>JALIZH010012914.1:0-114933 GCA_030522465.1 Rhipicephalus appendiculatus
GTGTCCTCCTAACCTCACTGAGCCCTATTACATCCCATTTAACACCCTCTAATTCCTCGAATAGTACAGCTAGACTCACCTCGCTAGATAAAGTTCTGGCGTTAAACGTAGCCAATTCCTATAGTATATTTTAACAAAGAGGCATAGGCGCGCCTTTTCCTTCTGTTAGAAAGGTTAGGGGTGCCTAGAGAAGTTTTTATTGAAGCGATACTGGCAGTAAGAGAGTAATTAACAACAATGAAACGGCCCGATCTGTTTTGGATGGCTTCTAGTGCGTTAATAAGTGAACAAGAACGCCTATCGCAGATTGAAGACGCATACTGGTGTTAAAGACCTGACTAGTGTTTCAAAAGAAGAAGTTTTAATTAAACAGGAGCCAATGCAATGTTCCGGAGCAGGAAGCCGCGAGTGCAATTCGCATTGTTAATCACATATCGCATCTTCGGCTGAGCAACACGGGCACCATGCCAGTACACCGGAAATTACGTCAAGCACGACACGAGTTTCGCGCCCCGCTCGATGCCAGACGAACATCCGAAGCGCCGACGGCATCACATCTTCGCTGGCGCCCCCCTCTGCTGCGCGTCTTAGCAGACGACAATTAGCAGATGACTCTGCGCCCTCGCATTACGGAGGACTGAATTTCAATCGCTTTGCAATGAATACGGTAGAGTTATACGTCGATGGCAAGTGCTTTAGATGTGAATTGACTAATGAACAGTTGGAGAACTTCCAGGCAGGTAAGAATAACATTTTAGTTGATATGTTTCTGTGTCGGAAGTAACATACGCATGCTTCGACTTTTCGCTTGATGATCGCAAGTGTTTCTATTTGCGTTTGCCCTTTTTTCCTCTTGGCATGAAATATTAGATCCATCTGAATTTCCTGCTTTTGTTGCGTCATTGCAAGCGAGTGGTGGTGAAAGCACCGAGGGACCGGCGGAGAGTTTTCAAAGTGGCAAGCCGTGCGGCACGCATAGACCATTTGCGTGATGCTTTCTCATTTGATCACATGTGGTTTTGGGCTTTCTTTCAAGACATAAACGTACATGGATCATAATGAAGTTTTAGGCATCCATGACCACAAGAATGTCACACATGTACACGATAAATAAATAAATAAATAAATAAATAAATAAATAAATAAATAAATAAATAAATAAACAAACAAACGCGTGCATATGTTTATGCGAACGAAATGTCCTTATTGTGCAGAGAAGAAAGCTACATGAAGGCTTATTTATAGTGTACCGTTGTATCCTTGCAGGGGACACAACTGCAGACGTCCAGTCCAAAGACACATTATGGAGTGAGGGCGAAACGCGGAAGCTGCTGGAAAAATTTACAAACTATATACTAGAAGTCGGACCAATGAAGAAGTTCAAAGACAAAAAAAAAAAACATGTGGACCGCAACTGCCGCAGAACTGCGCCGTAAAACCGGCATCGAAGGAACCCCGCTACAGTGCGAAAACTGCTTAAAGACGGTGAAGAAGCGTTACAACAATGCCCGCAAACACAATAGGCAGTCTGGGGTTAGCCCTGTAGAAGTCCCATACGCCGACGAGATGGGCAAGCTCTCCGCAGAAGATTACAGCGTCTTCCCTGAGGTAATGAGAGGTGTCGGGCGCGTAGAGCGTAACCCGCCTCAGATGAGCCAAGCCAGCACCTCCTCTAGCCAAGCGAAAGGACAAGCATCTGCCGCCAACCACGGGTCGGGTGCTGCTCAAGAGGGCGACGTTGCAGCTTCACATTCAGCTTCCAAGCGTCATATAACCTCCCAGTCGCTCGCGAACGCTCTGTGGATGATTCACAAGGACATAGAGGAGGCAAGGGAGCGAAGGCACCAAGAAAAGCTGGCCCTCATCAGGCAGCTGTTTTCGGGAAAAAAATGTGTTGACAGATGCTACAGGTTACACATAGTCAGCAACCAAAAAAAAAATATTTTATTTTCTTTCTCGTTGAGGGACAACGCAATAAAAATTTCATGTGTTCGTCTGCGCCCGCTCCTTGCAACTTCGACGCAAAAAAAAAAAAAAAGAAACGTGTCAATTTACAAGCGTTTTTGTATTGCCTGGAATATCGTGATTTCGGTATCACGCCTTGTCTGTGGCGCTCGCTGTCGCCTGCCGCTTTCCTGACCACTGAAACTTTTAAGGAAGAGAGGCCAGTACTAGTGGACCTTTATTCACCCATCTAATACACTATACTCGCGCTGTGAATGTGTCCCCTATGGTCTGCTATAATGAACAAATATACGTAACTTTCAGTTAAAAGATCGTGCCAGGCGACGCCTTTTTGCTTCCTCGAGCTGCCTCAGCAACCGAGCGGTGGCAGTGCTCTCTTTCGTGTCTTGCGCGTCCTCGTGGGAGCTGCCATCGGTCCCCGACTCATCATCCATATCCTGTTCCCCATTAATGATACAGATGTTGTGCAGCACGCAGCATGCAAGAATTAATTTTGTTGCCCTCTCTGGTGTGTGAAATTCAAGGAACAAAAGCTGCCGAAACCTGTTTTAACACGAAAGTGTTTTATGCCGGGGTCCACCAAGACTTGACTGACGTACTTCCGTCACGAATGTGACGTTCTTAAAATTTACATGAACAGAATACAGAGAAAGAAATCAGAAGAAAAATTTTCACAAATTTGGGCGACCCGGGAGTCGAACCCATGACCTCTCAGACCGCGGCGATAGAAACCGGGCGCTCAACCAACTGCGCCACAAACACATTTGCGAAGAGCTCTTCATACGCGCCTTATATATCTCACACTCCTTCTCCATGTACCTGAGCTCTTGGTTAAACAAGTTTTCAAGGTAGCGACACCCTCCCTTTTCCTCCTCAATTATTTGCCTGGAGCGCCCCCTAGAAGGTTCAAAACGCGCATAAAAAATGTAATGTTTCTGTTGAGTTATTACGGCGAATAGAAGCAATTATAGTTTGATAGAAGGAAATGAGATATAGAATAAGCGGTTACTTAGTCGAGGAAAAAAAGTACAGCATAAAAAGAACTATAACGCGAGTTTACCAAGTGGCAACATTGGGCAAGTTTTATATTTCGCACCGCTAGCCATGGTGCCTCGAATCCTACGTAGTACTGTTCGTCCAGTTCTCCGAATGCACTGTTTTGCTCGTGCATATGAAGGAAAACCCCGGCCATGCTGGAACGAACGCTTGAGTAACAGCGCTGCGATGACAGTTTTCCGAAAAATAGGTCCATTTTCGCAGTCATGATGCCAGGTAATTGTGGTGCATGACATATTATCTGGGTCACTAAGGAAGAGACTGTGACATTGCAACGCGGGTGCACGCAACTTCACCAAAAGTGAGAGTTCTACCAGTGAGATGTCCCGAAGCATCGCGTTTCAGCTTCTTTAAGCCGCGTTCTAGAAAAAGTGGCTCGAACTGGTCTGGTGTGAAATTTTCTTGAAAGTGGATTCATTAAACACAACAGCTGTATTCAATTGTGCTTGCATACGCTCTAATATCTGTAACAACGGGCACGCACGAGACGCGTACTAGACGCGCTCCTGGCGTTTCAACAAAAAGCGACAAATGAACTCGCCTCGCAGAACAGCGTCGACGCACGTCGACGGCGTTGCATGAAAGCCTTCGCGTGAAATTTCGGTACCTACACTTCACAGCGTCCACCATTCCGGATACCACAAGATATTGGAAGAGTGCGAAACCGTCTTCTGTTATTTTACTGCAGCGGACAGCACAGCAACGCGGTATTGTTCAAAAACTGGGATGTTGCACTAAACATGCACCGCGAAGCAATCTTGACCGACTTAGCGCCAACTAGAACGCTCCTTCTCGCAGGCATTCTGCCTCAGCCGCTGCGTTGCAACGCTCCTCCGTTCGCGCCACAAGGATGTTGGTTCTAGTTCACTATATCTACAGCTGATGTCTTGGCTACGATTTCGTCTTTCGTCATGGCAAGAATCCGACCAGAACCATATGCGCATGCGTACTCGTTTTGAACCTTTTGCATAGTAATAAATATCACCACTAGCCATTTGCAACATCACTTGCGAGGAATGCACCAATGAGAGACGGGGATGACGGAGAAAAGGAGGAGTAAGCGAGAGAGTGAGGAGGACGGCGCAGAGAACAATGACCCCCCGTATTCAGAAACGCTCCACTTGACTTGAACTTGACTTGCAACCGCCTCAAGGCGCGCGTTCCAAACGCGTTTGTGCTGCCTTGGCACCGCCTAGACAGCGCGTTCGAAACGCGTTTGTCCTGCATTGAAGGCGGTTTCAAGTCAAGTTCAAGTCAAGGAGCGTTTCTGAATACGGGGGGTTAGTGTCGCTACCTTGGAAACTTCTTTTATCTAGGGACCTTATGTTTATTGGGGCGGTGCCGCCACCTACGAACGCAGAAGAGAAGTACTGCATTATGGTCCCAGCGAGCACCGAGAGTTTACGCTTCTTGAGTCTCAGCGCTACGGCGCGCCTCGATGCCAGCATTCGAAAGGACGCTGCCATCAATGCGCCCTACCAACGCCACCTAGCTAGCGTTGGCCCTACTCAGCACAGCGGAGCGTGGCCTCCTTAATCAGCTCCACGGCTCAGATGTTTCTGAATTTCGGAGGCCACAAACAGAGGCTGCAATTCCGACGCGCTATACGCGCTGGTTTGACTCGGCGAAGACGCAGTTACGTGCTTTGTCTTTCCCGTTGTGCTAGCGTGTGCAGCTTCCATATGCACCAACGGCGGTGTTTCTAGACGGCGGTGTTTCTCCGCCGTCTACTGATACGAGTGCGATGGCACCGACTACGAGAACTGCTGCATTAAGCGCCGCCGAAAGACAACGGCGTCGACGGGCGAATGTCGCGCAAGAGTTTGTAGCAGCGAAGGACGCGCCAGGGGGGGAGCGGGAGGCCTGCGCGCGTTCACGGCTGAAGCTGAGAACTCTTCCTCTCGCGTTTCCGAAGTTGAGTGCATCGTGACCAAAGTGGTTGTCTTACACACACCGACGCAGGACCGAAATGATCGTACTTTCGCCGAAGCGACCCACCAGCCAGACGCTGCTCGCTAACACGACGCCGCATGCCTAGCACATCTACAGGACGGTCGGCGACCCTTAAATCATGCACCCTTCGCTGCAGTGGCCCATGGGTTTACAACACGATTTAGTGAAAACCCGTTCCACGGTTTGCGAACGCCTGTGGTTCATGTGTGATTTGCGCGATGCTCCGGTGCGCGCAATGCACTCTCTCCAGGAAGTGTATCGCGGTCGCGAGTCGTTGGTGGTCGTGATGGAGATGTCACCACGCGCCAACATGGGTGCCTCAACGTTTAAGGGTGCTGTAGTCACTAAACACCAAGAGATATTATATATATAAATGTGCAATAAACATTCAACTACTTTGTGAAGACGTGTTTCACTTTCGTGTGTTATACCGATTCCTATATCAGAGGGATCAACCACATTTTTTTAAGAACTCCAAAGGCGTTCTCGATACGCACGCGCGTTCGGCTCAGCCTGTAGTTAGATCTCTTTTCCTCGCCGGTCATATGACCGTGGTCGCGGTAGGGCGTCATGAGACGAATTCACGCTGTGGGTAAGCCGCGTCTGCAATGATATGGAGCGGCCAGCCTCGCAGATTACAGGCAGCTCCGCGCTCACGAATAAGAGCTCAAAAACGTTTGTGTCATGACAAAGACCCGACGGTCCGCAAAATGCATCCAAAAATAATCTATCTGCGTTGCAGATTCCCTGAAGTGTACACGTCGGTGTGTCGTGCCTGTCGACGAAGCTGGACTTGACTTTTTTGTTAGGGCACCGGGTTCGAATGTGTGTCCCGTCCATTGCACCAAGGACGTTCGGGAATCCTGCTATCTGAAATAAAAGACAGCCGAGAACAGTAATCATTAGTGGCTTCATACACATGTATATTATTGTACGCACACGGCTGAAGCTGATGGTGTTAGGCCAGAGACAATTCCGTGTGCCTGGTATAACGTTAACTGTCGAGGGCAGCGCTGCTCTTTAATTTTGCTGACCTTTAATGAAACCGCGACGAGCGCTTACCTTTAGATACTGCAATCGGCATGCGCGTCAGCGTTGCTTACGTGGCCTGAGCCTATGCTGGCCCTTGTGAAATCGTTCATGCTCAGAATACATACATACCGCCTTAAAGCAGGCACTCGTCTGCTGTTTCTCCTCTTCTGTACGCGGCATCTTCAGGTACGAAGGAGCGACAGCCTCAAGGCAGTCCTCGACCCGGTCCACCACTCCATGGACCATGCTCTCGGCCATCCCAAATAGCTGCGCTACTGATCTAAATGTGGCTTTGTTACCAGCGTACCTGTAAAAAGTAGCCACATCCAAATATCCACTGAAAAAGTCCTCGTCACTGCGCATTCTTTCACAGCTTATTATAATTGCTTTCGACAACGTTTCAGCATTCTAATATAGGCGCCCTCTCACCAAAAGAAAGCTGAAATGTGCTCTTCGGCACTCTTCTGAGGCGTCCCGCCATGTGAGTCATTCTTGGGGTACTGGGGTGAAGCGGTGAACTGCCTTGTCAGCATTTCGCAGGTACTGCGACCGAGTCTGAAGTGTCTTCTGAACTGGAAGGAAACAACGAAAACAAACGTTACAGGATCAAACGTCGAACGTGAACTAACTGTTTTGTACCTCTTCATCATCGTACGATGCCACAACATCAGCGACGAAATTGTCCACCTTCGGCCGCTCGCGTCGATGCTCTTGAATGGTAGCGATGATCATTTCGTCTTCGCTTTCCGATGAACTACTAGATTCTAGGAGCAAAATTAGCGCTGTGCAAGAGACGGGGTCCATCCTGACCGTCTGCGAAAAATGCCGTCTGAACTTCGCCGCCCTCCTGCTACGTCGTCTGCTGCCACAGTGTCGTCTGCTAGAGCGCGCTGCACGACGGGATTGCACCACGCTCCACCGTCGACCTCCGCGGTGGCGCGGTGGCGTGCACTCGTGTCGTGGCCAGCCCAGCCGAACGTGCGGCACCGCACGAGTGCACAGAAAACGCCACCGGTGCCGCCAGCCGAAGATGTCAATAGTTATTATTAGTATTCCTATGGTAAATGTTTACCTGTACTCTGTTTCAGTTCCCTTCAGCACTGTGGAGGCTACAGGGCCCCTTAGCCAATAGGAAGGACGGTTAGCCTCTCCACATGTATTCATCCACGCCGCGTCGTCTGCTAGCATTCCCCTGGGGTCTGCGCGCACAAATTCAGCGAGCAGACGGCAGCGCCGAAAAAAATAGAACATGGCTGCACTCATCGAGGCTGGTGCTCTCCGCCTCAAGTGAGCGCTTTGGGCGAGCCTCAAGGGCAAGTTCGGGTCGAAGCGGGTGGTCGCGTCTGCATGGGCGCTGCCATGTTGATTTTTACCCACAGTTACCGACGGTTACTGGTGCAACAATTAAAGAAATACGATGTAAATGCGATAAAGAATAAACAAATTACTTATTGATGTGCAGAAGTCGATGCTAAACAAGGGCAAATGTCTGATCCTTGCCGATTGCAAAACAATTATATCTGGACCTCTGTTTTCCTGCGCAAGCGTGTGGCTTGTTTACACCCAGTAGCTTTGGCAGTGCTGAATGGTAGTGGTGAAACAAAGTATATACTCTGTTTCACCACTACCGTTCAGCACTGCCAAAGCTACGGGGTGTAAACAAGTCACACGCTTTCGCAGGAAAACATAGATGCAGATATAATTGTCTTGCGGCTGGCAAGGTTGAGACATTTGCCCTTCTTTAGCATCTGCTTCTGCACACCAATAAGTAATTTGTTTATTCTTCATCGCATTTACGTCGTATTTCTTTAATTGTTGTATCAGTAACCGTCGGTAACTGTGGTTAAAAATCAACATGGCAGTGCCCATGCAGACGCGACCACCCGCTCCGATCCGAACTTGCCCTTGACGCTCGCTGAAAAAGCTCACAGCAACAAATGAATGGTGTAATGAGCTATCGCTTTGCGCCATCTCACGATCAGGACAAAGCATCAGGTACGCTCTGTCGTTATTGGCAAGATAAGCTATTGCTTTAACCACGCCTGCTAAGCCTAACGCGCCGAGAATTTGATCACGGTTCATGGAAATAGCGCAATGTAGTCACGAATAGATTGCTGCCGAAGCTCCAAGACATAAATACAAAGCAAATACAAGCGTCTGTTTGGAACTTACGGGCCACAGAGCGCATGACGACGACATGATAAACTCGAGGCGGAGAGCAGCAGCCTCGATGCGTGCAGCCATGTTCTATTTCTTTCGGCGCTGCCGTCTGCTCGCTGAACGTGTGCGCGCAGACGGCAGGGGGATGCTAGCAGACGACGCGGCGCAGATGAATACATGTGGAGGGGTTAATCCCTTCCTATTGGCTAATGGGCCCTGTAGCCTCCACAGTGCTGAAGGGAACTTCTGAAACAGAGTATAAGTGAGAACCTGGGTATTTGTAAGTTCTCACCGATGACAACTGAAAAGTAGTAATTGAATAACAGGGCTAGTGCAGTTACTACTTCTTTGGGAGATACTCATTACTTTGCAATTGTTAATATTCAGTTTTATGAACCAGAGTGAACACCCAGAAGTAAATCTATCATATCAGATTGAAGTTGCGATGAATCATGATGGTTAGTTCTTACGCTCTAGATAACACAATCATCGGCAAATAGCCTGATTATTGATTTAGTGCATGTTGGAAGGTCATTAATGTAGTAGTATAAACTTTATTGTACTGGATGGAAATTAGAAAGAGTTAGGGCCCAAGACCGGAGCCTTGCGGTACACCTTATGTTACAGAACAATTGCGCGAGTTATGACAGTTAGCTGTTACATGTTGCGCTCTGTTCGATAAAAAGCATTTAATCCACTGTAATAGGCTCGAATCGATATTTAGCATGCTTAGTTTTAGTAAAAGCAAATAGTGAGAAACGCTATCGAATGTTTTCTGAAAATCAAGGAAAATTCAGTCTGCAATGGCGCCAGTGTCAGATGCCGAAAATAAGTCGTTAGTAAAGAGGAGTAGTTGAGTTTCGCATGATTAGTGTTTCCTAAAACCAGGCTGACCGTTGTGAAAGAAGTTAGTCTCTTCAAGAAATGCGACTAAATTAGAATAGATGAGTTGTTCCAGTAGCTTACACGGGATGCTAGTCAAACCAGTGGGTCTGTAGTTAGAAAGATTAGATGATTAGACGTATTTAAAAATGAATTTTGTACCGACAACTCTAACAATTTACCAGTTCAGGGGCGCTATGCAGGATGGCCCGAGCTTGGCGAAACTCGGGATCTTTCCGAGCTCTGTTGACACCCCCTTTTGAACGAGCCAACAGTACGAAAAGGTCAGATCCACCCCTCAGCGCGCACTGCGTTCCATTGGTTACGATGGAACGCGGCGTCACGTCAAGGACGGTCGACAAAATTCGGCGGTGTTTTCAAACCAAAGGCATCTTCTTTCAATTGTTTGTCGTTCCACTGAGTGCAGAAGTGCACCCATGCAATAAAAGTGCCAGAAAGGTTTACTGATGATATTTTTTAAAGGCAGGGGCTGTTTAAATTCGTTTTCAAGCTTTTAATGTCTGTACTAAGTATCCTTTACAATAATGAGCACGGTGGCCTCTGAGATTAGTTCCGGCCGAGCACCTTACAATATCGCGACCGTAGCTAAACCCGAGGCCACGTGTACAATCACCATGGTCGGCCTGCACATTCTTGCGCGTTGCTCGACTGGCGCGCGCCCTCTTCATCCCTTCATGGTGTGCTCGTTGCCCGAGGACGTGCGCACGGCTGATTAGCCAAGTGGCTGGGCGGTACACTTAGCTAAATAAGTCAAGAGATGCTATGACCAAGCTAATAAAGCCAAGGCATGCTAAGACCGAGCTAATGAAGCCATAACTTACTAAGACCATGCTAATGAAGCCATGTAAAACTATGATCGTGCTAACTAATACCAGGCTAATTAACGCGACGTTAATTATAAGCACGCTAACTAAAGTCGTCCTAATTAGACCTTAATAATATGATGCTAATCAAGATCATGCGTATTCGGTTTATGTTAATTAGCTGCACAGTAATCAAGATCATGCTAATTGTACCCCACGTAATTATTGTCGTTTTAATTAAAACCTTACCAATCAAGATAAAACTGTTCAATAATATGGTAATTATGTCCTGCCTAATTAGTATAATAAAAATTAAGACGGAGCTGATGCGTTCTTTACTTCGAAGCGTATACCGAGCAGACTGAGTAGACGACCGGCTTAAAACGCTGGAAGAAGCTAGGTGATCACAAGCTGCTCTATGGCTCCAGCCTTGCACAAGTAGTAAAGGCTGACCAAATTATTTTATCTGCAAAGAAGCTGCTCCTTAGCGTCCACCGCATGAAACGCTTGACAGTCACACTGGCACTATGACAGTCACGAGTTGAACTGGGGCCTTCTCAGAATCAACGAGTTTGTTCCCGAGTTCACGCGTCAATCAGTTTGATTGACACACGCACGAAGAAATAAAAGTTATATCATCACGTGGCTGCGATGTCTCGCATTCAATTTCACCGCGCTCACGACGTACCAGTCACAGCCGCGTTGCCGCCATGATGCGAGCGCTCCTGGTGACAACCTGTCCGTATATTTATCCGCAATATTTGATTGAAACGAAACGAGCTGCACGAGAGTGTAGCGTGTGCACCCTTGTTGCCTTCAAGAGTGGAAATTTCCATGCTGCGGGTGGAATGAAAGAACATGCCCGAAAGTGGAAGAACGCCCACGAACGCACCTGTGGGAGGCGCAATGCTGAGTTGGCAAAAAGATAGCGCGACAATCACGCTGACGTCGCTGCACTGTTGAAATGTGGACTTAGTGGCGGCGCTGACGTGTTCGCAACGCGGTGTTTCTTTGATTACCGCCGCAGATGCCCCACATGCGTTTTTGACGCCACGCTCGTTCATGTAGCCGTTTCTGTCAATGCTGCTATCACGCGCTCCGCTCTGTCTTTGTGCCATGACCGCCGCAGTGCGAGCTCGGAGCAAACTCGTGTGCCCGAGAAGCTCGGGCCATCCTGCATAGCACCCCAGGTTTATCCTGAACATCTCCGCATGGAACCAATCACCATTGATAAATTACGGCTTTTTAACTTCATACCTAAAATGAAAACGTTAGCACTTGGCATAGATGGAATGGCTCCCCAGTTCCTCAAACAGACAACCATCTATATATTCTCCGGGTATTTTTCACAGCTTTTTTCACGGTCATTGCAACATACCTCGAAACCCACTGTTTAGAAGGCGGGGAAGATGATTCCTGTGCCTAAATCAGGTGACTCATATAATCCTTTGAATTACAGATCCATTACTTTTCATTAGTATCGCGTCAAAGCTTCTCGAACGTGTCATCTATTCAAATTTTCCGGTATAGATATACCGGTATAAGCCAGGGAAGTGAAGAAAACGCTCGGGGCTACCGAAAATTAAAGACACTTAAATGGAACACGAAGCTCGCCTAATGTTTTTGCATGCCACAGATTCCACACATCAGCTGCTGCACGCGGGTCGTGCTAACAACTATGTCCGGTATCCCATGTTTTTCACATAAAAAGGTGAATATTCATAATAAATGGTTTCCGCGGATGTCAGAAACAATACTTGGTTGTTCATTGCAGCGCGCTTGCCCAAGACGACTCGAAAGCCAAAGCCACCTGCTTCTTTTTCTTCTCATTCTATTGTACGTATCCCCCCCCCCCCCCCCCCCCCACCGGACAGTTTTCTGCACCCAACGTGATTATGCACTGCCTCTGGAATATAGACCTATTCCTTGTTTGTAAACAGCGGTAGGCACCGCCGACATTCTGAGGCTCTTGTAGCGACGTCACGGCACGCGAGTTCCTCCGAGCCCAAAGCTCGCCACCGGCCTCTACGATCATGTGACAACTGACACAGCAGCTGCAAAGCTGCCTCCGAGCACAGCGCGTCGGGGAGGAGCCTCCCGCGTTATCATAAAGGGCGGTGGCGAGCTTTGGTCTGAGCGGAGCCCGCGCGCGTGACGTCGCTACAAGCGTCTCAGTATGTCGGCGGCGCCTACCGCTATTTACAAACATGGAATAGGTGTATCCGCCTGGTGCACCGGTATGGTGGCGCCACCGCTCGGCAAACGCGGTCGCACCCTCATGCAAACCGCCATAGGATCCCATGCATTTTGAATGAAGTTTGCGCATCCGTTGTGCAAAAACAAACGAGCGCCATCTCTCGAAAATATTTCACACCGATGACTAGACACCTCCTCGCTCCCACCGCCTTTGTTTCCTTCAAGTAAACTCCTCTCTCCCCCCTTTTTTTCATTTCTTTCGGTTGCCGTGGGAGCGCGCGCTGTGCGGAGGTGCGGTCACCAGCGCCCCGAACATGACCGGGTGGGCTCGTCGGCTCGTCGCTTCCGTCGTGTCTTTCTTGGATGTTGTGAAGTTAAAATTGTGTAATGGTGGTGGCCACACGTCGGACGGTCAGCCCTGACTTCTCTCAGCTGCCATCGCATCAACGGAAATGCTTCAGATCCTTCAGTCGTGCACTTTTGTTCGTTGGCTGTACAAGATGGCCTCCTACAAGACGGCGTTTTTCTTTGACAGTCAATTATTAGTGTAGTTTTCGGCGTAGCAGCGGTTTGATGACCCGAGAAGGGGAACAGGTGCTACATCGTGGGAACCGCTGTTATGACGGCAACATTTACGACGTTACTGTACGCGCACGATTGTGCTACAGTTGAAACCACCACCGTGGTTGAAACACCACGCCTGGCTTCGCGCGTCTGCTTCATAGCACTGTGTGGTAGCAAGTGGGTTGTTCTGTTGCGTCGGTTAATATTGAATTGCAGTTGGAATACAGTTTTTACAAAGGTAAGTGAGGCTGTAAGTAGTCACCCTTCTTTACGCTCGCTAGTCCACGAACATTACTTCTAGAATCGCATTTTATGTGGAGTTTCACGTAACAAAAGAGAATCTAGCTGCACGCGTACACATTTCCTATATAAATCTGAGTAATGCCGCGCGTGCGCATTTCCTATATAAACCTGAGTAATCTTCTGCGTAATTTAAAGCACATATGATAGAGGATCGTGGCTTCGACGGTGAAAGTGATTAGATTTTCAGAAATATGTGGTTGTAATGCAGTTCGAAGTTCCTCAATTTTTTGTACGGTCTGTGAAATAATAATAATAAAAAAACAGTGCGAATGATTGTGTGTCATTTACTATAGTACTTTCACACATTATTATGCAGCTGTGTGACGCCTGTTACAACGTCAAGTTAGCTAACCGTTTTTTTTTCTTTTGGCCGTATAGTTAAGTGCTGTACAAAGATGAAAACGTGTGTCTTTTATGCGTTTCCTAAGCAAGCATACAACCGCGATGTACATTGTTGTTGTGCTGTTTAGAGTGTTCAATAAAACAAGAAGTCTGTTTTATGTTGCAACAGTTTTTTATTTCGTCTGTGTTAGCAGATCACGCGAACAACTTCAACGCATGCACGTTGAAACGCATGTATTGCATCACGCACGTGCA
This sequence comes from Rhipicephalus appendiculatus, assembly GCA_030522465.1. Classification (NCBI taxonomy): domain Eukaryota; kingdom Metazoa; phylum Arthropoda; class Arachnida; order Ixodida; family Ixodidae; genus Rhipicephalus; species Rhipicephalus appendiculatus. The sequence continues at coordinate 13,533 of JALIZH010012914.1, forward strand.
CAGTAATAATAAACGGGCCTGTCATTTTCAAACAAATAAAATAGAACAATCGACGTAACAAACGCCACGGCTGTCTAGTGGAGCAGCGTCGGCAGTGCAAATGTCAAACCAGAATGTAAATTGAATAAAAAGAACAAACGGTTAGTAGCGGGCGCTTTGCGTAAGGCGCCTATGAGCCGCGCGTTGCCGCGTTTCGCCACCGTTCGCCGTTGGTGGCGCCACCTGTACAGCTCAAAGCAGCAGCGCACGAGGCGGATAGGGCATCGGAAGCGCTCTGACCTTCACGTGGTTTGGCCGTGCCTCCGGAATCGGTGCATATTTGACCAAACGATGGCATGTGATGACATCATCATACGACGGCACATTACGTGACGTCCTAGCCATTCGTTGATAACGTAACGAATTTGGGCCGATCTGTGACGTAATGATGACGTCATCACATTATAATTTTTTGCACCACTCGTGTTGAAGCCGACGCGCACGGTCAGTTTTCGCGCTTGATGAGCCACCTGAGGCTTTCGCCTAAGTAAACTGATTTGCATTATGGGATGTTCCTCCTGCAGGCGTGCTTGTTGGAGAAACTTTTTTTAGTGAAGTGCACATCCCTGATATTCAATATAACCAACATTTGAAGCCAATAACCAAGCAGCAGTTTCCCCCCATACACATGGATGTTCACAGCTTCATTATGTAGTAATAAAAGATGTTATTTCAAGATGTTATTTCACGCACGTATAGTCAGCTCTGTAGTACCTCTGAAATGCCAAGAATACAATTTATTTCTGTAGGGTTCATTTTCCTAAACATATGAAAGCATCAGTGGCTGGCTTTCAATACAACACAGAAAGCACATTGTATCACTCGGCTGACAAGGTCGACGAAGCATAAAAGAGTAAACTGCATCACTTTCATGACCAATTTCTTCCCACAATTGTCCACGGGAGATACCCGCAACGACGGGGACTCTTTCCTTCTCGAGATGCTCATAACTCCCGAGAAATTCATACGTGGCCCCCATTCACGACATTTTTTTCTCCTTGCCCGAACCCTTAGCAGACATAACGCTGTTGGAAAAAGATCAAACTACAAAGCAGAGAAGCCTGCCGCTCTGCCGCTGTACTTCGCACTTCTCTCGACGAGTTCAAAGACGAATGCAATCTCTCGTGTGCGGCCCATTCCCCGCGTTCAAAGGACCGATGGGTCCCGCATTCCGCAGTGCATCCATTTATCCTTTCCTTCCTCACCTCGGTCGCTGGCGCAACGATAGAAGTTCGGGCCCCCGACCCCGATGCAGGCGCTCCGCATTATCTTGAAAGCTGAGGGAAGAGGGTAGGAAATGCTGGTGAAGAGCTTCTTTCGAGATGGAGAAAGTAGAGGAAATGCGGATGATAAGGGGGGCGTGCGCATTCATTCATGTAAAAGCATACGTGGCATATGTCGAAGCCTCTCTCTCCAACCCTCCGCGTGGGGCTTCGTGCCAAAGCGTGGTAGCTCGCAGGAAGATTTCGTCCGCTAGAAACTGGCGCTTAACCGACAGAGCGCCGTGATGTGTCAGCCAGAACCATGTCTAATGCCAGCAAATCGTCCGCCGCGGTGGATCAGTGGTTACCGTACTTGACTGCTGACCCGAAGGTCACGGGTTTGACTCCGGCCGCGGTGGTTGTATTAGGATGGGGGGCAAAATGGTAGAGGCCCATGTACTGTGCGATGTCAGCACACATTAAGGAACACGATATGGAATAGAATTAAATAGAACGCAAAGCAACTTTAATGGGTCCTGCGTAATGCACCAGATGGTCGAAGTTTCGGAGCCCTCCGGTATGACATACTTCACAATGATATGGTGGTTCTGACACACAACACCTCAGATACTATTATTAATGCCACCACATCAGATGATTAGGATCTGCTTTTTATACCATATACTATATTACATAATTCTAGGTATTAATGAGAACTATCCGACAATGATGCTAAGGAAAGTATAGGGGATGTTATTAGTAGTAATTGTATTGTAATTATATTACAATTACTACTAATAACATCCCTATGCTTCCCTTAGCATCATTGTCTGTTAGTTCTCATTAATATTCTGTCTAACAAAGAAAAACGAGCCCTTAAGTTTACACTTGTTTACACTTCTTTCCAAGGATTCAAGGTAGAATGATGCTTCTGATATGACCACATGTATTATGCTTATAACACGTGATTGAGATAGCGTAATGAGATGCCTGTTTAGAGGGCTCACCAGCGCAAGCTCCCATCGAAAATACATGCGCATTTTGAGAAGTCGTAGCGTGCCCAAATTTGGTCAGACTTACACGGGATGTTCGGCACTGCATTCTACTCAGTATACGGAGGAAATATTGCGGACACATACTTTCCTCAGGCTTTCATTTTTTTACAAACCAGATGCAAATATCCAGAAAAATCGCACTTTTTAACACCTCGCTCTTTTTTGTTGCCTCCTGAAGGAAATAGCTTAATTATCTAAATTTCTTCCGCAATCCTCCCTTTTTCTTTCCTTATTGTTATGATATAATTGTCATGCACGTCAAGCCTCTGGTTTCTATTTTACAGGCTTTGAAGGTATTCTGTGTAAAATTCGCGCCAAATTTAAGAGGCGCGACGTGGCTTCACCTAGTATCGCCTATATTCCGCGATCCTGCACTCTACCACAGACCTCTCATATGGCTGCATTCGTGTCCAGGGGAGAAAAGTAAGGGACTTGCTGAGTGAGCTTGAACGAGCTTGGTTTTTTTTTTTCTTTATTTAGTTTTTTTTTGTGGGGGGCAGGCGGGGGGGGCTGTGCTGCATCTTTTGCTCCCGAGCGTGTTCCCCGCGACAATGATGTGGAATAGGAGGCTAATGCAGGTGTGCGATTCAAGCACAAAGCAGCGTTTCTTCGGCGTCGTGACAGAGAGAGAGAAAGCGAATTTATTAAAAGGCAGAGAGGTCGGCCTGAGCTTGTACGCTCTAGCCTGCTACTCTGAGCAGAAGAACAGGGAAATGGGGGAAAAAGAGTGAGGACGTTTTGGCTACCAGCACAGGGTGTCGAGAGGTCTTTGGTGCTCAAAGAATTATCCCCTGTCCATAGCTAATCGTCTTATTTAGCGCTCACAGGAATTTACTTCGGTTGAAAGGAGGACAGTGGCGGCTTCTGCAGCATAAAATAGCCAAAAGACTTGTGTGCTTCTGCCCTCGCGGCATCCGGGGCGTCCGTCTCCTTCCAATGGCTGCCCTCTCGCGTGGGCATAGCCGGCAACGAGGAGGCGGGCACAGTGGCCAAGGAAGCCCACCAGCCTGGCATCCCCATCACCCGGGCCGTGGCGGCCAAGGATTTTAAAGACGATAGCCTTTCTTGAGATACTTAAACGAAAAAATTTTGGTCTTTCTGTCTGTCTGTCTGTCACCCAATTCAGCTAGCTACAGGGCCAAAGTTTAACTAATTTCTGAACGCCCAGCCATCTTAACTGGTGTTTTCATTCATACTTGTGAACATATTCGATCAAAAAGCAAATACTACGCATACCTGAGGTGCAACATTAATATGTAAATATCAGGTCGAGTGTTCTTTTATTAAAAAATACACAGATACTTAATTCTAAAGACCCTAGTGTCTTTTAGGCTGTGCTGAAAATGCGAAGCTGTGCATGAAATGCGACGCTTTGCACGAAAAAGCTCTTTGCCGACGATAAAGTCCAGCCGCTGGCAGTGGCCCTTGGTTCAGCACAAGCTCATGTTTTTCGATGGCGTCCATATCTCGCGCAGCGCCGCCTCTATTTTATCAATGCCAGCCAGATGCGGCCAATCCAACGTAGAGTAGGCGCTGTCTGAGGCAAGTCAAAACATAGGAGTACGGCCGGCACAAGACTATCGTCTTTCGACGTCATTTGCAGCGAAGCACGCAGATACGCGGCCAATTTTTTTCGCAGGATCGTCTCAAGAAGCTCCTCGTCACAGTCCACGCGGACCAAAGGGGGGGCCAACGGGCGGGGACAAAAGCGTCTGCCAGAGACGGGCCTCACCAGGAGAGAACGAGCCGCCCTGCTGCGACTGCGGACCGGCTGCGTGTGGACCGCGGCCCGCCGCCACGCCATGGGTCGCAGCGCCTCCCCCGCCTGCAGCCACTGCGGCGACCCTCGAGCACCTCCTCTGTGCCTGTCCTGGCTTGGCACAGGAACGCTCGAGGGTCACCACGGCGTACCGGAAACAGGGCCTTCCTGCCTCCAAGAGAGCAGACTTTTGGGCTAGTTGATTGGTAACGTTCATTGAAGCCATAGCGCTAAACAGACAGGGACCAGAGAAAGAGGACGGGACGTGCGGTACTCACAACTGAATTTTTTATTCCGAAAACATGTTGTACTTATACAGCATTGAAAACCACAAACCTCACCAGAAAACCGTATCACACGCGCAATCCTGCATCATTCAGATACGCGATGCAGGATTGCGCGTGTGATACGGTTTCCTGCTGATGTTTGCGGTTTTCAATGCTGTATAAGTACAACATGTTTTCGGGAAAAAAAATTCAGTTGTGAGTAGCGCACGTCCCATCCTCTTTCTGTGGTCCCTGTCTGTTTAGCGCTATGGCTTCAATGAACTTTCTGCCTCCTCCTTGGAGCATTTCTTCTTCCCGTCTCGTTCTCATCTACCAGCGCTCCGGAGCCTGGTGGAGTTCCTCGGCCGCTCCGTAGAGTAGAGGACTCCTGGAGGAGAGAAAGGGGGTGAGCGTAGGAGAGGAGAGAGAGAGGGGGGAGGGAACGCGCATGCGCTGTGGTGGTGTGGGGTGCGAGACGCGGCAAGGAAGGGCGGACTAAGCCCCCTCCAAACACATGCAAGCAAGATCAAGGAATAGGGTCAACCTGGGCAACAGACACCACCTGCCTCACCATTGCTAAGCAGCCTCTCTGTGCTCTCGGCCAAGACTCTGATGACTGTGGTAGTGGTTGATGGCCTTCATATTACTACAGTGTTCTGGTTCGCATAATGGGTGCTTCCCTACTTCATGAAAGTGGCCGGACGCGGGACGCGGGAGGGACGGACATAGGCCCCGACCATAAGATGCTTGGCATCTAAAAAAGAACTTTGTCTGAAGGTAACTGTCACAGCAAATCACTGGAAAACGGAGAGAAGCTCTGCAAAGCAGACTGCGCCTATAGCTTATGGCGTCGAAGAGACAGTGCTGTCCCGGGATTGCGATTCCCTCGTCAACATTTTCTGGCTGCTTGCTGGGATTTGTGTCAGGCAGGCACGCCTCCATCGGACGTGCTGCGTCGATACCACGGTGTCCACTTCTGCAGAAAGAAAAATAGAGGCAAGGAGTGGCGTCAATATTTTTCTGTCGTGGTATGTGTTCCCAATGCGTGGTATGTGTGTACGCGGACGTTGATGAAGCAAACTACCGTGGCAGCATAGCACGTATGGTGTCGGGCTGCTATCCTCGAGGCTGCGATATAGATTTCCGGTCACGGCGGCCGCATTTCGATGCGGGCGATATACAAAGAACACCAGTGTACTTAGATTTATGTGCACATTAAACAAGTCAAAATTGATCCAGGTACCCACACTACGGCGTGCGTCATAGTCATGCCTTGTCTGGCACGTAAAACCCTAGCAATTATCGATGTTGATCAAACACCTTTATTCTAAGGAGACACAGGCAAGCGGAAAAGCTAAAACACTAGGTTACGAGAATTAAACAAGTAAAAATCCAATGTCTGTTAGTTCTAATTAATATTGTGTTTAACAAAGAAAAAACCGAGTCCTTAAATTTACACTTCTTTTCCTTCATAAGTAAAAATCCAAGACATTTGACAATTCTCTAGCGAGGAATAAATTCCGATGTCACTTCGGCACGGCACCCAATGCAGATAGAAGCTTTCCGCATCGGCTTGACTCCAGAAAGCTAAGCTTAGAGTAATCCGCTGCTTTATTCGTAACAAGACCCATGTCTGTAGCACAAATTAAGTTAAACGGAGGCATCACAGCATCGAGTATCCATCGCGTGCGTATTTTTTATAACGGCTAGTTCAGCGGCTTGGGCGAACGTGCCCCCGCAAACATCTCGTAGACAAGGCAGCTTTCCTTCTACGAAACTGTTTGCAAATAACGTAGACTACCTGCCTACCGTATCCTTCAACATTACGCGGTGGCATGAGAAGGAGGTTGGTGGTGGTGGTCAGATAAGAAAAATTGTTAGACGTGCCGCATGCGGCATAGTATGCTAGTTTTATTTCGGACAAACAGCCGGTTAAATGCTGCTGTTTGGCGCTGGTGTCGATTGGTGGCCGTCTTGAATATCGCATAAATCTAGCAGACACGAACAATTTGGTTTAGAAACCAGCCCGACGCCACTAGACCGGAGAGCAAGAGCAGAGCATACTCTGCTCACCCGTCCGCTTCGATGCAACGCCGCCGCCATTCTTATTCATATGATTTAAAAGGAAAAATGTAGACGGATACGTCATTTCTACATATTGTGGCGCTTCAATACGCGGCAGTACCACCAGCACCCTTTGGTTTTGTTTCGGCGATGCGCGCCAGCACCGCCTCTACCACTCGCCGCTCTCGTCTGCGGGAGCGGATGAGAAGTGCGCGCTTTGACTATCAGGGCGACGCTGCCCGCACCACCAAAACTCCAGGGCTGGTTTCCTATGCGCATGCCTAGGTCAGAACAAGCTTTGTCCTTTGGAAAGAAAACATTGGTGTTGAGCGATCACTGTCACGTGAAGGACTCGACAAGTGCCTTTCACAACGTGGCAACTCGGGGGGGGGGGGGGGTCGTTCTGGGTCATTCCCGCCAACTGACCCGCTCTTCGCGCTCGACCACTTTAGATGTAATTTTTCAGTGTTATGCTTCATTTCGTACCCGTGATAAACATTAGGTTTTCGTACACACTGAGTTCAAATTAATATATTTTCGTCAGTCATTAAACAAGGATAAACGCACAAGCCTCTCGGATCTTTCAATTTTCTGTGAAATCTCATGTTCTCAAACTAGCAATTTCATCTATTCACCTAAATTGTCTAGATGCAAGAAAGCTCTTGAAAGTGTTTTAGAGATAAAACAACGTAAGCCGCAATCGAAACAAAAAAAAATTCTTTTTTTTATAAGAGTTGCTTTTTACGGCACACTCAATTGGGAATAGTGGGGGGATGATTCTGTGTAAAAATAATAAATCTAGTACGTTGTAAATACTATTCAATGGCATTTCATTCAGGATGTTTAATGAAAACGCACATATTACGCCTTACCCCGACGTTGCTGCGCCCGCTGATCACTGCAGTGTACGCTGGGGCTTTCGGGTAAGCCCGATCTCGTGCAGTGCTCTATCACGAAAGTGAAAGAACGAAGCGAGAAAGATGCACTGCACTGTAAACGCAAACTAGCCAAATTGGGCGTTTTAAGGGCTCGTTTGGGACCGTACTCCCTTAGGGTGTATTAGGATGGGTGTAATAAAGTTCTGCGTCCTCAATTTTACTCCCTTGAGAAATTATGGACATTAAAGGTGGAAGAAAGGAGGTAAATTCACGATCTGACGCCATTTGTCAAATGGAGTTCAAGAACAGCAAACTCCTATTTCACTTTCTCTGGCATGTTTTTCCTTTATTAAAGACGATAGTCTTTCTTGGGATACTTCAACGCAAAAATTTTGGTCTGGCTGTCTGTCTGTTTGTCTGTCGGTAACCCCATTCAGCTACTCGGCCAAAGTTTAACCACTTTCTGAACGCCCAGCCATCTTGAACTGGTGTTTGTGTTCATACTTGTGAACATAATCGATCAAAAAGCAAATACTACGCATACCTGAGGCGCAACATTATTATGTAAGTGTCAGGTAGTGTGTTCTTTTATTAGAAAATACATAGGTACGCAATTCTAAAGAACCTAGTGTTTTTTAGGCTGCGCTGAAAATGCGACGCTGTGCACGAACTGCGACGCTTTGCACGAAAAACCTTGTACCGACGATAAGGTGCTGCCGCTGGCAGTGGCCCTTGGTCACGGTGTAATGCCCTTGGTTCAACACAAGCTCATGTTTTTCAATGGCGTCCATATCTCGCGCAGCGCCTCCTCTATTTTATCAATGCCAGCCAGATGGGGCCAATTCAACGTAGAGTAGGCGCTGTCTGAGGCAAGGCAAAACATAGTAGTACGGCCGGCACAAGACTAACGTCTTTCGACGACATTTGCAGCGAAGCACGCAGATACGCGGCCAATTTTTTTATCCGAAGCTTTCTATCGTGCCTTCGGTGCTGGTGGGCATGTATGCAACTGCGCGGGCCAGAGAAGTGTTTCTGAAAGTGCAATTAATACCTCACATTTCTCAAAGTGCTCAATAAATTCATGAACGTGCTAATCAATGATTTCTTCGTCTCGTCGACTAATGCACATTGTTGTACGGAATGCACATTACCGTGGGGCACGGGTTCACGAAGTACTTCGACCACAGAATGACTTCGCGTATGTTGTTTTACCATCAAATCAAAATTAAACTAAAAGGAGGAGCGTGTACACCCTTGATGTGGCACCGCATGCACACTCAGTATACCCTTTTGGATGACGAATCGGGCAAAGGCGTTGAGAAAACCAGGTGCAAAAAAAAAAAAGAAGAAAAAAGCCGGCAGATCCCACGCACCGTGGGAATCGATGTAATGCGAAGCAGCCAGGAAAAAACAAATCCTGCTTTACATAATTTGCATGTCATGTTTGACATGTTAGGACCTGTCATTTATGTTCGTCATACAGTCACGTCGCGCAATACCAATTTTGGTGCATATCAACCTAGCGAACTGGACGCAAGCGCACCATGAGTGTGGCATGAAAATGGGGTTGTAGATGACACGCATGCCAAGATTTTCATGTTACCACCTGCCACTGATGTTCGTTATACAGTCATGTCACTCAATACCAAATTTGGTGTATATCAAGCTAGCGAAACGGCCGCGAGGGCGCCATGAGCGTGGAATGCAAGTCATGTCACTCATGACATGTCATGATTTCCATATTACCACTTGTCGTTTATGTTCGTCATACAGTCACGCCACTCAATCCCAAATTTGGTGTTTATCAAGCTAACGAAACGGCCGCGAGCGCGCCATGAGCGTGGAATGCAAGTCATGTCGCTCATGACATGTTATGGTTTCCATATTACCAGTTGTCATTTATGTTCGTCATACAGTCATGTCACTCAATACCAAATTTGGTGTATATCAAGCTAACGCAACGGCCGCGAGCGCGCTATGAGCGTGGAATGCAAGTCATGTCGCTCATGACATATCATGATTTCCATATTACAACTTGTCATTTATTTCGTCATACAGTCATGTCACTCAATACCAAATTGGGTGTGTCTCAAGCTAACGAAACGGCCGCGAGCACGCCATGAGCGTGGCATGCAAGTCATGTCGCACATGACAAGTCATGATTTTCATATTACCACCTGTCATTTATGTTCGTCATACATTCACGTCACTCAATCCCAAATTTGGTGTATATCAAGCTAACGAAACGGCCGCGAGGACACCATGAGCGTGGCGTGCAAATGATGCTTTTCATGACAAGTCAGTCATGATTTTCATGATATGACCAGCCATTTACGTTCGTCATAGAGTCATGTTATGCCATACCAAATTTGGTATAAATCCCATTAACGATACGGCCGGGAGAGCACAAAGTCGTAGGCGGCTAGATAGATAGATAGCTAGATAGATAGATAGATGGATAGATAGATAGATACGCTCAAAGTCGCCGAAGTTCGCTAAGAAATGCTTCGCATTTAAATGAAAAAACTAAAGAATAAAGGCGACTCTCCTCAAGCGGCCGCTCTGAAAGGGACGAAGCGAGAAAAAATGCCCTTCGACCTTCGAACGGCGGCGGGGAGAAACCATCGCACGCAAGCAAGCGCGGAGGGAAAAAAAAGCAAAAAGAAAGAAACGCGAGAAGAAAGTCGTTTAAGTTACGAAATAACAGCGGAGACTACCGCGACTGGCCCCAGCGGCGTGCGTGAATGATAGCGAAGCGAAGCAGCCTATGGGATAACGTCGCCTTGTGAAGGACGCTTTTCAACCACCCTGCTATGCGTCGATCATGTGTGCGCGTTTCTTGCCGGCAACCTTAGTGTGGTCTCGTCGCTGAACGTGAAATGCGTGGTTTGACAACAGTGCAACATGCCGCACTGCGTGTGCAATGGTGTGGCAATGGCCCGGTGACTCAAGCGAGCAGCAGCTGATGGGCGCGCCACGTTCGCGGCACATTCAGGAACACAAATGGTACGTAATGCTTACGTTTCCTCTGCTCTGTTCGCGCGTACGTATCGTCGCTTGGGAAGCAGTACGTGCCGTGCTGCACATTGCACCGCGTGGAAAGTGCCATGAAAAGGGGAAAAAGAAAGGTCATTAAGCTCACATAACAACGATGTGTGATGCGTGTTTTGAATTGGCTGGCCGCGCCAATCGGCCAGCCAATTCAAGAGAATGCGCGTTAAAAATAAATGTTTGTACGACATAATTTCCTTGCTTGCGATAATGCATGAATGAAGCCCATGCTTTCACGGAGTATACGCTAAAGCAACAACAACAACAACAACAAAAAAGCCAGCTGTTATCGCGCTGTCGTGGGATAAAATGTGCAGTAAGGACAGATTTTTTTAACACGAAAGTGTTTTATGCCGGGGTACACCACGGCCTCTGACGTATTTCCGTCACGGATATGACGTTGTAAAATATAAACTAACACAATGAGATCAAAGAAAAACTAGAAGAAAAAGTTCCGTCGCCGGGCGTCGAACCTGCGACCTCTAGCTCCGCAGCGCGCGGCGCGAAACCACTCGGCTACGGGAGCGTACGTTCCTCAGCTTGCTAACGGCAAGCTATTTATACACACCATATACCGTTGGCGGTCCTCAGAGCTCCTCGACTTCAGCGCGTTTTCGTCATCACTAGCGAGATGGCGCGAAGGTGTCACGGAGCGCGCGCTCTAAAGGTCGTTGCGCCTCTCGCTGGGATGAGCGTGCGCCTCCACGGGGCGTGGTCGCTCGTGCGCGCGCGCTTATCTCCTGATCGGGCATTCGGGCGCGTTGCACGCCTTGTCCTTCCACCGCAAGTTTGCTTTGAAGTTACAGTGGTTAAAGAGTGCACGAAAGTCGCTTCGTTCGCCGCAGCGGCCGCGTTTACGAATAGAGCGCGCCGCTTACACACGAAGTAATAATTGTGGCAGTTGTTCGCGCTCATCCTGAGTATGCTTGTGCGTTCGTTTCGTGCGTCTTTGTGTTAGAGCAGCACGCTTTAAATGTCGAGCTGTGACAGTTAGTCCGTGCTTGTCTTGTGTATGCTAATTTCGTGCGCCCTTTCTGCTGAGGTGCGCGCTGCATGTTTGGAGCTGCTTGCCATTCTTCACGTCACATTACAATTTGTTGCTGCAGCATTCATTCCTTCTCCCTTGTGGCGAAACAATGCACAATAAACGCTCAACTACTTATGTGAATACACGTTTCACTTTCGTGTTATACCGATTCCTTTGACAGAGGGATCAGCTATGTTTTTTTTTTCTATTTATTTTGTTTTCATGCGCAGAATATGAGCAAGTAAGCATACTTTTTGACAACAATTTTGCATTGGGCACTTTTTCTATCTCCTACACAACAAAATAAATTGCATATCAAGGTACACTGACATCATGAGTTCGCATTCATTTAGCTAGAAAGAATAAGTCATGTTAATGACACATTATAATGGCCATATGATGTGTAAGACATGTGCTTTGTTACAGTGTTTGGTGAAGCACATGCATTTTATTGTATTGTCACTTTATTACTCACATATCATCACTAGAACTTGCCAAGGTTACATGTGCATATTTATAGATTTAGGAGACATGTCACTTGTGCAAGGCTGATTTAATCGCATTGATATAAGTCAGTTGAATCTGTTGAACCTCGTTGTTGAATCACCTGGTTCCTTCTCTCTGGTTATGAGATCACAAGCTGTTATGAGATCACAACAAGGGCCGTGTTTGCGCCGTAGTTGTCCGCCGCCGCCGGTGTCCGTAACCACTATCGCATGAAATAAGAAAAAACACCTTTGCCACAGTGGGAATCGAACCTGGGTACTCTGCGTGGCAGCCCAGCAATCTACCACTGAGTTACGCCGGTGCTTGAAACTGCGTTGCAAACTGACACTACGCAAGCTTCCTGTCGGGTCAGGAATCGTGTTAACATGTGTTGTAAAGCGTTTTAGAACAGCAAAGTAACAACCAGGCGTCACACAATGCGAATTGCGTAACTTGCGTAACAAATTGGTTGTTCAATGCTCCAACCCATTACAAAAGCCTCAGGCATAAATCTTCATCGACCTCAGCCACAGCATCAGCATGGTGCATATAATGCGTTACAAGTGTGTAGCGGGTACCGAGCTTTTCCGAAGAAAGACGAACAATGGCATATTGATGCTTCCCCACTACACAAAAATTATGATGATTTATGGCGTAGAGGGTACCATGCAAGTGTGCTTGCAGGAGTGCCTCCAAGAGAGTTTACAAAAGGCTCTAGAAAGGCCGCTCTTCCAGCTTTCGCTGTGACTGTGCTGCGCGTTCCGCGCAGGCCTGGCGATTTTTTTAGGAGCTTGCTAGGCAAGCTTCTTAAGCTCACGCCATGTCCGGCGGCGGCGACGCGTAGCACGCCGCTCAAGGCGCCGGCCTTCCGGTGATTTCAAGAATGCTGACTAGACGGCGGCGCCGCTCAAGGCGACGCACACCACTCTCGGCACGTGCGCTTCCTTTCTCTTCGCCAGGGAGCTCACACAGTGAACACTTTTCATTACCGCTCGGCCGCATGAACACCGCAGAAGCCAAGGCAGCAGCGCGGCGGGCTCGCCGCCCGAGCGCCGCATGTAATGTATATATAACAACGTTGTCACGTCTATATATGATGGTAGGAGATGTGTACGGAGAGTTCGCGGGTCACCCGATCATCTCCGAGCAAGCTCCTCTAACATAATTCACTTTGTGGATATGGCGGTGATTTTTTTGTTTTACTTTATGTTGCCATAATGTTTTTGATCAGTACGCAGTATTCTGACTGTTGACACAATTTCTGACCAGGTAAAAGGGCTGGTATTCTGTCCAGGTCTTCTTTTGTCCTCGTTACCAGTGCGCTGTTTACTTTTGCCATGAATCAATACCAAGTCGCCCTATCGTCAGTCCTAAACGGTGCAGCTGTTGTTGATCAAGAAGCTAGTGTTGCACGTGTTTAATTACACAGCGATAATAATTCTTGGTGTCTAACGTCCCAAATCCACCATATGATTATGAGAGATGTTGTAGTGGAGAGCTTCAGAAATTGCGACCACCTGGGGCTTTTTAACGTGCACATAAAGCTATGTACATGGACCTCAAGCATTTACACCTCCATTGAAATGCGTTTAATTACAAAGTTAACCTTACTAACATTTGCACCCCTTTACACTACAATGCTAACTTCACAGACAGCGAAACCTGCCCGAATGATGGTACACAGGACAAAAGTACACTTCTGGGGCTGTTTCGCATTTCTTTATTGTTGTGTACTTTTTGCTCTATGTACTTTAAGTGAAAAGGTCACAAGGAATTACTTACCAGCATCTCACTTTTGCATTTGCTTCGTGTTCTGTTAAAAAGTCTGCAATAGTACAGTCAAGTGTGAGTCTTTGCCGAGACATTCATATTTCTGGATATGGAAAGCTTAATTGACTTCTTTTCTATCATTTTCAGGAAGACATTTCTGGCAAAGCGGCAAGAGTTGCTCACCCACTTGTTCGTGTACATGACATTGTATTGTGGGAACACTCTCCTGTGCCTCACTCTACACTAACTCAAACATTTCGTACATCTTACAGCATTTTGGTAAATACTCGCACTGATGCAGAGTGTTATGCATGGTACTGAATGCAACCTTTCCAGTAGCGTGCCCATTTGAAAATTTCACATTGTTTAAAACGACGCTGAGTCGGAATCGGTTTTATTCAGCAAACTTAATCTTAAAAGGGACAGTTGGGCGAGTTGATATGTATTCAAATTTAAAAAACTGCGGAGCACGATGTGCCACTAGAAACTGAAGTGTAATGCAAACTACAGAAAGATATACACACATAGTACGAAAAAATTACAAGATGAAAGTAACACGCGGTCACAGAATGGGAACGAACATGACTAAAAACGCCATACACGTGTTAACTTTCAGTTGCTAGTACTGCGTTGTCCTGTTCCCTTCATTTCTATTTCTATGTGTGTTGTTGTTTTGTTTCCACACTTTAACTATGAACTCAAGTCCTGACTGCTTTACGGGCTCTATAGATTTGTGGTCAAATTCCATTTAACCTCATGGCGTACCAAGCCCTAGGATGCAATATGCCAAGCCACCAGCCACTGTTTGTAGGAAATTTTTAATTTTAGGCATGTGATTGTCTAATTTCAAGTTGACTTTGGAGCCATGGTACTGAGATTAATTTTCAACGTGGTAATTATGTGTGAGCCAGGAAGTGAGAAATTAAAAATGATTGCAGATGACACATGCTGGTATGGTAATATTGTGAGCATAGCCGTACTAATTATGTATAATAGAAGTATTGGTGTATTGCAGTGATAATGGCGACAAGTTCGCAAGCATATTTCCAGAAAATTACGTTAGTTTTCAGATAGTTGGGAGTAAATATGTGGAACCATTTATGAATGCAATGTTGTCATTTTGCTGCATGGCTGAACGCTTTTACAAATTGTGGTAAGTGGATCTAGAATCAACACCACACGTCTATTTTGGACTTTTGTGAAAAAAACTGAACTGTATGATGATGTGTGAGATGTTCTGATGTCATTGGGCAAACTAATTCAATAAAAAAACTACAACATGCCTACCTGCACGGTTGCTTATTTCTTAAAAGTAATGCTAGCCTAATTGTACTAACTCAGTTGCTGTCACGTGTAAGCTGACACCAAGTTCTTGTAGATCTGATTTCTTTGGATTGTGTTTACATACTGGCACTGTGAAGTGCACATGTCAGTGTGTATTATGACGACATTTGCCACACTACTTTCATTTTGCTTTACTGCTGTCAATTATATATAGTGCTTGGGCTGTACTGTATACGTTCCTAGTGTTTTGCATTGGGTGTAGGCTCTGTGCAAGAAGATGGAAATATACATATGTTTACACTGATATGAGAGCTACTACTGTTTTTGATTCGAATAAAATATTGCGAACACTGTTTTTTTTATCATTTGAGGTATGAACTTCTGCATGCAATACAATTTACTGAAACGCTGATGGCTCACTGTGATTAATGGCTTGTGTTTATATTACCAAACAAGTAGAAGAGATGATTTACTCTTCAGAATTATTGTGAAAGATAAATAGGCGACAGGCAGATAGGCAGAAAGCGGCCACTGTGTTCTTGCGCAGATTAGGTGATCCTTCATCAATCGTAGCATAACTGAAGCTGCATGTTGCACAAATAAAATTTAACATAATGGGCAGGTGGACGACGCAGTGCTAAAATGACGGTTTTTTTTCAGTTTCGTGCCTATTTGCTATAGTCCTCCTGTTTCTGTGTTATGTCTACGAAATTCTGAATGTCAAAGAAGTCAACCTGTCTACTTCTGTGCGTATAGTATACTAGCAACTCAAAAGAACCATAATTTTTTCAATAACAGCTGTTTCGTTGAGGAAGACCACAATACTACATTTTTTTTAATCGTGCTACATCATCTGTGCAAGAGGAGTGCCACGTGCACATGGACGTTCACATGGGTGAAGTGCATGTTCATTAACTTTTTTATTCAGCGGGAGACCTGTCACTGCTAATTTTTGGTGGCTGTACTTGACATTGGGGCATGCCTTAAGCATTCGTTTTAATGCATTTGTGTGATGTTTAACAATGAAGGTTGTAAGATTGTAGGTAGTAAGATTGTAGGTAGTCTCCGAGTGTGAAAGCGACTAAATACTGTATTTGAGTTAGAGAACCACTGTGTGCCCGCTAAAGTGCGAGTTGCGAATAAGTGCTAATTGTGGATGTAGGTTATCGTTCAGCTACTCGGAAGGCGCTGCTGCACCTGCGCTTGGCTCGCGACAGTACGCGCGCAATAAATGCACTTAGTGTAGGCGCGTGACAATGTCTATGTAACTCGGGCATAGGCGTTCACACAGGTCTGCCCCGTACATTGACTTAAAAGGGAGGGTGGGCGCAGCGAGGAAGCTTCGCCCCCCCTCCCCTTCCCCCTGAAGAGGAACCCTGCGCACGCTTATGGGCATCTGCCTGAGTACCTTTTATATGCTATGGGAGTCGTAGCGGTGAGCGTGCCGGTGGTAGACAAGAACGATGGACACAGGCCCGCTCGCGGTTCACGCTTAGCGGCCGCTGACAACGCGGCAGAGTTTTGAAATGATAAAGATGTTTTGCTCAGTGTTTCGTCCTCGTCTCTGAGGGGTTGTGTGCGGCGGGAGACCCAGACCCCTACGATGGAAACAAAGGTGGTTTCCAAACACCTCAGAACACGCCGCTGCCATGGGACGCGTGCGGCTCGCGGCAGAAATAACAAAAATAGCTCCAAAGCATAGGCCCATGGAATACACATATGTGCGGCCGTCTGAGGATACCTTTCGTCACGCTGGTATCCACGAATTTCGGGCGAGTGAGGCACTGTCGAAGTGTTCAAGAGGGCACACGTTTGCAGTTATGCTAGCGGCACGACACGACGAAACGAATAGTTCGAAGCTGAAGGTGTTGACCTTCGTGACGCACCTCAGTTTATGTACTGGCCTTGCGCACGCGCTAACACATGCCTATGCTACGAGAACAAAAGTTTGAAGTGTCGCCGATGGATTAGTAGCCGCTTTGTACATATATAACGTCGTGAAAAACTATGCAAACTACTGGTGGCGCTGTGGTATAATGGATATTTGGTGTTTGCTATCAGTGCGTGTGGTCGCGAGTTCGATTCCTGTGTCGTGCGTGCTGTATGCAAATGTCATGTTTCTGCATGAATACATTGATGTCCATATTCTAATATGTCCCAGCGATGAATAGTTGCAAGAAATGTCTCTGAAACGCTAGTATTGTGCCTAAATGCTTTTTTTTTCGCCCTCTCTCGCGCCGCGTATAAAGGGGGGATTGTAAAAGATCTCAAAAGAAGCAGAAAAACTTCCAATGCGCTCCGTTCAAGCCCCCCGAAATGAGTTAAATAAACAAACCAAATTACCTCCTAAAGACTGCTAATTCCCTCTTTTGACTCCGTTTACTTTGTAGACAAACCTTGTTAAGCTTTCTGCACCACAAATCGACTGTGTATCTCGAAAACGGAGCTGTTTTATTGGCAGTATACGCCTAGCGAAGCCTCATTATTCACATCTAATTCAAATACGAGCATTTTTTGGGAATGAAATAGTTTAATCATGCAGGCCGACGGCTAGAAAGACTCGAAGTGGACGGCTCTCGCTTCAACAGGCACCGCATTCTCGCCCAACGTACCCCCCCCTGAAACCTCCTTTGGAAGGGGGGTTTTGCGCAGTACCTTTAGGATGCAAGTTAAGAGCCAAGCCCAAAACTCCCTAAAAGGCTCGAACCCGTTTGCAGTGTGTGATCGGTGGCGGTGTGTAACTTCTACGCCCAGTGGAAAGATTATTGAAATTGTGAACTCGGTGCGCTTGTGCGACGCATCTTTCCCAAACCGGCTGCTGAAAACGTCCGATAGCCTCTCACAATAAGCAGCAGATAACTGTGAAGACAAGTCATTACCCATTTTTTGGGTTACTACGGGAGCGGTGTGGCGAAACGGATAAGTTGGAGGGAATCACCCCACGGTACGGGGAGGACAAAGCTGAAGCCCCTCCACCGCATTTGCTACGGCTTAGCTGGCGGAAACCTATAGGAACGGCTTTGACAAAGCGTTCACCGTGTTTCGATGTATTCGCGGGCAAGTTTCAAGCAGCACTACTTTTCGCACGCGGAATGACTAAAACCTTCATGTTCTGGTGACATTTACACGCCCAGAGTGCACTCTAACTGCCCTCCTTTTGGTGTTGTGTAAGTGCTGCCATCTATGGACACAAAAATTTCAAATATGCGTTGATTTGGAGCTGGTGAGTCCTCTTAACACATTTATTTCACCACGCTTTGTGTGCCACAAGGTGAATTGGGGCGTACTTTATTGATTTAAAATTAGCAACACTTTTCAGTCAGATCGTCGACGCAAGTGCTTGGTACTACTATAACCTCACTAAGCACTCGTGTTTAGGTGCATCTATTACGATTCTCTGAATTTCCCCGAGAAGGTTACGGAAATTAGGGGTAAATACTCACAGAACGTGAAAGAAATCAGCAATAATTAGCAAAAACACATGAATATACATAAATAAAAGAAGTGTGAATTGAAGGGCTCGTTTGCTTTATTAAACACAATAATAATGAGAATTCACAGACAATCATGCCAAGGAAAGTATAGGGGATGTTATTAGAAGTATTTGTAATGTAAATGTGAAGCCTGCCAGATCGAGACCCTCGCTATAAATGAAGGAAAGAAGTGTGAATTTAAGGGGTCGTTTGCTTTGTTAAACACAATATTAATGAGAATTAACAGACAACATTATTGAGAACTAGCAGACAACTGTTACTGTTCATTAATATTGTGTTCAACAAAGCAAAGGAACCCTTAAATGCACACTTCTTTCCTTCACTTACAGCGAGAGTATCCATCTGGCAGGCTTGATGTGATGCTTTCAGGTAGTATGCGAGGAATTATTAGTCAGCTGCCAGCTCGTAAAAAGATCACATGCCACGTGACGCCAACAGGCAAAAAGAGTGTTCCACACTCGCCCTAATGGCAACAGGCGGCGCTGACTGACGCTCCCACGTTTAAATGCACATATATACTCTATAAAATGGACGGAGAGATGACCGCCACCGTAGGTCATTGGTAGAGCATCGGACGCGTTATTCGAAGGTCGCAGGTTCGATCCCTGCTGGTGGCAAATTATCTTTTCGTCCACTTTTCTGTCTTCACAGTTACATTACAATTACTTCTAATAACATCCCCTATACTTTCCTTGGCATCATTGTCTGTTAGTTCTCATGAATATACAGAATGTTACATGCACGTGTGCACCGCTAAAGTGAATGTCTTTGGCAATGGAATGCCTTTAGCAAAATAACACCGAAAGGATGAGGGCCTCAAGAACAGCAACTTAGTGCACCTAAGCCGAGGTATATACTCGCATAAACAAGTGATTCATTCAGTACCTTATCGATTTTGTTGTATCCAGCAAGTTCACTCGGAAGCTTTCCTTCAACTAATACGTAGGCTGACACGGACTGCACGGCTTTTGTAGAGACGTTTTAGCGAAAGGGCTAAGTGCGGAGCTCTATGTCATCTTACATAGCCATTATTTTAGACATCGTGTTTGTGCTCTTTCAGTCGTAGCATGAAGTCTGTTTCACCAATGTAGCAGAAGCTGCAGTCCTCGGCAGGATCTTCTAGATTACCCATGAAAACTAATCTTCTTTCAATCGATCTTCCACATTGACGATCTTGTTCTCAAGCTTATAGGTTGGCACATGTGCAAGCGCGCAATTAGTACTCGCAGGATACTCGTGACAGAGCTCCACAGATACCAGATACGTAAGGAATGATGACCCATTTTCTATAAACTCTTTTCTATGAACTGGCTATAAAATACACTGTGGGACTCTAACAAGACAGAAAGCTGCCTTTCCTCGATGCACTTTTGCTTCGTTCCAATGATGGTATGTCCTTCGGCGTTTATCAGAAATCTATCCATTCTGGTAGCTATGCCATCTTTGTGTCGTGCCACCCTGTTGGGCGTAAGGCGTCTTTTGTGTGGCCATCGGTTCATTGTGCCACTCGCTTATGCTCTAGTGTAGACGAACTCCCAAGGAACTTCCAACGGTACACCGAAGACTGTGCAAAAACGGCTATTCTGCTGCTTCTGTGCGCAGAATCCGAAAACTGGCGCTGATAACTTATCCAGCAGAGAAGTGAGTTTATTTGAACATATGAACATTGTTTTTTCCAGGAAAAAATACAAAATTTCCCTTCGGGGGGGCAAGGACTAAAATGTAAAAAAAAAACGTTACGAGGTCTTGTCCTCCTAAAAACTAATAGTCTGCATCAGTAGCATAGTATACACATTTACACATCAGTAACATACACATATACACATCGGGGACATATTTCACACACATTATACACATTTCATCAGTATGAGATACTTGCTTGGTTTTACATGCTATCACACGTTTTTCTTACATATATATTCAAAATAATCAATAAATTCAGAACATGCTTTTTCAGGCTGAATACACAAAAATGTTGCACTATTTAAAACAAGCTTCTTTCTACACATTATACATTTTGAATACACTCTGTACTAAAGAGAAATCATTGTTGTAAACGAACAATTCTGTTTTAGTAACATGGTTAATAGCAAGATAAATAAAAAAAATCAACTAAGTTTACAAGTACTTTTACGTGTAAATGACTATGGATTTACTATGACGTCAGTCGAAAGAAGAAATGATTTATGATGGGATTTAAATGGTTTAGTTTTAAGTGTAAAGTCTATATTCGATTCGTGAAGGTTTAGCAATTGAATAATCTGATAATGTGCTGCTTCCCATAGTTCGTGCTTGTTTTCTTAGTTTTGCGGGCAATTTCCTGAAGCTATATTTTGTTGATACAGCGCGTGGGTAGGAATCCTGTAGTTTATGTTTATGAATATGTGTCATCAGTTTAAAATATATACTCTGCTAAGAGACAGAATTTCATGTTTCAGGCATAGCGGCTCAGTGTCTAGGTCCTTTGGATGACCTTTATATTTTTCTATTATACGAAGCACGCGCTTTTACAAAATTAATAGTTTATCATAATTCGCCTTAGTTGTGTTTCCCAATACCAGCATGCCATATAGAAGTTTGGAGTTAAACAAGCTATGATTCAGTGATTTTGATAACCCTGAAGGGAGGAGGAAAGCGATCTTACTCAAGCACCCTACCGAACGAGCTATATCTAATTACGCGAGGTGCACAGTAAACCAGTTTACACCCTTAAGGGGGGTTTTGCCGTGTCTATAACACCCTAGAAAAAGGGTCTTTTCACGTATCAAAACACCCATACCATGGGTAGTTTCTAGTGGCCTAAACACCCTTATCATTGAAAAAAAAACGTGAAAGAGAAAATCTACCAGTCAGGGAACGTGCAATTACAGTTGACACCAGCATAGAAGGTGCACGCGCGCGCCAGACCATACACCCAACAAAGCGTACTGCTAAAATCCCAAGGACTGTGCGATGCGCTACACAGCCTTCAAGTGACCATCTGGCATATATAGCCATAGTATCTTAAGCCGCCGTTCAGTGCTGGTGGGGATATTCTTTTTCCCTATAAGTGAGCGCTAAACATTAAAAAATAGGCATAAATTTATGGTAAGCTTGGTTGTTTAGCATTGCACATGATGTTTTTTGTATGTGCTTACTTTTATTATGTGGTGACATTGAATCGAATCCCGGCCCTACCACTGAAGCCTTGCTAAAAGAGCTGCTGTCCGGGACAAAAAAAGTTAGCTGATGACATGGCGGCACTTAGAGCGCAACAAAATGATATGGAAAAACTGATGGCGGATTGGCTCACTCGATTTTCGAATTTAGAAAAGCGAATCGCTCGTATTGATGTTCTGGAATATAGAGTTAAATCCTTGGAAACAAAGTTGACTGATTTAGAGGACAAACGCAGGCGTTCCAACCTTGTTGTTTTCGGTATTCCCGAGGAGGCAGATGAATCGGACTCTAAGCTACGATCTAAAGTGGTACAGGATGTGTTCTTGACGAAGCTGGACGTTACATGCAAATCAATAGGCAGAATTCACCATCTCGGTAAACCAGGTAAAAATAGACCAATAATTATTTATTTTCAGGACTTCATTGAAAAACAGCAAATTCTAAAGAACGCTTACAGATTGAAAGGTACTTCAGTATCTCTACAAAACGATTACTCTCGTGCCACTCTAAGAAAGCGCAAGCTTTTGTGGGATAGTGCGCAGGCGGAAAAACAGCAGGGAAAGAAGGTCAGCCTGAAAGATGACAAACTGCGTATAGACGATAAATTGTTTATCTGGGATGATGTCCAGAACATGAGGGTTAACTTTCGGAACCGCCAAGCTGCCTCTAAAGACAACTGACTTAGCCCTAAAAGTTGCAAAGAAATAAGAATCCTCAATATAAACGCGCGCAGCATCGTTAATAAAAGTGACCGATTAGAGGCGATTATTTTAGGATACTCCCCTCACATAGTTGTGATAACAGAAACCTGGTTACATGAAGACATTGCCAACGTGACCGTTTTTCCACCTTCTTACTGTGTTTTTCGTCGTGACAGACTTACAAGGGGAGGGGGTGTGGCTATCTTGATCAGAGAACACATTCCTGTCGTACTTTTGCGTCAGGCAGAAAATATAGTATCCATTGCCCTAAAGCTCACATTCTGGGACATGTCATTATTGCTGTTTGGCGTCTACCGCCCTCATGAGTCGCCTCCGCAGTTCTTGCATGATTTGCGCGAGCACATGGCCTCGTTCCCTCATGACAAAATGTTTCTTGTCGGGGATTTTAATCTACCAGAAATTCAATGGGAGCATGGGTTCTTTGATCAAGATCTAAATTCTAATGCAGATTGCTTAGGTGATATTGTTTTGCACCACAACTTGCAACAAATTGTCGGTCAACCGACACGCGTTCAAGGCACATCGGCGACTGTGCTTGATCTTGTCTTTATTAGTAAAACCTTTGACGACTATTCTGTATCTGTTGAACCGGGTATTTCGGATCGTTACATAGTGTATTTTTCTTGTCGGCTACAGTCTAGTAGCAAAAATCGATGTAAAAATGTTACAGTCAAAGATTTTTCGCGCGCCAGAGACGAAAGCGTTTTAGACTCTAGACTTTTGTATAAGTAGTTTTCATAGTGGCGATGTTATTGACCTTTGGGCGAAGTTTAAGAACATATGCATGCATTGTCTTAATAATTTCATTCCTAATACAACAAAGAAAACAGCTAAAAAAATCCCTGGATAACGCGAGAAGCATTGCAGCTTAAAAGAAAGATTAAGCGCTTAAGACGACAGGGCACCTCTCGTAATATTATTCAAGAATTACAGCCTAAATTAAACGAATTTGTGTCAAATGCAAAAGAAAGGTACTTCAAGCACACTCTACCAAACTTTATGCGGTCTGCTCCTGAAAAATTTTGGGGGTTCTTGAAAGAAAAAGCGAGACCTATTGATCAAATTGTACACCAGGATTGTCAAGTAGTCGATAAACAAAGTATTGCGGAGCATTTCAACAAGTATTTTCATAGCGTTTTTTCTTGTCATTCTGCTCCGCCATGTTGAAACCATACACCTGCTGTTCCACCGCCTGATATGATTTCTAAACCTGGTATAGTTTCTTTGTTGCTTAACTTAAAAACTAAATCAACACCTGGACCGGATTGTATACCAAATGCTTTCCTACACAGATACGGGGAAATATTATCCGAATTTCTAGTAATTATTTTTCAAGCATCATTGTCCTCTGCAATCCTTCCTAGCGACTGGCTGAAGGCACGTGTTGTACCTATACCAAAGAAGGGTGATGCGACACTTTTGACTAATTATCGTCCGATTTCACTAACATCATCTTGTTGCAAGCTACTAGAACATGTTATAGCAAAAGAAATTAACAATTTCCTCACTGATAACCTGTCTATTGTCTAACCACCAGCACGGCTTTCGTAAAGGTCTATCTACTGTTACCCAATTAACCACTATAGTTCACAACTTCGAAAGCGTGCTTGATAAGTCCGGTCAAATTGATGTAATTTTCCTAGATTTTAGAAAGGCATTCGATCTTGTTTCGCATCCTCACCTAATCGAAAAACTCAAATTGATTCGCCTGCCATCGTACCTAATTAATTGGATCACTGCTTATCTAACTAACCGTAAACAGTTCGTTGAAATTGACAATAATTTATCAGGTGAGCTTCCTGTAATCTCGGGCGTCCCACAGGGCAGTGTTTTAGGACCCTTATTATTTTTAATTTATATCAATGACATTGTTGATGTAATTAAACCACCTGTGCAAATTAGGCTATTCGCGGATGACTGCGTATTATTTAATGAAATAACCTGCAGTGAAGACCAAAGCGCTCTTAATTCAAACCTTCACAACATAGCATCGTGGTGTTCCAAGTGGCACATGGAACTAAATGCTAACAAATCAGTTTTTATGAAAGTTACGAGAAAATTTAACAATTTATCTTTTCCATACAGCATTGCTTCTACACCTCTCACAGAAGTTCGTGAATACAAGTATCTGGGTGTCACAATAACGAACAACTTATCCTGGAATTCTCACGTTTCCAACATTTGCAAGGCAGCTTTCCGGAAGCTATGCTTTCTAAGATATAAATTAAAACAGGCTCCCCCTATCACTCGCTTAACAGCATATTACTCACTCATCCGTCCTAAACTAGAGTATGCATGTATCGTGTGGGACCCCTATACCAAATCTAACATTGACGCTTTGGAAAAAGTCCAACGTAAAGCAGTCCGATTCATATTTTCGAAATATCGCTCAACCGACTCCCCAACCAGCCTTATGCTAGCTAATAGCATTCAAACATTGAAAACCCGAAGGAAAATTCATAGACTTAAATTCATTTTTTTTGCTGAAGAACAATCATTTTTCCATTAGTCCACATCCTTTCTTGAAGCCACTTGTAGCACGCCGAACGAGACATCGCCACGCAGAATCCTTAACGCCTTATATCACGAAAACTAACCTTTTCAAATACTCCTTCTTTCCCCGTACCATAGCTGACTGGAACGACTCATCCGTAGCTAATTTAAGCAGCACTGACGCTATTGATGCAATTATTTCTTCAATATGTCGTTGCTTCTTGTGCATCTCTTGTTATTCTGCTAATATATTATTTGGACATATAATCTTGTTGTGCATTTATAATATTGTTGTTATTTTGAGCTTCAAGTTGTTCATTTTTGCGCTATATTTTTTTGTACATCTTGTGAACGAATTGTGCTATTGTTCAATCTTAGTATTTCTTCCTTTTTTATATCTGTTTACATTGTACTCTTCTGTCCCTCCTGCTTGGACCCTTACTGGGTCTGCAGTATGTTGTAAATAAATAAATAAACACACAGCGAGTCCCAGTTATCATCTGGTACGCTGTTCTATGGGCCATGGGTGTTTTAATCAAAAACACCCTTACCCCCTAAAGGGTGTTTTAGCTAGAACATCACCCCGTAAGGGCTACTTGGGGAAGCAAAACACCCTTACACCCTAATTTTGCAAATTTTGGTGGCAAAAGGGTGTTTTCCCTGCTTGAAACCCCCTTAAGGGTGCAAAGTGGCCTACAGTGTGCCCACGATAAGTGCTCGTGAAACTAGACTCCGAGGAATTTTTGTGCACTGACTTGTTCAAGTCGCTGATCTTTAAACAAAACGTCTGTATTATCATTGATCCCCTTGTTGATAGGTCCCAACATAATAAATTTCATAATGCACATGAGTTCTGCGGAATACCGCAAGGTGGCGGGAGGGTTAATAAAGGGAAAATAGACAACCACCCATTTGTGGCACGAAGCCACAAGGAAATCCGTACGGATTTCTCAGAAAGAAAAGCTCCTTAGTTGCCGAAAAATTCGTCCTGGTCCGGTGTTCGAACCCGGGACCAACGCCTATCCGGGGGCGGTCGCTCTACCGATTGAGCTAACCAGGAAGCTAGCAAAATGCAGCACGAGGGCGAATTCACCGACAACTCGAAGCACATGGACAGAAGTAATGCAAATGAGGTCTGCGGATGAGTTGAAATGAGTGCAAATGAGTCTGCTTGATTCATTTCAAGACGTCGCTCTTTATCCATAGCTTCCTCTTACCCTTTTGTGTTCTGATCTGTTCTATCGGGAAAGGAATATTGTATCACTCAAGCAAAGATAACTACGAAAGTATCATATGCGCTATCTGGACCGCATTGCACATTTGCACATACACAGGTGACCAGTCAGCATGTTCAATCAATTCAGCAAATCGAAGCAGTGATTTATACACCTATACCGCGGGAGATTTGGGCGTTTATCTTTATGTAGCAGGTTTTCTGTAGAAATGTATAGAGGTGGGTAGTACTTAGGTTTGAGCACGGTATGCCTGCAGTGTAATTGTAACTAATTAGGCTTGTTATACAGATGTCAAGTGACGTGGAACTAGTGTGGGTAGTACGGGTAGAATCTAGAATGACATTTTGACATCCATATGATGCTACAAAGTTTTTCAATTCAAGCGCATACACGTCTTGACTCATCATATTGATACTGGCATCACCCATGATAAAATACGTTTTTCTATTGCATTAAAACCATGCAAGAGTTTTTCTGATGACTAAAAAAATGTCGCTTATAGCCAGTTGGGGGGTCTATATACCTTGGAAAGTGAAAAAGGAATTTTTATCTGTTGCTAACATGCTAGACAATCTTTGTCATCATCACTCACAGATACATAACTGAAACATTTGAAAACAATATCATCATCATCATCATCAGCCTGTCTACGCCCACTGCAGGGCAAAAGCCTCTCCCATGTTTCGCCAATCAACCCGGTCCTGTGCTTTCTGCTGCCACGTTATACCTGCAAACTTCTTAATCTCATCTACCCACCTAATTTTCTGTCTCCTCCCCCCTCACGCGTTTGCCATCTCTTGGAATCCAGTCAGTTACCCTTAATGACCAGCGGTTATCCTGCCGACATGCTACGTGCCCGGCCCATATCCATTTCTTCTTCTTGCTCTCAACTATGATATCCTTAACCCCCGTTGTTCCCTGACCCACTCTGCTCTCTTCCTGTCTCTTAAGGTTACACCTATCATTTTCCTTTCCATCGCTCGCTGCGTCGTCCATAGCTGGACAATATCATAGCTGGAGGTATATAGCCAACCCTCCACCTCTTCCTGGGCGATCCAGGCGTTCCACATTATAATTAGTGAACACGGGAGAAACGTCACTATTACACAGCCATGTCTCTGTAAACAATTTTGCATCGATGTCCGTGTGAAAGGAACTCATAAATATATCAAACGCTTCATGCTTTTTTCCTAATACTTCTTATATTTTTATCTAATAAGGTAAAGGATGCATTACTATTAAAGGCATTGTTGCGTCTAGAGTCGACATGGAGAACTCAGAAAAACTCTTAACGGAAAAACAAGTCCTTTTTAACACGGAAGTGTTTTATGCCGGGGTCCACCACGGCTCCACTGATGTATTTCCGTCATGGATATGATGTTATAAAATATAAATTAACAGACTGCAAAGAAAAAGCTACAAGAACAGGTTCCGTCGCAATACCTACGAGCCCTCGCTCCGCAGCTCGCGGCGCGAAGCCACTAGGCCACAGAATGTACGTTCTTCAGCTTACTAACAGCAATATATTTATATATACCATACACCGTTGGTGGTCCACAGAGCTCCCCGATTTCAGCGCGTTTTTGTCATCACTAGCGAGATGGCGCGATGGCACGAAAGGCGTGCTCTAAAGATCGTGCCCCCGCGCATTGCGAGGCGCGTGCGCCTCTTCTGGGCATGGTCGTTCGCGCGCGCGTGCTTATCTCTTCATGTGGTTTGTACGTCTTGTGCTTCCCCCAAGTTTGCGCTGAAGTTATAGAGAGCACGAAGGTCACTTCGCTGGCAGCAGCGGCGGTGTTTGCGATAGAAGGATGCTGCTCACACACAAAGAAACAGCAACTGTGGCAGTTCGCGCTCGTCCGGTGTATACTTGTGCGTTCGTTTCGTGCGTCCTTCGTTGTCTGGGAGCAGCGATCTTTAAGTGCCGAGCTGTGACAGTTGTTAGTCCGCGCTCGTCTTGTGTATGCTCACTTCGTGCGTCCTTTCTGCTTGAGGTGCGCTCTGCAAGTTTCGATCCACTTACCGTTCTTCGCGTGACGTTACAATTTGTTGCTGGAGCATTCATTCCTTCGCCCTTGTGGCGAAACAATGCACAATAAACGCTCAACTACCTCTGTGAAGACACGTTTCACTTTTGTGTTATACGGATTTCTATCAGTCAGGGATCGACCATGTTTTTTTAGGAGCTTGTTCGGCAAGCTTCTTAAGCTCGCGCCTTGTCCGGCGGCGGCGGCGGCGATGGCGGTGGCATGTACACTTCTCCGCTCATTGCGCCGGCTTTCCGGTGATTTCAGGAATGCTCACTAGATGGCAGCGCCGCTCAAGGCGACGCACAACACTCTCAGCACGCGCGCCTCCTTTCTCTTCGCCGGAAGCTCAGGCAGTGAAAACTTCGTTACCGCTCGGCCGCATGAACACCGCACAGCAGCGCGGCGGGCTCGCAACGAGCAGCAGCTGGGGCTCGCCGCCCGAGCGCCGCATGTAATGTGTATATAACAACGTTGTCACGTCTATATATGATGGTAGAAGATGTGTACTGAGGATTCGCGGGTTTCCGGATCATCTCCGAGCAAGATGCTCCAACATCATTCACTTTGTGGATATGGCGTGATTTTTTTTCTCTTTCCTTTCCCCATTTACCTAATGAGATATAGACCAATGGTGCGTGTTATCCGGATTACTTGAGACATGTCGTCTTTGTCTGCAGGAATTTTTCCTCCACTACACCATACCCATTTCTATTTTGCACATTTCTATTTTGCTACGGCTTCGCCAAGAAGATGCTTGTTCTGTCGCGTCAGGTGCTCGTTAACAAAGAAGACACTTTCCGTGCCCTCG
The DNA here is from genome assembly GCA_030522465.1 of Rhipicephalus appendiculatus. Classification (NCBI taxonomy): domain Eukaryota; kingdom Metazoa; phylum Arthropoda; class Arachnida; order Ixodida; family Ixodidae; genus Rhipicephalus; species Rhipicephalus appendiculatus. Next base: position 42,355 of record JALIZH010012914.1, read on the forward strand.
TTATCGAGGTGACTGGAAAGGATCCTCCGTTTCTTTGCTTTTGCGAGCAGCGCATTGCGTTTGTTGCGTGAGATGAACCAGACAACAATGTTCAGTTTATTCCTTTTTGCCGTCGACACCCGGTGACAGATGTCGATGTCATTGTCAAATATTGGCTCACCCACGAGCTCACCTATGTATTCACGGCGACAGTTGAGTCGAGTCCCTCTGGTGCACCATTTATCTCTAATTTGTTGCTTCTTTGATAGTGCTCAAGTTCAACTTTCTTTTCAAGCCGATGGTTCGCGGCTTTAAGTGTTTCGTTCTGAGAAACCAGTGCTTTTATTTCCGCTTTTAGTTCCTTGATATCGGTTCCTATTTCCTTTATTTCATCGCATAGCAGAATTTCAGGCTTTCTTTTAGTGACCTTATCTCGGCACGTACTTCTCGCTGAAAATCAGAGATTAAAGTTGCGATTTCTTTCTTGTCACCCTTACTCCTGATGAGAACTGCCGGGCACAAATTTCAAAGCAAAAATTATTTCTCTGGCAGCAGAGCAATGAAGCAAGAAAACTAGCACGAGGATACCTCTTGCTTACCTGCAAAGAATTGCAGATGTATTTTAGGCGTCTGGTCGCTTTGTGCAGTACTGCCGGACTTTGCAGCATACGAGAATGCCAGCACTTATAAAGCCAGCCGAGAATCAGCTGACAGCCGTCTGCGCCGACTGCGTGATATCCTGTTCTAGCAATCAGGCGAGGTGCGTCAAGATGCCGGTTCTCGATGCGTGGCCAGGTCATGCGTCGATGAAGGGCGGTTTTGTTGTAGCGTGCTGCCAAAACTACACGTGGAAATTTTCTACAAAGAACTGCAGATGCGTTTTAGGCGTCTCCTCATTTTGTGCACTGCTGCCGGCAACTGTTTTATAGAAAACTGTGTTTTTATAGAAAACGGGTCAGCATTGCTTGCCTACCTAGTGTCAGTGACACTCTGTCACGAGTGTTCTCGAGGCAGGACTTACGTGTTGCACATGTGACAATCAACAAGCTAACGTAACAAGGTCGTCTGTGTGAGAGATGGATTCCAAGAAGATTAGTTTCCAGGAGTAATGTATAAGGTCTAGTTCAAGGACTGCAATTTTCACTACATTGGTTAAACGGGAAACTTCAGGCGATGACTGAAAGACCATGAACGAGATGTTTATGATCATCGCAATGCGCCCAAAGCACTTGGGGTGCATGTGTACAAGAGTTGCCACTTCGTTTCGAAGATATCAACAATCATGGATAATTTCCGTATTGATGATTGTTGAAACTTGACCAAGAAACTGCTACTCGGATCTCTGCCGATATAGAAGACACCAGATACCTTTAATAGGACCTGATGGAAATATGCTCCCCATTCATGGTCGTTCATTACGCCATATACTGTGTAGAAGAAATTGTAGAGAATGAAAGGCACGAAAGTTAACCAGTTTAGGAGAACCGGTCTGCTACCCTAGACAAGAGAACAGGAAAGGGGATATTGAAAGATGCAGATGAAAGAGAGAGAAAGGCAGCACATAACACAAAACACACATAGTCAGTCACAATCCGTCACTCGTGCTTGGTACGCGACATCACTGTCACATCCGCTTGTCCAAGTCAATTCCTTTTGAAAATCTGAGCAGTGCCTTCGTCACCTTCGGCTGCGATGTCTTCTATCGACGACATCTAAGAACGGTTTCAAAGACATTGGTCTATTGTAAAGGTGTGCTAGAGCCAATGCCAGGGAGGACTTTCTCGGAACATTATATCATGTATGGTAGCAGAGAATGCCCTGTAGCGTTCCTCGCAAAGACTGGCATGGCAAAGAGCATTGTCGGCCATTCCAATGCTAAATAAATCAGATTTTGTGAATGCCATCGCCAGCCACATGCGATAAAGCAAGGTGGCCTCTCTTCGGCGGAGTCCAGTTGGCGTACTGGGCATACATCATAGAGGACAGGTGGCGTTGACGATTCTTTCGGCTGGTCTAGCTGCTTGGTGTGCGCAATAGAGACAGCGTGATCTCCTGTGCAAGCACTCGAAGTCTGCTGGCGGCGTCGGACCTTGAAAGTGGTATGGTCTCTTCCTGTGTGCCGTCCAGAGTTACTCGAGCGCCATCATCGGTGTGTTCATTCCCTGTGACACTGCAGATACTTGGCAGCCATTGAAACGTCTCGTGGTACCCTTTCCCATGTGATGCAGGGATATTACATCGTATAGTCTATTGTGTTTGCATAGCCCGCGGCGCAGAGCTGATAGCACAGATTATAGGGCTGTATTTGAGTCCCTCAAGATCGACGATTGTCGAGGTGGTGCCCGATTGACTAGAAAAGGTGCAGCGCGCAGGTGAGCTAGTTCTGCAGCTGTCGATGTCGTTGAGTGGTCAGTCCTAACGCTGACGGTAATAGCTCTAGCTGGGACAACTACTGCACCAAAAGAACACTGGAGGTTTCTGGAACTATCAGTATAGATAGGTGTTCGCATAACTCTCGTGCAAAAGAAGCATAGACAGCTGTAGTCGCACAAACGACTACAGCTCAGATTTTGTCCCAATTTCTGGTGCACTGAGATGTACTGTGGGTCGAATAAGACACCAAGGGCGCATGGACAGTTCTTATGCAGCCTGAGGAACGTTTTCGCGGTACTTTACTGTAGCAAACCTTAAATTTGGGCTAGTTGGTACGGCATTGTAATGTAGTTGCGCTGAGGGAAATGCACTAACGAGTTACGAAACAAGAGGACAGGACCACTTGTGCTGAACTCTTGTTTCGTTACTCGTTCGTGCATTTCCCTCAGCGCAACTACATTACAAAGCTTTACGATAATTTTAGAGAAGAATGCTTGGCGCCTGTTTGACCGCAATGTGAGTTTGAATTAGGTCGCCCCGCACCATCGCAATAGTTGCATCCGATGACGTGAGTCTGGGCAAACCAAGGAAATGCTTGGCGCTTGTTTGACCGCAATGTGAGTTTGAATTAGGTCGCCCCGCACCATCGCAATAGTTGCATCCGATGACGTGAGTCTGGGCAAACCAAGGAAATGTCTGAGGGCTTGAGCTTGTGCTGCCTGCAGAACACGTATGTTTGCCTTGCAAGTGTTTTTGGGCACAGCCACAGGCAGTAGACTTCCTAGGGTTGAAGCTTGTGCTAGTTGGCTCATGGCTGGAACAGGGGAAAAACCAGCGCAAAATTCTGACAGGGGACAAGACGATGGAGGGACAACCACGGGCAGTAGACGCAGAGCTGGAACTCTACAGAGCGCTATTTCTCAGTTTTCATAGACTGCGCAAATAACCGGACGATGGAGCTATGGTGGCTGTATTGTGAAGAAGGAACCTGTAGAGGTTCCAAAACGTCGAAACCTGTTATTTGATTTTTTGTCTTTGCTATGTCAGTGGTAGTTGTTTCCGTTTTGTACAGTACAACCCCGGTTACTGTGGCTCTTGTTCAGGTGTTTTTCGCTCCTAGCGTTTATTTGATGTTTTGATGTTGCGACATTGGCAGAGGTGCCTGTAAACTTATGCTCTGTGTACATATGAGGACTCAGCCGCACACCTTGTTTGGACATTCAACCTCTAGTGGCAACGTTCGCCTGTGAAATGTCCGCGAGTTTATCGAAATAATATCGACCTCTAATCTTCATTCAATTTATGACTCAAGCCGATATCAGACGTCCTCGTTTCAATTGACGAGAAATAGGGCTGATTTCCTGTTATAGGAATAATCGAAAAGCCTGTCTTGGAATCTATGCACATTCAACTTTCAGGCCATTTAGAAGAAATGCTATCATGCAAAGTGGCAGTCTTCGGCCCAGATCCACTCTCTACACGTTCATGAAGAGCTTTTAGGTTTTGATACCAATAAGCCGTCAGATACTGTGACAGCATGGTACGACGATACTTTGTGCTATACAGAGGGATCCGATGGCCTGAACGATGTCAACTACAAAGTCGTGTCTTAGAGTGAAGGTGCCTCCACGCAAGGAATTCCTCAAGTTAATACGATGTGGTCCAGGTGGTGCGCATGAAGGCGCATTCATCCAATTGACTTTTGTATGTTGTTTTGCGTGTGTGCGCAGTTATGCAAGTAGCAACAAACACAGAAGCGTTCTCCTTTAAGATAAAGTATATTCGGCGAGCCTCCTACACAAGCAGCTCGTAGCTAATGGTCCAGATTTGTTCTTAGAATTCACTTTTAGTTGATTTTCGCAGCTTTCACGTCATGCCTCGTTCACTGTGCTCTGTGACGAAATTGTAGCGGATGATTTTTGAACACGAATAAGACAGACGCCCTCACTACGTCTTTTTCGTTATTATTCTGAGCTAACGCAACATGACAGTTCTTCTGAAGCACGGGCTCAGTGAAAGCAACGGTTAGTTGGAAAGATTGTTCGCTCTTGTCTTGTGTTTATTTTCGGTGTGCTCTTACGCACGTAAACACGTAAACTTCCCTTGGCACCGATGCACTTGCGTAGAATGTGTTGTGTAGGATCAGGCCCACACTACATGACCTTCTTTTTATAGTTCATGATCACAGCTGCATCAAAAACAATCGGTAGCGGACTCCCAGATGGTCTCATTAGTCGTGCTTAAAGAAAACTCTGTCTCAAGCTGCAAGTAAAGCAGTTATGGGGGGCCAATTGTTCTCACTTCATGACTGCTTGCCCTGCCAAGATATTATGAATAGACAAGTAGGAAAAAATACACACACCTCTGTTTCCATTTGCCCTTTCGTCCGTTCTTGTCTGCGCGAAAAGTGAGCAGTGAAGCCCAAAGGTTTAATACAGCGGGAATCAATGCACGCGCACAACATACATTGCGAAAGATACGTATCCTAAGTTGTTATATTATATTTGACAATTACATTCCTGTTATTCTGCTTGCTTGAAAGTAAGGTGTCCTTTGCTTGCTGATGTTGAGCGCCATTGAAACTGCCACTGCTGAACGTTCTCTAGAAAGGCTGATGTGTTGAGCTGCCCCTACGGAGAGAAGGCTTTTCTTAGCTTCCCTTCATCATTGAAGGAAAATGCTGTGGGCAAGATATGGAAGCGACGGAGCACGTTCTTCTTGAACGTAGTGATATCCGCACAGGTTCGCGCATGAGCCTACATGAAGCTTTGGGTTTCAACGACCACAATGGAAAGCTGAGCACCTCCGCGATAGAATTAGGAGATGCAGAGTATAGGAGGCAGAAAAGGAGAGAAAGTAAAAAATAATTAGTGAAAAAAATGAGGTCATTCTGCCGTAAGGGGTAGAGAGTTGGGCTGTGAATTTATATATGGTTTGTATTGTAAAATTGATTTGATCCAAGTAGAGAAGCCATGGGCCCAACTCTCAGTGAGCCGTAGGCACTGTCTATCTATCTATCTATCTATCTATCTATCTATCTATCTATCTATCTATCTATCTATCTATCTATCTATCTATCTATCTATCTATCTATCTATCTATCTATCTATCTATCTATCTGTCTGTCTGTCTGTCTGTCTGACTGTCTATCTACCGATACATCTATCTATCTAGACGTCTGGATGCTCTCGTGATCGCCAGCTTAACTTGGTGTAGACAAAATGTGGCATAGGAAGGTGAGAGGTTTTGACGAATCTGACTCTCTGGACATTACATGAATAACATGAAACTGCTGTCGTGTACGTCATCAAATTCTCCTCGCACGCGTGGCACATACCCGTTTACCACAGGCTGCGGTATGCGGTTATGTGTCACAGGTGATTGACATTTATACCTACCCAGGACGGGCGACAACAAAAATTGCTAATTTAAAGGCGACAGTGTTAAAAAGTCACAGTTTCACCGCAAGGGTGAAGCAATGAATGCGATAGCAAAAAATTGTAATGTTATACGAAGTGAGGCTGGCAGCTAACTCTTTTTGGATCCGATCTCACGCAACTCTAGAAAACGCTTGTTTAAGAGAATTCTCTTCGCGTTGAGAGCGCAGCACGCAGAAGGGTACGCCGGCCCGGCCGCCGAGAAGGGGAGATAAAGCGCGCGCCCGCGCCCGCGCTCGTAAAATCGAACGTCGCCCCCCCCCCCCCCCCCCCCGCCTCCGTCCGCTGTCGGCCGCCGAGAAGGGGAGATAACGCGCGCGCCCCGCTCGTAAAATCGAAGGTCGCTCGAGGGACCCCCCCCCCCTCGCGTCTTTTCACGCTCACGAACGACCGGCGGGCCCGGTTATATATATACATATACATATACGGCAAATGACGCCGACGCCGACGGCGAAAACCAGCCGCGAGTGTCCCTATAATTGCTATCGCAATAAAAAATTCCCCATCTCCCGCTAAACGAAGCATGTGTGGATGCGAAGCAGCGGGGAGATAATTAGCTTGAGCGGGAGGAACGTCGCCGCTCTCATTTCACGGCTGTGGTACGGGCGCTCATCATGGCGCTGCACAGGAGAGAGAACGAGGCTCGAACGCTCCGTCATTTTCATACCGCGGAACTACCGTGGCGCCCCCCTGCGGAGTATGCAGCTGTCACACCCCCTGTCGTGCGCGCCACTCCGCAGAGGCTTCCAAGAGGAAAGGACGGGGGGGGGGGAGACCATAGGAGAGGAGAGAGAGGGGGGAGGGGTTGTGCATGCGCTGTGGGGGGTGTGGGACGCGGGAGCCGCTTCCGTTGAGTAGAGGATTCCTAGAGGAGAGAGGGGGGAGAGGACGCGCATGCGCTGTGGGGATGTGGGACGCCGTTCCGTAGAGTAGATGATTCCTAGTGTAGGGGAAGGGGGTGAGCGTAGGAGAGGGGACGCGCATGCGCTGGGGGGGGGGGGGGGGGTGTGGGACGCGGGGGGCCGCTCCGTAGAATAGAGGATTCCTAGAGGTGAGAAAGGGGGGTGAGCATAGGAGAGAGAGGGGGGAGGGGACGCGCATGCGCTGCGGTGGTGTGGGACGAGGGATGGAGGGACGGACTAATCCCCCCTCCAAACATATGCAAGCAAGATTAACGAATGGGGTCAACCTGGGCGACAGACACCACCTGCCTAGCCATTGCTAAGCAGCCTCTCTGTGCTCTCGGCCATGACTCAAGGAATGGCGTCAACCTGGGGCGACAGACACCACCTGCCAAGGCATTGCTAAGCAGCCTCTCTGTGCCCTCGGTCATGACTCTGATGACTGGGGTAGCGTTGACGTCCTTCATATTACTACAGTGTTCTGGTTCGCCTAATGGGTGCTTCCCTACTTCATGAAAGTGGCCGGACGCGGGACGCGGGACGTGGGACGCGGGAGGGACGGACATAGCCCCGAGCATAAAATGCTTCGTTTGAATGAAGAAACGGCGCTGGAACAAGAGGGAGACGAGAAGACACAAACACGGCGCTGACTCGTCTCCGTCCTGTTCCAGTGCTGTTTTTTCATTCAAACTCAGTATGTACCAACCAGCCCAATCCAAGACGCTAATAAGATGCTTCGCATCTAAAAACTTCCCCATTTCCCGCTAAAGGGAACCATGTGTGGATGCGAAGCAGCGGGGAGATAATTAGCTTGAGCGGGAGGAACGTCGCCGCTCTCGTTTCACGGCAGCGGTCCGGGCGCTCATCGCGGCGCTGCACAGGAGAGAGAATCACGCGCGTGCGCTCCATCATTTTCATACCGCGGAACTACCGTGGCGCCCTCAGCGGAGCACGCAGCTGTCGCACCACCTATCGTGCGCGCCGCTCCGTAGAGGATTCCTCGAGGAGAGAACGAGGGGGGGGGGGGCGTTGGAGAGGAGAAAGAGGGGACGTGCATGCGCTGTAGGACGCGGGAGCCGCTCCATAGAGTAGATGATTCCTAGAGGAGACCGGGGGGATAGGACGCGCATGCGCTGTGGGGATGTGGGACGCCGAAGCCGCTCCGTAGAGTAGAGGATTCCTAGAGGAGAGAGGGGGAGAGGACGCGCTGTGGGGATGTGGGACGCGGGCGCCGCTCCGTAGAGTAGGTGATTCCTAGAGTAGAGAAAGGGGGTGAGCGTAGGAGAGGATAGGGGGGAGGGGACGCGCATGCGCTGTGGGGGGGTGTGGGACGCGTGGGCCGCTCCGTAGAGTAGAGGATTCCTAGAGGAGAGAAAGGGGGTGAGCGTAGGAGAGGAGAGAGAGAGGGGGGAGGGGACGCGCATGCGCTGTGGTCGTGTGGTGACGCGGGACACGGCAAGGAGGGACGGACAAAGTCCCCTCCAAACACATGCAAGCAAGATCCAGGAATGGGATTAACCTGCACGACAGACACCAACTGCCTAGCCATTGCTAAGCAGCCTCTCTGCTCTCGGCCATGACTCTTATGACTGGTAGTGGTTGACGGCCTTCATATTACTACAGTGTTCTGGTTCGCATAATGGGTGCTTTCCTACTTCATGAAAGTGGCCGGACGCGGGACGTCGGACGCGGGAGGGACGCGGGACGGACGCGGGATGGACATAGCCCCAAGCATAAGCCATGGGCAGCGTTGATCCGACGTATGCAAAGAATAAATGTAAAGGTCCCAGCAGGAATCAAACCGAAGCATTCTGCGTGGCAACCAAGTATTCCACCGCAGATCCACGCCAGGTCTCGAAATTGCCTAGTTAAGCATCATCCACTGAAGTTGGTGAACGGAGCTCTATCCAGGGCCAGCATCCTGAGAAGCACAAGCGCTAAGCGAACAAGATCTAGGATTCCAGCACGAATCGAATCCAAGCATTCTGCGTTGCCTTCAGGTCTACTACAGAGCCACGCCAGGTTTCTTTTCTTCATTACACAGCAACACCAGATCAAGAAACAGCTTTGGAAAAACACCCAGTGCAGGAATAATGTCGTTGCAACGTCAGCTGTGGTTGTGGTGCTCGCTGTCTAATTTTATCATATATCAATAAACCCTACATAGGTACACCTCCGATACGGGTGTTATGTCAGGTTAACGTCTGTGGTTCCAGTGTTGGTTTCACTTTTATAGTTGCCTAATAAACATTAGATTTGTATTCCTCTCAAACAGCAGGCTATAGACGGTTTCAAGATCGCAAAACAGCAGCAAGCGTTGTACCCCGGGAAACTTCCGGTCATCTGATTTATCAGCCCCTAACACCGAAACCGAAAGCGCGCTTTCAAGTTGTTTCAGGATAAGGAAAGTCTTTCTTTAGTTTTTTTAGATAAAAGAAAGGTGCATAAAGTTAAAAGAAATCTGTTCTAATCCTTGTGCAGCTCAAAAGAAGCTTTATTTGAAAATATTTTGCTAAATAGGGAAGGAAAGTGTTGAAAATAAGCCGGCCACTCGCTAAGGCTCTTCTTTCCCGCCGGTGCTATTATAGGCACATCGGTGGACGAAACCGGATGCCGCCGAGGACCTGTGTTTGCAAACAGTGAAAGGGTCTATTCAAGCGTTGCTCGAGCCCGGGGGGAATTCGCTAGTGAAAGTTACGTATGATATTCACATTATCGAACCGTAAAAGTGCACTTCGTTTCGATAAGACTCACTTATGCGCTCGAACGTGAGTGCTGGCGTTACGTCAAACCAAAAGTTGCCCTTTAAGCACCAGTGTTGTCGACATGCCTGATAGGCCAGCGATGCGCGCACAACTACTAAAGTTACGAAAACATGTCGATCCAACCTCGTAACGCTTGGCTAAATGCCCAAAATGCAGCACAGACAATTACTCGCCGACTGCTTCGCATGAAACCGATTCACTCAAAGCGTGAATCTGCCGAATTTTTATTGCGATAGCAATTATATGGACACTCTCGGCTGATTTTCGCCGTCGCCGTCTGTCGACGCCGTCATGTGCCGGATATGTATATGTATGTGTATATATAAAAAAAGCCTTAAAGAAAAATAAATCAGTAGAAAAAATTCCAGACGACCTGACCGGGGATTCGAACCAGCGACCCCTCGCTTCGCAGCCTGCTGCGCTAGCCAACACAGCCACACGCCATGCTCGTCCCAACGATATAACGGCGAGCTATTCATATGCACCATTTGCCGCTAGCTGTACACAGATCTCGGAACAGCTTGAGCGTGTTTTCTATCACGCAACGCTTTTACAGTTTCTTTCCAATCGAAAAGTGCCCTTGAGATGTGCACGAAAAAGTGGCTCCCTTCTGTACCACTCATGGTGTAGGAGGGAAAAAAAAGAACACCGGGCACACTTGGCGTCAGACGCCACCGCGTGGCAGGAGACGCAGAGGGGTCATTCCTCGTGCCGCAGTTTAAAAGAAAAAGAAGTATCAAACAGCGTCGTCATGTAATCGTACAATCAATACTTGGCCAATCCCTCTGAGTGGGTATGAGCCATGTCAGAGGCAACAACAACAACAGCGTCGGCTTCTGCATTGTGGACACTCGCAGCGCGTTGCTCAAATACAAACACGTAACAACTGCAACAGTTGTTAGTTCACGCTTGTCCTGTGTATACCTATGCGTCCTTTTCGAGCGTCCTTCTTTGTGCTGCGGCGGCGTGTTGCAAGTATCGAGCTGCTTGTCGTTCTTCGTGTGTCAAACTAGTTTCTTGCTATCGCATTCATTGCTTCGCTCTGGTGGCGAAACTGTGACTTTTTTTTCCTTTCGTTTTTGTCGAGCCTGGTGGCGCATATATCACCATCCTGTTGTAAAGGGGACGCTCATACCACCCATTCCTCTATCCAGGCAAGCCTGTTGACTCGAAGGAGCAGTACACGTTTCGGACATTGCGCCCTGTAAACTAATGCTAGAGGAAACAGCATCAAACGTAGCGCACGCAGCCCGCTGCACGTGGCGCGCGTACAGCATTGCATACACTCATCTAAAGTTGTCTGTAAAAGGGTAAAAACTTGAGCTTGCTGGCATGGCTTCGTCGTCAAAAAAAATGGCCAGGCCTGCGCGGGACACGCAACCAGTGATGTTCCGTGCAGGGAATTTTCCCTTTTTTCAGGGAATTTTCTACAGTCATTTTGGACGAAAGGGAAAAAGGGAATCTTCGCGATATTGCAGGGAATTTTGAGGGGCGGCGAAATTTTTTTTTATAACAACCAAAAGACTGTGCACATGAGGCTTTCGCGTGCCGCAATCGTTTCTGGCGCATGTAGCGCGCCAAACCAGAACCTCTAAGGTTCGTTTTTAAAGACCATAGTCTTTCTTGGGATAATTCAACGCAGAAACATTGATGACATTGATTTGACTGACTGCTGGTTTGTGTGGCCAGCGATTCAGCTGCCCGGCGAAAGTTTAAGCCCGTGCTCAAAGCCCGCCCATCTTGATCTGGTGAATCTGTTCATACTTATGAACATTGTCAATCAAATAGCAAATATTACGCATATTTGAGGTGCAATATCAATACGTACGTATTGATTCAACCTGAACATATGTTCAGGTTGAATGGAGGCAGCTCCCAGGCTCTCTTTCAGATGCACAAAAAGCGTCTCTTCGCGCAATGAGTATTGATATCATGGGGAAGGAGATCGGGGAAATTAAAGATTTCCAATTCGAGCCACAATTCAGCGGTGTGGCGAAGCTCGCTAAACTTTTTCTATCTATCCCACATGCAAACGCAGACGCAGAGCGCATTTTCTCGTGGGTGAGCGACGTCAAAACACGGAAGCGCAATAGGTTAGGCAGTGACACACTGAACGCCACGATGGTGACGCGTTCAAGATTCCACTCAAAAGGGATCGGCCGTAACGCTTCAAGGTGACGCACAAACACATCAATCTTCACACACCGCAGAACACTCGAGTGAACTAAAGCAGAAGATGACCAAGCCGCTGAAAATGTCGGTTTTTCGGTTTGCCCAAGAGGGCTGATATATTCCAGTCATTGTGCTGTGATCCTAACTTTATATATTTTAAATACCTTGCTTTTTTTTCAGTTCGACGCACACAAAAGTTCTGCGGTCAATTGAAAGGTTTCCCAGTCAATATATATTCTAGTCACTTCACATTTATTTATTTTTTTTCTTTACGGTAGTTTGCAGAACCGTTCCTAATCAAGTCAATAAAATGTTAAATACCATCACAAAAGCTTGTTTTATTTCACAATATTTCGTCATCATTATTGAAAAGTTGACGTGCTTTTTGTACAAAATGTGGTGCATATAGATACAGAGCGTCTGCTAGGCACATTAATGTACGCCACGTCACTCAGTAACCAAAAAAAACAACAATAATAAACTTTTCGTCTTATGCAGTGGCCGTGTGCATGATAATGTACAGCATTCCTTCCGCATCGCATACCGCTTAAAGCGAGCTCCAAGGTAGCTCCTTCGCAGTATTAAATGCCGATCTCAGAGGCGATGCTTTGATTTGGGCAGGAAAGAAGAGAAAGCGATGGGAAGAGCCTGAAACACGTCGAACACTATATATATATATATATATATATATATATATATATATATATATATATATATATATATATATATATATATATATATATATATATATATATATATATATATATATATATAACTTTTTGTGCAGGGAAATATGCGGGGATTTTTGGCGACGTATGCGGGGAAAAATGCCCGAAATAGGGAATTTTCGGGCCTCGGAAAGGGAATTCTTCTGTCCAGGACGGAACATCACTGCACGCAACAGAGTCACAGCGAAAGCTGGAAGAGCGGCCTTTCTAGAGCCTTTTTTAAACACTATCGCGGCCACTACTACAAGAGCACTTGCATGGTACCCACTACGCCATAAATCATCATAATTTTCGTGCAGTGGGGAAGCGTCCAGTATGCCATTATTGGTCATTCTTCGTAAAAGCGCGGTACCCACTACACACTTGTAACGCATTATGTGCACTTTGTTGATGCTGCGGCTGATGACGATGAAGAATTATGCCTGAGGCTTTTGTAATGGGTTGGAGCGTCGAACGACCCACTCGTTACGCAATTCGCATTGTGTGATGCCTGGTTGTTAATTTACTGTTCTAAAACGCTCTGCAACACACGTTAACGCGATTCCTTACCCGACGTGAAGCCTGCATAATGTCAGTTTGCACCGCAGCTTCAAGCAGCTCAGGGATGGAGTGGGGCGCTGCCACGCCGAGGGCCCGGATTCGATTCCCGTTCTGTCATAGGTGTTTTTTATTTATTTAGTCTTTTTCTTATTTCGTGCGATAGTGGTTACGGACACCGGCGGTGGCGGCGGCGGACAACTACAGCGCATTAACGGCCCTTGTTGTGATCTCATAACAGCTTTCGTTGTAAAAACGCACCGTCCATGGTAAGCGTACCGTCCAACGTACTAACCGACAAGGAGATTAATTGTCTATGTGAATGAACTTTGCATTTTCATGTACTAGTCCAGACGCATGCGCAGGGCTTCCCTTTCTTTCATTTTTCTTTGTTTTTCCCCTTTCCATGGAAGCGTATATATTTGTTCGCACGAAAACGTCACAGTTCCGCTACAAGGCGAAGCAATGAATGCGATAGCAACAAATTCGAATGTCAAGCGACGAATGGCGAGCAGGTCGAAACGTGCAGCGCGCTGTTCACACACACATGACGCACGAAAACAACACGCACAGGACGAGAGAGAACTAACAACGTTCACAGCTCGACACTAAACGCGCTGCTCAAACAAAAACGACGCACGAAATGTATTCACAGGTACAGACGAGCGCGAACTAACAAGTGTCACAGTTGTTACTTCGCTGTGTTTGAAAAGCGTGTTCTTTTCTCAAACGGGGGGGGACTGCCGAGAGTGTCCAGCCGAGAGTGTCCATATAATTGCTATCCCAATAATAAACGCTCATGTTCTTAGCCAGCGCAAAGTCATAGCCATGTCTGTCTTTCTGGTCCCGTGTTCCCCGCGCTGTTTTTTGCGATAAAGTTATCTATAAGCACGGACAGCTGTGGGGCTATTCTTTGTGTCCAAACACGTTAGTTGGGAGAAAGGGGCGCATAGTGAAACAAGTTCCTACACTCATCGACTCAGCTACACTCAGCGGTGGGAGGGGAAAAAAAGGAGAACAACGGGCAGGGTTGAACTGGGTGCGACACGTGGTTGGGGCCTTGGAAACTAGCCCCTCGTGAGCCGGAATCCTGGCTTCGCTAGAAAAAAATCGGTGTTTACCTTAAGATTCAAACTTTACTTATCGACCAGAGACGTCTTTTTATACTTAAGGAAAGTGTAGTAGATAACCTGAGTAAACAAGGGAGCAGTGTCTCCTTCATATAAACTACAGACAAAAAAAAAAACGCACGGAAACACCTTATAGCTTTCGCTAGAAGCAAGTCCGCCGCTTTTTCATGCCCTTGCAAAACATTATTCCTTGGCTCAAAGCGGTATGTCTTCGATGAAGTGTCGCAAGCAGTCAAAGAAATCCCATAGCAACCCAGGCAGCATCGCCAACCGTCACACCACCACCGTGACAAAGCCCGACCAAATTTTACTACTTCGGTAATCTACACCAACGTGCGCAGCTTTCTTTCATAGCTTGAGCAAATATGTAATCTTGTGTCGTCATCCAGCATTAATATAGTCGTGATGACCGAAACGTTGCTTTCAAGTGACGTAACAGATGACGAAATTCTGACTGATCTCCCGAACCTCGACGTTTCTCGAAACGATCGCAAAGGCGCCCGCGGGGCAGGTGTGCTAGTCGCCACTAGCAACTTACCCTCATGCTCAGTCGTTGACATTACGTCTGACTTGTAAATCTTGTGGCTTCTCATTCTTATGGCTTCTCCTTCTCATTTCCCGAAGTATGACAGCGCATCATTTATGAACTGCCCCGAAATCGACGAGTCTGGCCATAGTGCCACTTCGGATATATCCAGTCCTTTCAGCATGGCCGAACTAATAGCAGCGATTGAAACTTCACACAATGGAACAACACCTGGCCCCGACGGCATCCCTCAAAAAGTTTTCAAGTACATGGAAGGTGAAGCTCTTGGCGCACTTCTGCAGGCCATTAATAGAGTATGGGAGACTGGGAACGTCCCATCTGATTGGAAACATTCACTTGTCCCGATTCCAAAACCAGGAAAGTCTCCAAATAACCTGCAAGCTTTACGCCCAATTTCACTGACTGCGACCGTATGCAAGCTCGCTGAAAAGATGTTGGCTACACGTATTTCCTGGTGGCTTGAAAGACAGAATAAATATAATCCGGCTCAAATTGGAGTCCGTTCTCATTTGGGGACTGAAGAGGGACTTTCTATCTTGTCGGACGACATTTTACAAGTTTCACCCCATAGCCACGCAGTACGCACGGTAGTAGCAACCGATATAACGAAAGCTTATGACAATATAGACCATGAAGTCATTATTTCCAACCTCATCGAGCTGGGACTTCCGCCGCGGGTCGTAAGATTTATTTACTCTTTCCTTCACAACTGCACATTTGCTGTAAGAGTAGATGGAAAGCCAGAAGGTTGGCTTCATGTCCAACAGAGGTGTCCCACAAGGTTCCGTTTTGGCTCCTCCCCTGGCCAACGTTGCGCTAATACCTCTAGCTTGGCAACTACACCGGATTCCAGACGTGAAGTTCCTAATATATGCTGATGATGCAACTTTGTGGTCTGTGCGGAAACACGTCCCAAGACAAGCTCATCAGCTTCAAGAAGCCCTTGATGTACTTCAGAACTACACTAGTAACGCAGGGTTGGACATTTCCGCCCAAAAATCAAGCTATGTTGTGGTGGCTAACAAGGCAGGACGCAGAAAGATCACGCAGAGCCCCTTAACATTTACACTTGGTGTAGTGACAATTCCTGAGGCTTCGGAGGTCCGCATACTGGATCTTGACATTCACCGGTCTGGCAGTGGTGTGCACTGGCTCCGCAAAGTCAGGCAGAGTTCCACAAAAACGCTTCATCTGATTCGCCGCATTGCATCAAAAGCAGCTGGAGCTCGTACTGATGTAGCTCGAGGGCTCGTACGCACAGTTCTGCATCCAAGAATTGTATACCAGGCGCAATTTCAACGGTTAACTTTGGCACAGCAGGCACAGTTGGAGACTGTTAACCGTGATGCAATGCGCACAATAATAGCGTTACCCCGCATCACTGCGATGACAACTTTACAGGAGCACGCCCAGCTTAACACAATTGCAGAGCTAATTTCGCAAAGAAAAAAACGCGCGTGAAATAAAAAAGCAACTTGTTCCGGTTTTGCTGCGTTGCATGCTCACATTCAACGCGGCTCTCTAATTGACAACCAGCCCGATACAATGCCTCCCTGGGAATTCACCACCATCACATCTGATAAGACAACAAAGTTACGGCGCAGCGATACATCAGGTATTATTGACGAACGCTTTATCATCGAAGCACCTTCCGCTAATAGCTGCAAAGTCTATACAGATGCTGCTATGCTACAAGACGGCGGGAGGACATCATTCCTAAGTACCACGCATAACTTCATCAGTAGTCACCAGCATTATCTATCTACGGAAGCCAGCCCTCTTGTAATGGAACTTCAAGCCATCCATGACGCAGTGCGGGATGTCACCTCTAAGCTGCCTACAATTAAGCAACATGACGTATTCACTGATTCTTTAGCGGCTATCCAGAAACTCAAGGAAGTTCACAAGGCGATGGAAATCTGCGAGGCGATACACAAGATAAACCGCATTACAGCCAGTTGCGTCAGGGTACACTGGATTCAAGGCCATGCTGCGAACCCTCACAATATTGCTGCTGATCAACAGGCACACTGCCCTCCTAATACAGACCTTCCCTCTATTCCCCTTCCACCTCAACCCCTAAACACACTCCGTGCCCGTAAAAATGTTCTCCGGCAAGATACACGCGCTCTTATCCCACCGTGTGTCTGCTCTCTCCCCCTTCCTCTTACTAGGGTGGAAGAAGTCGTGCTTATGAGGCTTCGGGCAGGGGTGGCCCTTACACCGGCTGTTATCTCAACATGAAACTTGTCGCATTTACCAGTGAGTGCTACATGCCCGTACTGTTCTGTTCCGGTCATGCAAGCAGATGCATACTATCTGATATGGACGTGCCAAGGGTTACAGTCGGAACGCTCCCGTCATCTCCTGCAAGCCGGCCTTCGCTACAGTGACACAAACAGTTATGACACAAACAGATACATGACAACATATTCCACGAGACACAGCTTCACTTCATACACAACAGCGGCCTAACGGCGCACATTTAATACAAATATACACAACAAATATTATGTCTTAAGGGCAACACTATGTCGCAACTAAAAAAAAAGCAGCCCCGACTTTCCACAGAAACTTAATAACATATTGAACTATCTCACTATGAAACATGCGAACGCGCATGTGCTAATTTTCGGGGACCTTAACTATCCTGTCATCAACTGGCAAGATAGAACAGCGTTGTCAGGAACCGGCGCAAAAGCAAAAGAATTCGTCAATACCTGTCCAAACTTTAATCTGACACAACTGGTACTGGAGCCAACCTGGGTGACATGCAATTCAGTGAACATGCTAGACTTGATACTAACAACACACCCTGAAAGTTTATCTTCTCTTACTTACCTACGCGAAATCTGTGATCATAAGGTAATACACTCAGCCCACTTCAACCGCTCGCCCCACTAGTTCCAGCTGAAGACTATCACTTTGTACGATAAGGGGAACAACGAGGCAATGAACAACGAACTTCAAAGCTTTTTCCGAACTTTGAAGCTAGTTTTTGGAACAGATCAGTCGAAGACAACTGGACGATTTTCAAAAACAAATTAGAGGAACTAGCTAGAAAGTTCATACTGAAAACTTCATTTCGCACATCTTGCCAGAAACCATGGTTGACGAAAACTTTGAAAAGACTAGAAAATAAGAAAAAAAAACATTATTTTGGGCCGCCAAGTTAAACACAGTGCTCACAATTGGAATAAATACTATGCTGCTGAAAAGTCATACTTGCTCGCGTTACGCAGCGCAAAGCACTCGTTTTCTCACACAGACCTACTACCCAAAATTCTGACTAATAATCCCAGGAAATTCTGACAAATCATTAATCCGCCGCAAACGCGCAATATTAAACTGAAGAATGAAGCGGGTGATGATATGCGTGATGCTGAAAGCGCTGAGCTGTTCAATGCTGCTTTTTCATCTGTTTTTACTAACGAAACCTATATGCCATTCTCTGCGTTACCGAATTGTGCTCTGCCTTCTATGTCGCCTATAACATTTATCCCAGAAGGCACACTGTTATTGAAAAATTGAAACTCTCTTCATCGGCTGGTGTGGATGGAATTAATTCTAAAATTCTTAAAAACACTAAATTCATTTCTTTGGTGATCTTGTCGCTGATATTTGCCATCCAACTAGAAGATGGGGAAGGTCACTCCGATCTTGAAATCAGGTAACAAAGACCTAAACTATCGCCCCATCTCTTTAACAAGGGTACCCTGCAAAATCATGGAACACGTCATCTACTCCGAAATCATTCATTTTCTTGGCGGTAATAGCTTCTTCCATCCCGCACAGCATGCGTTTCGTAAGGGTTACTCTTGCGAAACCCAATTAGCCCCCTTTGTCCAGGATTTGCATGCAAATCTTGACACTAACCAGCAGACTGACGCAATGTTTCTGAATTATTCGAAAGTGTTCTACACGGTACCTCACAAGTGGCTGCTAATGAAACTTAGATCTTTAAACATACATCTTGACATAGTAACTTGGATTGAGGAATTTCTAACTAACCACTCCCAGTTTGTCTCCAATGATGAAGTACACTCTTGTCCCCTTCCAGTTACTTCAGGCGTACCCCAAGGCTCCGTTCTCGGGCCCCTTCTTTTCCTAATTGATATCAACGACCTAGCCTCGCATGTCTCCTCCTGTATCCGTTTGTTCACCGACGACTGCGTAATCTATCACTCCATCACCAACCCCACTGATCAATCCGCTGTCCAAGATGACCTAAATCATGTGCAAGACTGGTGTTACACCTGGCTTATGAAACTTAATCCTAATAAGTGCAAAACCGTTTCATTCCACCGCCGCCACAACTCCCTTCTGTACCCTTATGTAATTGCTAGCGTTACCCTCGAACACGTTCAGTCATACAAGTATCTCGGTGTCACCATATGCAATGATCTGAACTGGCGCGCGCGTGTTACTAACATTATATCATCGGCGAACAAGTCTTTAGGGTTTCCTGAAACGTCACCTTCGGCACGCCTCAAAGAATGTCAAGCTGCAGGCCTACAAGTCCTTTATCCGGTCCGAACTGGAATACGCATCGGCAGTCTGAAGCCCACACCAAGCTTATTTAACCGAGTCACTCGAGGCAGTTCAAAACCGTGCCATCAGGTTCATTCATTTCTCGTATTCGTATAAAACCAGTGTGTCATCGCTCAAAAACGAATCAGCTCTTTTAAACCTTGATATCCGCCGCCACATTTCCAGTATGTGTCTTTTTCATAATTTTTTTCACAGCCCACTTCGTCACCCCTACATCGTTCCAGCGGCCCGCATATCTCACCGCACTAGTCATCCACTTCAAGTTGCCCGGCCACGGTTTAAAACGACCACTTTTTCTATGTCATTTTTTATACGGGCGGCAGAAGATTGGAGTGACCTTCCTCATGACGTCGTCACCACTGCATGTCCATCAACATTTTTTGATGAATTTTGATCCTATTTTTCAAGATGAAACTTTTGGCAAAAAAAATTTTTTTTACATGTTAACCCACTCCTTATGCAACACCCCCCTCGAGGGTTCTTCAAGGAAAATAAAGTGATGTTATGTGATACAGAGGGGCGTTCGACAACGGCTTCCTAAGTGCACTAATGCGCTTAGCGTGTCGTGCATTATTTAATGCAACCGTAGCAGTGGTCCAGTGTGAAAAGCGTATGGTTCGGCTGCAGGACACAAGCAATTCGAATCGTGCTGAAAGATGCCCACTGTTTTTCTAGTAAATGTGTCGCTCACCAGGCACCCTCTCATTTACCGGGCGTGTGAAAACCTGGTAGGCGTGATATCAGGCACGTTCTATGTCGTCACCCCTTTGAAATCGATAAATTAACGCACGATATGTACTAGTTTGCTTGCGGGTATATAAACATGGGAAATCTTCAGATTCAAAATTTGTGTTGGCTTTGATAGCCGCTGTCTTTCTGTGTCAGAAGCTAGCGTCGCACTTGAATTTACTAGCCACGGTCTATTTACTGAAGTGCGAGGAGGCAATGTTGCAATACAACCAGTTATGTTTTGCAGAGGTGTCTACACCAGTCCGGCCGCAAATTAAGGGCTTTGTTAGGTATATAGCATTCTAAAGGAAGTATTTGCTTTAATCAAGAGTGACCGCGACTAAAATGCGGTGCCGCTTTGAACATCATTTTCAAGGCTAATAAAACGGAATATTTCAGTCAAAAGTAGTCGCATTGGATATTGTTTGTTATTGCGCTTTATATTAAACCGTTCCCTCTACAACACCTTTGGTAGCTATAGGAGTACAATATACATGGTGTTTCAGCTAACTTGCGCTTGTATTAAAAAAAACAAAAAAAACACATGCGATACGCGTGTCGAATGAGCTCATTATTGTTCGAGCCGTTTGCAGCACGTCGGAATATTTTTTTCAATCCGCCAAGCTGGTTGACTCACAATGGTTACTCATTTAGGTTTTTAATTAGTAACTCATTAAAGAACTATGCATTATGAAATTTGTAGCATTCGTTCTAGAATGTCGGAATATTTCACTTTTGTTATAAAATAGCTGCCAAACCACCAAGCTGGGTAGTTAACAAATATTGCTTAAATAACCTTTTAAATACCGTATTTACTCGCATAATGATCGCACTTTTTTTTTTCAAAAAAACTGACGCAAATTTTCGGGTGCCATCATTACGCGGGGTTTCCTACGACAGCTGTTGGGATTCTTGCGATAGCTGTCATCAACATAACTGTTTAAAATGGCATACGATTCACTGGCAAGAAGCGAGGCTTAAACATCACGAACGATATTTATTTTCAGCCGTTTTGGTCGATACTGGCTGCAAGAGCTCGTGAGCACGGGCTTGCTCGTGGAAGGAGGCGCTTCTTCTTCCTCAGTCCAACACGGTCATGCGCTTGATTAAACACACTCCCGACCGCCAAGTCACTCGTTTAGCTCGAGCGAATAAAGATTTTGTATCGGCCTGGCGGTAACAGCCTCTTGCTGTTGTTGAATCTTGCAAGAACGGACATGGCCATCAGCAGAAGGAGTTGTTCTTGGGCTAGTTGGTGTGCTTATAATCATGATGTAGCGCGAAAAGACCATGGCCATCAGCTCCTCTGTAGACTTCCAGAACCCTTGCAAGTTTCCACATAACCAAATATGAAAGTAGAGTAAGGCTTACCTTTATAGCAAGCGCACACATTACGCAGGAACTACATGCATTGCACATTGCCCTTTAACTTTTTCATTCACTGACCCCCCGTGCGGCCACGATCACTGGCGTCAGTGATCGTGGCCGCACGATTCCCTGTCGGAACCGGCAGTGTCATCTTCACAATCCCAAAGAAGGTCATCTTCCGTTCCGTCGAGCGCGTTCGTTAAGCCGGTGTTCTTGAAGCTGTTGGCGACCACCTCGCCGGAAATGCTACTCCACGCTTCGACAATCCAAAAGCAGAGGACTTCCGCGGACAGTCTCCCGATTTTCCCGCTTGGAATGAAATCATGGTCGCCCGCCGCCATCCCCTTTGCGTACAGCCTCCGAACGTTGTCCTTGAACGGTTTGTTCAGTGACACGTCCAGAAGCTGTATCAGCGACGTTACACCCCCAGGGATTACTGTAATTTCCGTGCGCCGCTCCTTAAGCTCAGTACGGACTCAGTCGACGAGATGGCCTCGAAAGCTACCCAGCACAAGAAGTGACGTAAGCTGATGCGCTCCTGCTCTTCGTCACCAACCGTCCCTAACCACCATGAGCTGAGAATGACAAATGGCGGCAGCTTTCGGCCGTCTGCCGTCACTGCGAGCATCACGGTGCATTGCGTCTCCGCACCACATGCGTTTACGAGGACACTCCGAGCACATTTCTCGTTGACGGTAGTGATTCGAGGCATGTCGAATGTCAACGGAGTTTGGTCGGCGTTGCCTATTTGTGACAACGGGAAGCCGTTCTTCTTGCGTATGTTAGTGATGAACCTATGGAAGTCGATGACCTTGTCTTCGTACGCGGATGGGAGTCGCTGGCACAACGACGTCCGCCGCCTCAACGACAGTCCATTCCGCCGCGTGGAGCGCGTCGTCCAGCCGGAAATTCCCAGCCTTCGAGAATTGTGCGCGCCTGCGTCCGTATCATGTCTAACGACAGCGCAAAACCGTCTATGCGCATGTCCCTCACGTATTCGAGGACTGCCTCCTCATCGTCAGGGAACTTCCCGGTTTTGGTCCCGCGGAAAGCCCGGCGTGTGCTTGTGGTAGCCATGAGCTTCTCGCGCTGATTCTTCCAATATCGAATTCGGATTTCGTCGACGCGGAAATGCCTAATTCCGGCAGTGTGGTTGCCTTGATCTAGCGCGTAACCAACCGCTTTCAGCTGAAACGCGGAAGTTAAACTCGCGTATCGCCGCATGGTGAAACGGTACTCAAAGTAACAACCACAAAGCACACCACCATCTTTCAGAATGATGAAAAAACGCGGCGATGGGTGACGGCGACGCGGCCTTTTTCAGGAATTATGGGAACGCGTCGGCAGCTTGTTGCTGCGGGATGACAACAGGCCAGCCATTAGGAGGCTGCCGCTGTAACAGAGCGGGATATCAAAGCAAACATGGTGGCTGACGGAGCAACGCGAACGCGCTTTTTTTTCTCGTGAGTCATGGAGGTTGTGAGTACGTCACGCGCGTCAGAACAGTTTCTTCCGTCCAAACAACAGATAATTCCGTTTCACGCGGTAAATTTGCGGCAATAGCATAGCCATGCCCGCTTTTAGAGGACAGAAACTGAGATGGGCGCGTTCAAATGCCGCTGGCAAGTGGTGAAAACTGCGGCATTTGTTTTTACTGCAATCCTAATAGGGCAAGTTTCCGCCAAGGGTGGGTATCCTCCCTTCTTAAGTAGCTTGGTGCTTCACCCTGCGATTAGCCGCGACAGAGGCCTAACAAGTATGTTATTATGACCTACATTCACACCATTTCACACAACCTTAAGAGGATAGGATTAAAGCACGGCGTAAACCTCGTCTTCACGGCACCGTTAAAGTTTTCCCCTTTGTGTGGTCTTACCGGTGAACAAACCAAGAAAACAGTATGCGAAAAGCAGTATAAGAAGCCATTTGTTCCACGTGCTACAAAAGTGGTCTAATAAGATCCCACTCAGTTATGGTAAAGCTTACATCGGGCAAACGAGCCGATGTCTTAATGATAGACCAAGAGAGCACTCGATTACGCTAAAGGCTCAGAATGACGGGGCGCACCCACCTGCGCATTGCAGAAAGTGCGGTTGCACAGCACTTTTCGGGGCGTCATGAGTCGAGAAAAGGGACGGCGTGAAAGAGGGATTCTAGAGGGCGACCAGATAAAGATTGCAGCAGACGCGCCATCAGTGCGCCTTCGGTGCATTAGACCATGAACGAAACAAACTTTTTTCACAGCAGTTAAATGTTAAAACTGATTAAATGTACTCCCCTTCAAGCTATCTTTGACTTTTACCGGATTTCCCAGCAATTTGGCATTATTTTCTGTGACTGTGTCTGTTGTCAATGCGCTTGTGCATAAGCTTTCTTGGTGTGAGACTTTTTCAAATAAACTCGTTTGCAAGTGAGCGTCTTTTCTGTCGTGTGTTCTTCCTTCCTAACCAAATCCGCGCTCCTCTATCCAAGATAAGTTAAGAATCTCTTTGGTGCATGCAGTTCACTTGGTGAGTCTTGAAGTGTTCTTAATGTAAAATTTGACAGATGGTAAACACGGTGGTAATCAGCTAGACTTCGTACACGACATATCGCTGCGGCAAGTTCGGGGTGCGATCATTACGCGGGGGGAAAAATGAAATTTGGACGACAAAATTTAGGGGTGCGACCATTACGTGAGTCACGCATAGCTCGGCACACTCACTCATGAGTGCACTCAACTCACACTCACTCACACTCATTTGAACGTGGTGAGTTGAGTATGAGTGAGTACTCATGCGTGTGAGTGGACGTGAGTGTGAACGTGAGTGAGAACTCATGAGTGTGAGTGGTCGTGAGTGTGAACGTGAGTGAGTACTCATGAGTGTGAGTGGACGTGAGTGTGAACGTGAGTGAGTGCGAAGGCTGAAAAAATTGTGGTGAGTGAGTTTGAGTGAGTACTCCTTTAAAGTGCCGACCTATGGAGCTCGGCACACTCACTCATGAGTGTACTCAACTCACACTCATTTGAACGTGGTGAGTTGAGTATGAGTGAGTACTCGTGAGTGTGAGTGGACGTGAGTGTGAACGTGAGTGAGTACTCATGAGTGTGAGTGGAGGTGAGTGTGAACGTGAGTGAGTACTCATAAGTGTGAGTGGACGTGGTGGACGTGAGTGTGAACGTGAGTGAGTGCGAAGGCTGAAAAAAATTGTGGTGAGTGAGTTTGAGTGAGTACTCCCTTAAAGTGCCGACCTATGCGTGAGTGTGATCATTATGCGAGTAAATATGGTAGTCACTCTAACGAATATTATTCACTAGAAAAGTTGCAACGCTTATAAAGCAATGGCGGATTATTCCATCTATGCTGAGATACCTTCCCTGTTTAGTTTCTCTAGCTTTTGTTATATATATATATATATATATATATATATATATATATATATATATATATATATATATATATACTTAGTGTAAGTTACCTGAAACTC
This sequence comes from Rhipicephalus appendiculatus, assembly GCA_030522465.1. Classification (NCBI taxonomy): domain Eukaryota; kingdom Metazoa; phylum Arthropoda; class Arachnida; order Ixodida; family Ixodidae; genus Rhipicephalus; species Rhipicephalus appendiculatus. The sequence continues at coordinate 67,041 of JALIZH010012914.1, forward strand.
GCTGTATAAACAGGGTGGACGGAGGGACAAATCAATGGGAACTAGACCTATGGACGAAAGGATTTATGTAGCGCACTCTATACTTACTCCATAATTCTGATGGCGATGCCGTGGACTTCGTCATTATATGCACTTCAGCCCCGCGAAGGAAAAGAAGTTGGCCCGTGTTTGACACGCATGTGTAGCTTCTCCTTACCTGTTATTACTTCTTGCTTACTGGAAAGCTAATTATGTATGGTACGTATGCACTCTTCGCTGCTTGGTTGTAATATTCTAGGTGAGCGTATACGGCAGTAAGAAGCTTAAATTGGTTTACGATTGATCCTTAGTAGTATTTTTTATTTATTTATTTATTTACTTATTTACTTATTTATTTGGATTATTTCAGACACAAAGAAAGTCTTGGATGGCAAGGCTAAAGGCCGAGCAGTACAAAGAGCGCAGGCAGTGTGCCTATCTGATAAAATTTTCAAGCTTTTCAACCACGACATATTGGATAACCCGTTTCAAAAGCATTCTGTGAACCTGCTACGCATTTCAAGAGTATAATAAGGTTTACTTTCTCACGTACTGTACTTTGATTTCGCTGTTTCTGTTTCTTGCACTCTCCGTGGTCGCTAAGAACAACGCAATCTGAAGGTCTGCTTATCAATTGAGTTTCCTCTGAAGGATGTTGGAAAGCTGTGAGAGAACCAAAGTACTTTTTATCGTGAGGTGCCTATGCACTTTAGCGTCCGGCTCTTGAAGCCTCTTGACTCGACATGACAGCCATAACGCCAAAGTGCTTCATCGTGAAAAGCGGGGACTCTGCTTTTTGCGCTGAAGCAAAGCCAAAAGAACTCTGAAAATAACAAAATTAAATTCATTCATTTTTCATGGCTTTTTTTTGTGTTATGTACGGTTCTAGCTTCGCTCTTCAATGTAATTATGAATCACGGCGAAGTAAAAATCTGCGAGCTTCTAAATGGCGAGAGAGTCTGCAGAGAGTCCTTCATGCAGCTCAATAATATTTTTGGAAATATTCATCTCACATACTCAGAAGCGCGTGCGTGCGATTTGTACTTGCTGTTTTTTGTATAAGCTGTAATTCTCTATATTATCACATCACTCAATACCCAACGGGTGTAGTGGTCAGAGATGAGCACTCCATAAATAGGGTACCCCTCGCAGCTTCCACAAGCTTTGAACAATGCGCGTTAGCCAGCTATCTGTACAAAACTGAGGTTCATAGTAGAAACAGGAAAGACCCAACTGGACTAGCGCTCTCACTGTAGTTGTTAAGCCTCAGACGCCTCACCTAACACCAAAACTGACCGTCGGCATCGGCGACATCACAAGTGCTGCAAAATTTCATCACCGTTGATGAGGTCACATGTCGGCAAAATTTGTTGTGTCATCATGGCATTACATAACCTGACGTCGCGTGATAACGTCATCACATGGCAACGTCGCTTGGTCAAAGGTGGACCGGTCACGGATGCAATAGAAAGCCGCGCTGCAAAAAGCTTCCAATGCCTCCGATCCCTGAGGCACTTCAGAACTAGAGTTACTGTATGGGGAACCAGCGCTGGAGTTTCCGCGGACATGGAGCGCCGCCCTGTCGGGCGCGGCCGGAAACATTTGGGCGCACAAACAAATACAAGTGGCTACTAACGTGAACGATGCCGCCGTGCGCGATGATCGAAGGAGGAAAAAGAAGCTTCAAGACCGGCGTTATTGCTGTATTCACAAATGCCACAACCAAAACAGGTTATTCATGACAGGAAAAAATAATCCAGAGCATAGCTGAACCCCTCCGGCCTCGCTTTCCACCAATGCACATGAGTTGGCGCTCTGGAAAACATCATAAGTCTTTTACTTAAAACTTTCCTTGAAAACATTAACGAAAGCACATGAAAACTTAGCTTGCGTAAGCATCGCGCCGTATATTACACACCATATTTATTCGATTGTAACACGAACACAATTCCAACGCGAGGGGTGACATTTCATTACGTCCAGGAAGATAAGAAAAAGCTCGCGTCACATTCGATTAAACGCGGTACTATATCTGACCGTCACGTGCACAGCTCCAGACCGGTTACAAAACGAGGGGACTGCTAGAAAAAGCATGATGACCTATGCGTGTTCCATTACTGATCACACACTGCATGTCAAACACCACCACAAAGTCAATTACCACCAGGTTCTTCAAAGGCATTTTTTTTAAAGTATAAGGCTTAGACGACGGCCGACCGCAAGCTTGCGAACGGTCTGCAGACGACGGGGAGTCGACTTCGTTAAAGCACGACCGCTGCGCCATGTTTGCATTTCCGCTAACAGCATTAATTTCCACTTTACACTGGCCTTTCATGTGCAGGTTGCCTTGGAGATTTATTTCACGATTCACCATCAGCTTCAAAAACATTTGCTTTTTTAAAAAGACTGCGATACGAGCATTTTGTAGGTTCATGCTAGCCGTTGAACACACCATAAAGGAAAGCGTGTACGGAAAACTCTTCATTAATATAGTGCAAGAGGTGTGCCTACCGTCTACGTAAATCTCATGTGTTCGCTCAAAACAGCTGTCACTGGGCCGAATGCTACCTCACTGCTGCCTGAGGCACTAATTTTACTTCAAAGCGGGCGCACAACGAGCACACTGCATACGACGCAGAGTTTCGCTAGCGCAATTTGAACACACTTACGTGTAAATTTACGTCGTACAATGCTTGTCACTACGCCGAAAGGTCACTATCGCTGTCTCTTCAAAAAACTGCTTCTTCCACGTCATAGACGTACTTCACATCCGACAGTTTCCGCCCTTTCGACAACACAGTCTCGCCAGGGTACCCGACCGCGCACACTACATCGCTGAAACCGTAGCGGAGAATCATCGCTGGCATCGCCGGTCGCCCGCTGCGTCGCAGTTTTCAGCGAAGTGTCCCAATCTTCGCTGGTCTAGCGTGTTCCAAAGTACCTATAACACGACGCACATCGAACAAACCCGGTGGTATAGTGTCGCATGGCGTTCACCATGCGTTTCAGCGCGCTCGAGGTGTACGAAGGCAACGTTGAAACGTGCCCGTAGTACACCTCGCGGCGGCTCTGTATTACTAGCTGTTTCTCAGCCAGCTCGCCAGCGCGGCGCATCATGTTAATTTTAGGCGCGCTACCTGGGCAGCGCTGGCTTCGCATATGGTCCCTTTAGGTAGCAGAGTTGCGCATTCGTTTTCCAAACGCCGGTACCAACCATGCCCTACGGAGAAGCTGATGCACAGGCCGCGCCCGGAAAACATGGCCGCGCCGCCGAAAGCGGTTGCCGTCCACCTAGAATCTATTAAGTCACCGTCGTGCGCTCTGTACCTCGTTAGCTACGAACTGGTGCTTTTATTTGCTTTAGATTCATGTCCTTAAGCTTCGACAGCAAAATATTTACGTCGATTCGGCACCGTTTTCGAAAAACATACTGAAATAATCGATGCTGTAAGCTTAGCGAGTGGCGATGGGCGCTCCCGGAATCTCGGAGGACTTATATTATGTGTTTGTCAGTTGTTTTTTAAATGCGAAGCATTTCTTAGCGAACTTCGGCGACTTTGAGCGTATATATCTATCTATCTAGCTATCTATCTATCTAGCTAACTATCTAGCCGCCTACGACTTTGTGCTCTCCTGGCCGTATCGTTAATGGGATTTATACCAAATTTGGTATGGCATAACATGACTGGTCATTTCATGAAAATCATGACTAACTTGTCATGAAAAGTATGATTTACATGCCACGCTCATGGCGCGTTCGCGGCCGTTTCGTTAGCTTGATATACACCAAATTTGGGATTGAGTGACGTGACTGTATGACGAACATAAATGACAGGTGGTAATATGCAAATAATGACGTACATGTCATGAACAACATGATTTGATTTACATGCCACGCTCATGGCGCGCTCGCGGCCGTTTCGTTAGCTTGATATACACCAAACTTGGTATTGAGTGACATGACTGTATGACGAACATAAATGACAAGTGGCAATATGGAAATCATGACATGTCATGAGCGACATGACTTGCATTCCACGCTCATGGCGCGCTCGCGGCCATTTCGTTAGCTTGATATACACCAAATTTGGTATTGAGTGACGTGACTGTATGACGAACATAAATGACAAGTGGCAATATGGAAATCATGACATGTCATTAGCGACATGACTTGCATTCCACGCTCATGGCGCGCTCGCGGCCGTTTCCTTAGCTTGAGATACACCAAATTTGGTATTGAGTGACATGACTGTATGACGAACATAACTGACAAGTGGTAATATGGAAATCATGACATGTCATGAGCGACATGACTTGCATTCCACGCTCATGGCGCGCTCGCGGCCGTTTCGTTAGCTTGATATACATCAAATTTGGGATTGAGTGACGTGACTGTATAACGAACATAAATGACAAGTAGTAATATGGAAATCATGACATGTCATGTGCGACATGACTTGCATGCCACGCTCATGGCATGCTCGCGGCCGTTTTGTTAGCTTGAGATACACCAAATTTGGTATTGAGTGACATGACTGTATGAAGAACATAAATGACAAGTGGCAATATGGAAATCATGATATGTCATGAGCGACATGACTTGCATTCCACGCTCATGGCGCGCTCGCGGCCATTTCGTTAGCTTGATATACACCAAATTTGGGATTGAGTGACGTGACTATATGACGAACATAAATGACAAGTGGTAATATGGATGAGAACTAACAGACAAAGATGCCAAGGAAAGTATAGGGGAAGCTATTAGAAGTAATTGTAATGTAAATGTGAAGAAAGGAAAGTGGACGAAAAGATAACTTGCCACCGGCAGGATCCGAACCTGCGACCTTCGAATAACGCGTCCGATGCTCTACCACTGAGCTACGGTGGCGGTCATCCCTCCGTCCACTTTATAGGGTATATATTTTTACTTAAACGTGGGAGCGTCAGTCAGCGCCACCTGTTGCCATTACGGCGAGTGTGGAACACTCTTTATTTGCCTGTAGGCGTCACGTAGTACGTGATCTTATTACGAGCGGGCAGCTGACTAATAATCCCTCGCATACCACCTGAAGGCAACAAGTCTGCCAGAACGAGACCCTCGTTATGAACGAAGGAAAGAATTGTAAACTTAAGGGCTCGTTTGCTTTGTTAAACACAGTATTAATGAGAACTAACAGACAAAGATGTCCAAGGAAAGTATAGGGGAAGCTATTAGAAGTAATTGTAATGTAAATGTGAAGAAAGGAAAGTGGACGAAAAGATAACTTGCCACCGGCAGGATCCGAACCTGCGACCTTCGAATAACGCGTCCGATGCTCTACCACTGAGCTACGGTGGCGGTCATCCGTCCGTCCACTTTATAGGGTATATATGTTTACTTAAACGTGGGAGCGTCAGTCAGCGCCACCTGTTGCCATTACGGCGAGTGTGGAACACTCTTTTTTTGCCTGTAGGCGTCACGTAGTACGTGATCTTATTACGAGCGGGCAGCTGACTAATAATCCCTCGCATACCACCTGAAGGCAACAAGTCTGCCAGAACGAGACCGAAGGTCGCAGGTTCGGATCCTGCCGGTGCTCTCGTATGCTCACCCCCTTCCTCTTCTCTAGGAATCATCTACTCTACGGAGCGGCGCCCGCGTCCCACAGCGCATGCTCGTCCTCTGCCCCTCTCTCCTCTAGGAATCCTCTACTCTACGGAGCGGCCCCGGCGTCCCACATCCACACAGTGCATGCGCGTCCTCTCCCCCCTCTCTCCTCTAGGAATCCTGTACTCTACGGAGCGGCTCCCGCGTCCCACAGCGCATGCACGTCCCCTGCCCCCTCTCTCTCCTCTCCTACGGTCCCCCCCCCCCGTCCTTTCCTCTAGGAATCCTCTACGGAGCGGTGCGCACGACAGGTGGTGTGACAGCTGCTTACTCCGCTGGGGGGCGCCACGGTAGTTCCGCGGTATGAAAATGACGGAGCGCGCGCGCCTCATTCTCTCTCCTGTGCAGCGCCGCGATGAGCGCCCGGACCACTGCCGTCAAATGAGAGCGGCGACGTTCCTCCCGCTCAAGCTAATTATCTCCCCGCTGCTTCGCATCCACACATGGTTCCCTTTAGCGGGAGATGGGGAATTTTTTTCTTTTCTTTTGCTTGCAGTCTCTTGGCACAAATTAGGCAATGTTGGTCACTTAGCTTTGTTACGTCCTTAGGTATTAGTGCTCATTAGCATGTCCAGTTAAGAAATTAGAGCAAAAATGCCAAAAAGAAAATTCAAGAACACCCTAAAAAACGCGCGACCGATCATTTGCTCCTCTTGGTGTTTTTATAAAAATTATGTAACAGAACGTCAGGCCTGCGCGGAACGCACAGCACAAGAAACGGCATTCACAGAAGGCGTTGTAAACTCTCTTAAGGGCGCCTACTGCAAGTACATTGGTGAAGTTGCCACTGCGCCATAAATCATTTTCTTGCGCTGCAGCGAAGTACGCACGGCACGTTTGCATGGCAAAATGTGTGCATGTACGTACCTGAACACATTGTTGATGATGAACGGGCTCCATAGCGAAAGAGGCACACGACATCCTTAAGAACAGGACCATAACTATGCACACGATCACTTGGTTCCCGGCACCCCTTGGTCAAAATTAGAACTCGCTCACCAACCTTAATGACATCGCCCACTCCCAAGCGCGCGTACTAACTCTCCGCGCGGGAGGAGAAGCCTTGTCACAGAGCAGGGTTCAAGAGGTCCGAAACACTTTAATTCACATTTAATGAATACACAAAGCACTTCTATCTGGAAAGAAGAGTATTTCCTCCACCACACAAAAAGCTCACGAGACCATAGGCGATGACCCTTAGGATGCTACAAACTAATTCTTATCCGAATCTTGCTTTCATGCACTGCATATTCCCAAGTGACTATAGCTCGCAATGCCCTGGCTGCGCGTACGTGCGATTTAGAGCACATGCTTTGGCAGTGCCCCACATTACGTGGGGATAAGGACCTCACAGAGCAGAACTGGAGCTCGGCCCTCAAGAGCTCGGAATATCAGCATCAACTTTGGGCTGTCCAGAGAGCCTGCGATGCGGCGGTTAGGCTAGGTCTAACTGTCCCCACGTGGGAGCGGCCCGCGGTGTCACCCTAAGGGGTGGCACTTCTCCGGATCTTTGAATAAAGTTCTTCGTACCGTAAGAGGATAAGTTACGGCTGAGCCCTTTGTAATGGGTGGTAAGCTTTAACCCTTTCCCAACCGGAGACGAGTTGTATCGCTCCTACCGAAGACTAGCTGTGCTCGCCCACCATGAAACTAGCATTTGGGGGGCGCCGCAGTTAGCTACCCTGATTCATGTTGCTGTGTTCTCCTTGACTTCAAAAGACAGAGCAGTAAAAAAATTGGGGAGGGGCGAAGCATGTAGGGAAGGTGTTTCAGCTCCACCAATGTGAAACCGGGGGAGGAGCAAGGCATGCGGTGGTTTTGAGAGAGATTTCTTTGATGCGGCACTAGTGGTGCCAAGCCTGAAACCGGGCATGTTGGAAAGGGTGTTTCCGCTCCATTAACGTCGTCAGGAAAACTAAGTTAGAGTCGGGAATGCAGCTTCTTCTTTGACGCCCGTGTTTTTACTTAGAGCGACAACCCGAAAGTACTTGAACTTCATGTCAGTAGTCCTTTAAGCAAATGTATATAAGACCCTGTGCGTTTAAGAGTGCTGCTCTTAGGCACCCGTTCCTGCGTTGAGCGTCGTCGTCGTCGCTGTCAGCGTAATCGATAGAGCGAACGAGGACGACAGAGAGAGAACGCGGAGTCTGTCGATTCCACGAGTCACTGTCCTCTACTTCTTGGATGTGGGCGCGAAAAGACAAGGACGAAGGGAAGAAAGTATGCACACATTGGCGTTGACAGACCAACAAGCCCCCCATCACTACCCGCTGTCCTCTAACCTCGCTTTCTGCATCCGTCACGTGCGCTGGTGCCTCGGTCGATGCGCATTCAGGACTGGCACGTGCACTGTGGCTGGTTTCGCGCGTTGTAACGGGGCTATAGGGGTTTCGCTTGGATCGCGACGCCTGCAGTGTACAGAGTGGTGTGCATAGCAGTCGAGCGCTGGCAGTTTTTGTGGCAATATGTAAAGAATGCTGCATTGCTGCAACTGCAAATAGCCAAAACTTCAAACAAAGTGGCGCCGGCCCAATACGAGGCTGCGCTCAGAATTCGCAAGATGGGAGTATCGTAAATATCAGTGTTTTTTTTTGTTTTTGTTTTTTTTACATTTACAGTTGTCACCTAGCTAAGTTCGGCACAGTACTTCGTGGAAAACAGTATGATCGCTGTAGACATTATTCCACCAATAATAGTTACCTTACTTGCTCAAGACACTAGGTTAATGGATTATGACGCCAGCACGACAAAAAAGAAGCGTTAATTTCCACAAGGGAAGTATAAATGTCCATATGGGCGTATGTCGAGATATGTGCACATGTCGATAAGGACACGAGTGAAAAAAAATTACACCATCTCCCGCTAAAGGGAACCATGTGTAGAAGCGAAGCAGCGGGTGCTAACGCTTACACTGGCGGCGGCGTTGACGCTGGCGCTCATCGCAGCGTTGCACAGGAGAGAAAACTGGGGAGGCGCAAAGCACGAAGTGATGGAGCGGTGTTTCCTACTGGAACATGCCAATCGCTGCTAATGGGCAATGAGAGACAGAAGACTCCGACTGGACACAGAGACCCGCAGTCCGCTTTTAGTTAACGCGCACGCTGCGAATTTTTATTGTTCAAGAACGCACAGGAGAAAATCTCCCACCGGCACCACCTTGCAGGTCAAGATCCAGTGCCATATATACGGGGTGGCCAGTGAACGGTTGTACAAGCAGCGCGAGCAGTCGGTTTTTTCAACCAAGAAACTCGCTAGCAGACGCTGCCTGCGTCGGCGTCGCGAGGCGAGATAGAGGGGGAGCGTAGGAGAGGAGAGAGAGACGGGGGGGGGGGACGCGCATGCGCAGTGGGAGTGTGGACGCCGCGGGCAGGGAGCAGGGATGCCTAGAGGAGAGAGGGGGGAGCGTAGGAGAGGAGAAAGGAGGGGAGGCGCAGTGAGGGTGTGGTCGCCGCGGGGAGGGATGCCTACAGGAGAGAGAGAGGGGGAGAAGAGGTTATAGATGCGAAGCATCTTATGCTCGGGGCTCTGTCCGTCCCTCCCGCGTCCCGCGTCCGGCCACTGTAATGAAGTAGGGAAGCACCCATTGTGCGAACCAGAACCCTGTAGTAATATGAAGGCCGTTAACCCTAACACAGTCATCAGAGTCATGGCCGAGAGCACAGAGAGGCTGCTTAGCAATGGCTAGGCAGGTGGTGTCTGTCGCCCAGGTTGACCCCATTCCTTGAGTCATGGCCGAGAGCACAGACAGGCTGCTTAGCAATGGCTAGGCAGGTGGTGTCTGTCACCCAGGTTGACCCCATTCCTTAATCTTGCTTGCATGTGTTTGGAGGTGGCTTAGTCCGTCCCTCCTTCCCGCGTCCCACACCACCACAGCGCATGCGCGTCCCCTACCCCTCTCTCTCCTAAGCTCACCCCCTTTCTCTCCTCTAGGAATCGTCTACTCTACGGAGCGGCCCCCCGCGTCCCACACACCCCACAGCGCATGCGTGTCCCCTCCCCCTGTGCTCTCCTACGCTCACCCCCCTTCCTCTACTCTAGGAATCATGTACTTTACCGAGCGGCGCATGCGCTTCCTGTCCCCCCCTCTCTCCTCTAGGAATACTCTACTCTACGGAGCGGCTCCGGCGTCCCACAGCGCATGCGCGTCCTCTCCCCCCCTCTCTCCTCTTGGAATCATATACTCTACGGAGCGGCTCACGCGTCCCACAGCGCATGCACGTCCCCTCCCCCTCTCTCTCCTCTCCTACGGTCCCCCCCCCCGTGCTTTCCTCTAGGAATCCTCTACGGAGCGGCGTGAACGACAGGTGGTGTGACAGCTGCTTACTCCGCTGGGGGGCGCCATGGTAGTTCCGCGGTATGAAAATGACGGAGCGCGCGTGCCTCATTCTCTCTCCTGCGCAGCGCCGCGATGAGCGCCCGGACCACTGCCGTGAAATGAGAGCGGCGACGTTCCTCCCGCTCAAGCTAATTATCTCCCCGCTGCTTCGCATCCACACATGGTTCCCTTTAGCGGGAGATCGGGAATTTTTTTCATTTTTATTTTTTGAAAGGGTTTGCGCATGTGCAGTAAGGGTGGTCACGCCGCACACCACCACCACCCCCACCACCGGATTGAGCTTCGCCATAAGATGCTTCACATCCAAAAGCACATCGGCGTGCACTCCAGCAACATTATTACGGTTTGATCTCATTTTTTGCTCCCTTTTGATCTCATATTTCTTTTCTGCGTGAGTAATTTATGTTGTCATTTTGTGGGCTGTAAATCTTGGGAATATTTTAGGTGCCTGAAAAAGAAATATTCTTAGTTTTTTTCAAAGCATTAAGATCTGTGTTTATCTGTATTTTTGGCGCACCACATAAAACTCAACACACCAGCGCTTGGCTTTCCAGGAACCATCTGCAATACCAAGACGAAAACCCTCCCGGGACTGATAGGAGCAAGTGGCGGCAAAAATTGTGAACACAGGAAAAGCAATTCCACATAGGCTCACTCAGAGCGTAAATATATGCAAAAGAGCCACTTTCGTTTATGTTTCATGCTAGCCGGCAGTTCTGCAACGCAAATCCATGCAGCTGAATGAGTTTTTGAATATACACGAGAGAAGTATGCGAAGAGACGTCATTTCGCCTTTGCATTCTTTCGCAAAGCTATGCGAAGAACGTGATGATGTTCCGGCGCCCCACGGGCCAACTCGTTTTCCGGAGCCTACAGAAAACTCCCGCGTCGTATTTCCAGCACAGACGTTTGCGAAGCGTTTCATTGTGTGTGTGTACTTTTGACTGTAAAAAGCGCGCTGGCTCACGGTGGTGAATTGCGTGCTGGTAATCAAAATAAACCTTACAGGGATTCATAAAAAGCGATATTGTAGATGTGCAGGAAACTTCACTGCACAACAGAGCACAAGAATCATCGCTGCTGCATTTACATAGTGTCAAATCTTATTTTTAACTATAGTATGTGCCGCTGTTATCAGGAGCCCTAGGTGAGACGTCCACAAGCACAGCGCAAAAAAACTTCTGATGCTTTGTTTTTTATACTTAATATGTAGTTTCTGATTCGTTAATTGTGGCAAAGAAACTTATTGCATCAGCCCGTGACGAATGTTAAATTATATGCACGTATACGTAACAACCCGTGGCAGTTTCGATACCGAAGAACATTTCGCGGCCCCGTGAGGTACTCGTTCTGCACGCAAAAAACTACGCTTACGTGACCATGCATACCAGCCACGTCACTGGACACCTTCTGCCATGTCGTGATGAATGCAGCGCACGCTTGAAGTGTGCGCCTTTGAAAAGTACGCGTCAAAGAGAAAAATTGGCCGCGTATCTGCGTGCTTCGCTGCAAATGTCGTCGAAAGACGAAAGTGTTGTGCCGGCCGTACTACTATGTTTTGCCTTGCCTCAGAGAGCGCCTACTCTACGTTGAATTGGCCGCATCGGGCTGGCATTGATAAAATAGAGGAGGCACTGCGCGAGATATGGACGCCATTGAAAAACATGAGCTTGTGCTGAATCAAGGGCATTACACCGTGACCAAGGGCCACTGCCAGCGGCAGCACCTTATCGTCGGCACAGAGCTTTTTTCGTGCAAAGCGTCGCAGTTCGTGCACAGCGTCGCATTTTCAGCGCAGCCTAAAAACACTAGGGTCTTTAGAATTGCGTACCTATGTATTTTCTAATTAAAGAACGCGCGACCTGGCACTTACATATTAATGTTGCGCCTCAGGTATGCGTAGTACTTGCTTTTGATCGAATATGTTCCCAAGTATGAACGCAAACACCAGTTCAAGATGGCTGGGCGTTCAGACAGCGGTTAAACTTTGGCCGAGTAGCTGAATCGGGTTACGGACAGACAGATAGCCAGACCAAAATTTTTGCGTTGAAGTATCCCAAGAAAGACTATCGTCTTTAAAAACGACAGAGTGCACGCGCGGTGCTGCTCAAACAACGACGACGTTGAAGAGCGTCAAGCACGAGGACGGCCGGTGCAACTTAAATAAAACCGCCAGGCCTGCGCGGAACGTGCAGCACAGTCCCAGTGAAAGCTGGAATAACGGCCTTTCTAGAACATTTTAACGCGATAGCGTTAAAGAGCTCGTTTCGCAGAAATTCCGGCGTCGGCGTCGGCGTCGGTGTCGGTGTCGGTGTCGGCGTCGTTGGTTGTGAGCGAAAAATCATCATCTTGTCCGTGACCGAAAAAATCATCATCTTGACCGTGACCGAAAAATTGAGAAAGATGCAAATAAAATAAATAATAAAAATTTTCGGGTCCGAGTGAGGATCGAACCCGGGTCGTCTGCGTGGCAAGCAGGTGTTCTACCACACAGCCATGCCTCTGCTTGGATATACTGTGAAAATAACTTCCTCTGCTTGGAAATGCAGTGAAAATAACTTCCATGCTTCGCAAACGCAAGCGTCCCTTATATAGGCGTCGCAATATAACATGTAATATCCCAGGAATATTGCGTGGTACAAGCGAAAATTGCCATCGGGCGTCAGAATATGTGACTATCATAACGATTCCATAGTTTAAAGCCAGCCACCCATTACAAACGGCACACACCTTACTGCACGTATTCCCATAACACCACGTAGTGGGTGCATAGCAAGTTCGAAAACATTTCCCACATTTGCCGGGCATAATTTCTCCTGGTTTAAACCATACTTCCCATTACGTAGTATGCACTAAGTGATTGAAGTACGCAGTAGGGACGGGATATCGCTATCGCGTTCAACTCTTAAAGGCGAAGCTTAAGGGTCCCCCCAATTTTTTATAAACTCTTGGGGAAACTACTACATGTACACTTGCATGGTACGCACCACACCATAAATCATCGTAATTTTGGTGAAGTAACGGAGCTTGCACTTTTCCACAAGTATTCGTCATTCTTATGAGAAGAGTGGTACCCGTATGCATCAGTAGGCATTATATGCACTTTTTTGATGCTGCTGCTAACGACAATGACGAGTTAGGTCTGAGCCTTTTGTAATGCGTTGGAAGCTTTCAACGACCCCCCTCGTTACCCAATTCGCATTGTGTGACGCCAGGTTGTTACTTTACTCTTCTGAAACGCTCTATTAGTCATGTTAACGGGATTCCCTAACGGACATGACGCCTGCATAGGGTCTTTGCAACAGACTTTCAAGCACAAGGGGGGGCTCTGTGGTAGAATGGTGGGCTACCACGCAGAGGGACCGGGTCCCAATCCTGATCTACCCTTGTTTTTTATTTATTTCCTTTCCATATTTCGTGCGACAGCGGTTACGGACACCGGACGCGGCGGCGGCAGCGCCGGTCAACGACGGCGCCAAAAATCGCCCTTGCTGTGATCTCATAATCGCCCTTGCTGTGATCTCAAAACCGGCAGATCTGACGCACTGTTGGAATCGATGTAATGCGAAGCAGCCAGCAAGGAGCAAATCATGCTATAAATAATATGCATGTCATGATGCACATGTTAGGACCTGTCATGTTCGTCATATAGTCACGTCACGCAATACCAATTTTGGTGTATATCAAGCTAGCGAACTGGACGCAAGCGCACCATGAACGTGGCATGTAAATGGCATTGTAGTTGACATGCATGCCAAGTTTTTCATTTTACCACCTTCCACTTATGTTCGTTATACAGTCACGTCCCGCAATAGCAATTTTGGTGTATATCAAGCGAGCGAAACGTCCGTGAACGTGCCATGAGCGTGGCATGCAAGTCAAGCTGCACATGGCATGTCATGATTCCCATATGACCACTTGTCATTAATATTCGTCATACAGTTACGTCATGCAATGACGTGACTGTATGACGAATACAATGGCTGCTGTGCAGGCTTCTGGCCGCCTTCTACAGCAAAACGGTCTGGCAGAGTTCCCGTGAAGCTCCTATGTGCGTGGGCCGCTGTCGACCAACCGTATTGTGATGGTGGACCACTTAACCAAATGGAAGTCCTTTTGAATTCCCGTGAACCGACTCTAGGCGGCCCTTGAGAGCATCACACCATTAGCCAGGTCAACCTGCACACACACACATACCAAAAATTATTTCTTCAGCAAACAGCACTGATTACTTCATCCCGATGGACAAAAACTAGGTGCTCAGTTTCAAAAGCTCTTAACTACACTTTGAAGTGAAACACATACAGCAGAACCCCGCTGATTTGTCTTTGAAGGGACCGTAACAAATGAACTGAAGGGCTGGGATATGCAAGAGCTGAAAAACAGGCCAAATGAAAAAAAAATGTGTAGTGCTAAACTGCACAGAACTTAATTTGAATTTTTACACCTGAAAAAAAACTGCAAAGTTTCCTGGAGCATTTACTCATTGCAGATAAGCATGAAAAGCTTCTCGAGCACATGCAGTGCCAGATACTCTGAGTAAATCTAGTGCCACCATGGCCAAAACCTGGCAAGCGCTCACTTTTGACGATACCTTCGCGATATTTGTCACCAGGTGTGTCAGTCAGTGTCTCTGAGCGATAACACAGCACTGTTGGCAAAGTGTCGGACTGCTGTGGCTCGTAGTAGATGACCGAACGCCTCACAAAAGTGAACGTATCCCCAAAAGCGATCGTCCAAGAAAATGACCCCTGCTTCACCAACTCCTACATTTCCCCACCGGTGCCTGGCACTCGCATTGGCACGCTCAGCCATGTTCTAGTAGACATATAGAACCTCAGACGTGAGAATTGCATCATCTACAAAAATGTAATTAACGTAAGCGAGTGTAGGCACCAAAAGCTGAAGGAATGAAAGAACTAACCACATGCAGCACACTCGCACTATTCTTGCACGACCACCATAAGTCAACAACCTCAAGAAAAAGAAAGCGAGCACAAGAAGACAGCAGACTCCTCTGAATGAGTCCATACGCGACAGTGAAAACAAATGCAAACCTCTAAGGCAGGGGTCTTAAACGCCCGGCCCCGGGGGCCGCATGCTGGCCACAAACTGTTTGCGAGCGGCCCCGCAGCCTCACAAGGAATGAACTTTTGCGACTTTGATAAATGGTATTCACAATATTGCCACGTGGTCGTGACGTCGACGAAGGCAACAGTCGGCGTGAAAAGGAAGACACTCTTTATTTGGCGGAACTTGTGGCCGGGAAACTGAGTCAGACTACAGCAATGCACACTGGCACTGATAGTGGCGAACAGAGCGTCGGCCGTCGGTAATCTGATCATCGTTGGAGCGCATCGGCTTTTATACATCACGCGTCGAACATTCTAGCCTTATCACTGGTCGTCGCGCAAGCATTGCAATAATCTTGAGTGTTCGCGTGCTGCGCGCAATGTTAAGAAAACGATCTACTACAAACATGAAGCTTCCCGAACACTGGGGCGCGATCTGCGCAGAGCATTGCTCACAGTCTTTGTGGGTTTAAACAGAGCATATCAAAATAACACGCGTGGCAATATTTTCTCACCCATTGCGAGTAATAACGCTTTGTGCGGGGGGAGCTACAGAGACAGGATGGGTCTCCCGCATTTTTTCGCATGCGGTCACTATGTGTAAACATCACGGTAGAACAAAAACTATTTTAAAATTTGCCATTGTGCAGACCGGTATGGATATCTTTCTCGAAACGCACATCAAACCTCCTGCATACATGAACTCTATATGAGATATGCGAAATACATTCTTCCAAATGACAACGTTAGGCAACATTCTGTTCAAACCACCCGGCCCTACTCCGACTTTCGTTACAGGACCGGCCCATGCATGCATAAAATGTGAAATAATATAATAATATTATCTGGGGTTTAACGTCCCAAAACCATAATATGATTATGAGAGACGCCGTAGTGGAGGGCTCCGGAAATTTCGACCATCCGGTGTTCTTTAACGTGCACTGACATCGCACAGTACACGGGCCTCTACCATTTCACCTTCATCGAAATGCGACCGCCGCGGCCAGGATCAAACCCGCGACTTTCGGGTCAGCAGCCGAGCACCCTAACCGCTATACCACCGCGGCGGACCATAAAATGTGAAAGGACTAACGAACTAAGCGCAGGTATTACCTTGCGGATGCATATCAAATGTAGCAGTTTAGCGGCATAGTACGATAGTACGTCATGATGGTATCGGCACACATTATAGTGTTGTAGAAGACGCACTATCAAGAGCAATGTGAGCTGGAACATCGAATTCATGTTTACTTAATGATTACTTGTAACGTACTACTATGAACGTGATGTACAAAATTGCAAGATATATTTCCGCTCGAGCATTTGGTGTTATGAACACCTTTGTGCCTACCAGCTGCGCTTTGCCGCTATGGTCTTTAAAAGGTAATTCCAGTGTTCCATCTGATATTGCTCATTACTAATTATACATATATCTACGGCATGGTCACTGGTAAGCCAACACATGAAAACACAACCGTCGTTGACAAAATGCGATGAAAAACTGTCACTGACCGATTCTGATGAAATTATCTGACGTTTCGGAACCGTATACGGGTTCCTTCTTCACCGAGCTGGACTGGAATCGTCAATTATGTAGCCAGTAGGTGATCCAACGAGCGTCCGTAAATGGCAGGCATAGTTCCTGTTGTCCTATTCATTGGAGCTGGTGGGATGACACATTCTTTTTCTTGGCGATGATAGTAGCATTATCCCACTCAATGGTGTGATTATGGTCATGCGCATGCTCAGCAATGCCGTTCATCGTGTTACTGTTATTAGTAACATCACGTTGGTGCTTCCTGAGCCGTCGGGAGAACTTTACTGTTTCACCAATATACACTTAACAACAATCAGAGCACGGTATCTTATAAACTACACCTGGGAACAATACACTTGGCAGCCTGTCGTTTACATTCACGAGCTGGTTCTGGAGGTTGCTGGTCAAGACATGTGCAATGCGCAAATCGTATCTTGAAAATACGCGTGAAAGTGGCTCGCTGATTCCTTCGACGTAAGGTATGGCCGCATGTGCACGAGTTGTCACGTTGCTCTGTGAGCTTAATTGTCGCATCCGCTTTCTGAGTGGTTAAACCGCACATTCAGCGACACGTTAAGGATGTATACCTCTTCCGATTACACCACCTGGGACACCGTACTGCCTTTTGTTACCTTCGCATACAACACTGCGGTGCAAGCGACTACCAGCTTTTCCCCCCTTCTTTCCTTTGTACGGCCGTGAGCCTCCCCACCCACTGGACACCATACTCATGCACCGACATAACTCCGAGTGCACTCAAATTTCTGAAGTCGCCTGATACATTGAAGACTGCCGTCAGTTGGCTTGTTCCCTTACTAGCGAAGGTCAAGGTCGACAGAAGACACGGCATGACGACATTCATCACCCAGCTCCCACGTTTGCTGTTGGCTCACTTGTTTGGATATGGGTACCCCCCCCCCCCCCACGTCCCTGGCCTCTTCTAAACTTCTGGCATGGTACCATGGTCCGTACCGTATCATTGATGCCACCTTGCCAGTGAACTACATTGTCAAGCACCTCAAACAATCCATCGTCGAGGAAGTGAAACCGTACATGTCTACCGTCTAAAGTCATACTACGACCCCGTCATTCTACTTCCTCCCTGAGTTGCCAGGATGGCTACGCTTCACTCCAGGGGTATTGTAGTGGAGCAGATGTACCAAAGGGCACGACAATAGGGACGACAATGGGGACGTCTGTGAAAGAGGGCGACAATAGGACTGGTGCTGTGATTGTGCGAGAGCTTGTGCCAACTTTGCCAGCCTTGAACTGCTTTATCATGCGGTCCTTATTCATTACGACCTTATAGCCTGTATAAACCTCATCACACGCGTAACTTTAGCCAAAACCTTAAAAATGAAAGGCACTCATTGATTATGATTATGCTTAGCTACTCAAGGTCCTTAGCTTAGCTACTCAAGGTCACCTTAGCTACTCAAGGTGGAGATTAAGTATGATTCCGGAGTTGTAGAGCACTTTCAGAAACCACTATGTGATTTGCTTCCTGGATAATACTTTACAGATCCATTTTAGTGTATTGCAAAAAAAATAAAATAAAAATACATGCCATGAAATGTGAGAAAACAAAGCCACGTGAAAGAGGACTTGCACACTGCAATCATGCCGCTCTTTCACAGAGCACATCTGTGAAAGTATATTATGAATACAGTATATCGTACATCTATGCATGATATACTGCGAATTGTAAGCAGTGCAGAATAAGTCACAATCAGGATTACAACCACACAAGGCCTAGGCGGTTCTGTGGTGAGTGGCTATTGAATAGTTTGCTTAATTGCAGCAACTTGTCTATAAACATGTCTATATAGATTATGTGCTATGCGACGCCATCAGACAAAAAAAAAGGGGGGGGGGGGGGATGTTCCGCATTCGCCATCACAGCTACGAGCAGTGCTAGCACTCCCTGCTTTTAATGCAGATATACCCCATGAAGTTGACGGTGGGATTACTGCAACCGTAGCTCAATTGCTAGAGCATCATTCGCATTATTAGAAGGTTGCAGGTTCGGTCCCTGGCAGCGGCAAGCTGTCTTTTTGTCCACTTTATTTTTTCCCATTTATGTCATAATTACTAGGAAAAACGTCCCCTACACTTTTCGTGGCTTGATTGTCTGTAGGTTCTCATTAAGGTTGTGTCTAACAAAGCAAACAAAAAATGGGCCCTTAAAATTCCCCTTCTATCATTCAGCAACAAACAAGAGAATTCACATATAATATGACACAAAAGGAAGCCAGAAAGAAAGCAACCTACCTACGCTACCACTGGTGCACAATATACAAGTGGTCATTAAATACTACACACCTCCAATCTCCATGGTGAAGCCTCAAGTGATGGTGATAACTGTTCATCCCACAATGAAAGGCTCGAACAGGCCACGTCATCCCGAAGCAGCTCCTCTGCAATCTCCTTTTCAATAGAGTGGCAAGCGGCCTGCATGGCTATTCAGAAAATGGCTTAGCTCAGCTCTCACACAGTTTTTACAAACCAAGCTAAGCAATTTATTAGGCTTTTCTTATCCATATCTGCTAACCATCCGACAATACCAACGTTTTAAAACACTAAGAAAGAGACTTGAGCTTCACCTTAAAGTCTAAGACGCCATAGCATAGTCGGGCTGCATTTGAATAGCCCTCTAGTTCCCAAGCCAGGGTTTGCTTTTCGGTGGAAAACTCAACCATGCCACTTTAAAAAAAAATTGGCAGTGGCTTAACTCAGTCATGCCTGGGTGTGCGTAGCGAGAGGTACAGTTAATCTTATTGGACAGATTTAGTTGAGCGTCCGCAACAGCTGTGCATAAGCCCAACTAAATCTCTGTACGGTTACGCTTCTCGAAGCGTGCGGCTCATTCTTCCTTTGTCTCCTCGGCTCGCTGCCTCCTCTTGGTTTCTTTCGAACGATGAAGCCTGGCGTCTTTCAGACTCTCTGACTGACTTTCCATATCTGCCGACAAATCCCACCGAGCTGCCCCTTCTATATATACGTTGCAATGCCAGCTCCTCTTTTGTCAAGTTAGAACAGAGTGACTGAATGCGGACAGAGTAGAACATGCACACACACACACATACACACACATAACACTGACTTTCATCTGGAAAGGCGGTTGCAACACGGTTTCACTGGCTCCTCCTCTGACGTCATGCGAGATGACGCGGCGAGCGGTGAGGCCACCGGCCACATGGAAACGGCGAGAATACGACCAATGTAGCTCTCGCTACAAAACTCTGAAATTAATATGCGTAGTCAAATGGGAGTACTTTAAAGAATCATTAAGCACGGAAATGATTATAGCCTCCAAGTGGCATGGCAGCGGGTGTGAGAGCCCTAAAATCTTTTTCTCGACTGGCATGCGCCGCTGCGACTCTGATCATAATATTTAAGAAAATTCGGCAATGGGGATAGCATCTGAAGATGAGGCGTCCATGCACAGTGACATAAGGAGCACATGAACAAAGGTCGTGTTGAGACACGGGGCAGCTTGCACACTTTAGCTGGCAACACTTCACTAGCAGACGATAACTGCTAATGAACAAATGCTTAACGATTTGTATTCACATGGAGCGAAATAATGTATGAGTGGTACTGGTTTTCCTTAGTGTTGCCTTTCTTGGCTAGTACCACCCACATGGGTCGAGATACAGAAGGCATCACTCCATGTTTGCCATTCATGGCTCACAAATGTGACTGATTTTGAAGAAAAGCGACCCTGTTGTTCAGGACATGAAGGGTATCAAGTAGTGAAGGTGGACACCATACATTATGAGACTGGCAGGCGTGTGCCAAACTGCATTCTAGTGCCCACTGAAAAAGAGGGGTGCCTAGCGTCAAGACATCAATGCGCTAGCACGTACCTTTATGCTCATTTGTTTGCGTGTCTTCTTAAACTTGTGTGCAAAGTGTTTGTCCTTAATTAAAAGCTTAGGAGGCTTGTAAACTGCTTGTAGTAATACAAGAAGTAAGGCCGTACTGCAACATTCATGAAAACACCGCGTATGGTTACAATGGCAAAATATTCGGTGCAGCAATCTACCAAACACACAGCAAGCACTGACTAGATGGCAAGCAGCAGCTGAAGACATGGCATGCATTAATGCATATTTAGGAGCATTTGGCATTCCTATCAGTAAATGAGTGCTGCGGTTTCCATCGTGCAGCGAGAAACTATTCAGATAGAGTACAGTATTCCAGGTGGTACACATAATACGAGTTATGTGAGAACCAAAGATGCTAGGGCCTTGTACTTAAAAAGCTTTTTGAAGCAAACAAATGCAGCAGTGTTCCAATTACCTCATTTTTTGTTGCAATTTGTTCACTCCTTTTACTTGATTTTCCGTGGCGTATGCACTCTGCGTTGACATGGAGGTTGACAGCATGCCGTAATCCCATTCGGTCTGCACAGTACATTTGAAACAAGAGAGACGCTGACCAGTCCAAGCAAACGTGTCACATTTCGGCTTCCAGCATGGAAGTCTTGCTCACAATGAATGCGTCACCAGAAGTGACTCGTTTAAATGGGCTTGAGTAACTGCTTCAAAGACTAAGCACAGATCAGTTTTAGATTTTTTCTATGATTAAGGTGGTAGGCCACCTTCAAAAGTCAATTTTTTTTCGCGAGATCAATTTTCAGGTTTTTGCTTTTTTTGCACGCCCAAACATTCAAAAATATGTGGCAACAAAAATTATGCTCCTATCATCATTAGTTTGCGAGTTACAGCAAGGTTTCTATACCCCATGCTTCTATAGCGAAACTGAAACCACATCGCGTTGGTTTCGAAAGTAAGTGTTGTTTCGTCTATTTAATGATATTCAAAATACTTCATACAGTTTATTGTGACTGTTATATAAGAGGATGCCATTAAATACAACTTTGTGTTTCCAATTGTTCTTAAATCTCTAAAAAACGGCCACAAGGGGGGACGCACGACGCTCGTCGTTTTTCTGAAAATAACAATTTGCTCCAAATGACGCGACGCAAGCTTTCATAACTTTTTTCTCAGCGTATACTTTGAACTAAAATTTTGCACAATGATTTACAACATATACAGGGTGTCCCATTTATCACGCAGCATGATTTAAAAAAAGAGGAACGGCGTTAGGCGAGGCAGACCTAGTGCATAATGTTCCCAGTATACTGTAGTAGCCGCTACTATTTTTTTCGTTAATGTAAATTAATTAATTAGTCCTAATTAATTTCGTAACTCCGAAAATACTCACCTAATTATCAAAGTGTCAATGAGGCAAATGTGGGCATGTTGAAATGACATCTATCTCTGCTACTTTCAACAACGTACTAATTGCGTGCTAATTTTTTCCTTTCGGATTAGATTGTTGCTTTATGCATGGCCTCCGAGATTGTGCATGGCCTCGACATTAACGAAAAAAATAGTAGCGGCTACTACAGTATACTGGGAACATTATGCACTAGGTCTGCTTCGCGTAACGCCGTTCCTCTTTTTTTTAAATCGTGCTGCATGATAAATGGGACACCCTGTATATTTGTGCATTGAACTAGAATAAAAGAAATTCATTGAATATTTTTCAATTCACAGCTGAATTCTCAAACAATGTAAACAAACTACGTCACGATTTTGTGTTGGCTGGTTGTTGGTTGTGCCCTTGCGCTACCTGCGATTTCTTCCACCGTGCCTGACGTAGGCGGCGCCCGCTCGCGCGCCGCCTACGTCTGATTCTGCGTGGTCACGTGGCCAGCTGTGTTTATCTTGCTACCGGAACTGCTCCTGACTAGCTCGGTGCTCTTTGAAACCGAAACTGCGACTGGGCGCTCTAAAAACGTCTGTAAATAACCATCGCGCACTCGCGCAAACGAGGTTTCCAGCCGTGATAATGGGTCGTAAGCTACCTATTGCAACAAAAAAAACAAGGTGCAAAATTTTTGTGTCATGCTCCTTTCAGTCTAAATTGGCTCTTTTTCCCCATATTTTTTTGTTTTTTTAACATTACTTCCTTAATATTTGCTGCATAATATTTATCCTAGTTCACTGCATAGCCCCAGCCATTAGTTACACAAATGTCAAAGCTTTACTGAATAAACCCCCCCCATCAGTCACTTATCACAGCTGGCGTGGCGGTCATTTTTAATGCAATTTTTGACAAAGATTACCTCCCAATAAATAAATAATCAATATTTTGCACTGTAAATGGCTGGGTAAGTTGAATAAGACGTGCTTGTTTTGAGGAAAAAGTTATTTCAACGCTGGCTGCTCTTAAAAAAAATTTTTTTGTTTTTGAGTGGCCTACCACCTTAACTGTGTTACAAGTGGTCTGTATGATAAGTGATTCCAGATGTAGCCGAGATGCTGTCATTTTTTTCTGTTGCAATGATTCTTGTGTTGTCCCAATCAATCTTGTTCGTGATGTCGTGTTCTGCTAAAAGGTTGCTGACACTCTCAATCATTACATCACGGGCATGCTGCAGCAGACACTTCTTGTAGTTTCCCAACTCCCAAATATAAGCACCCTTGCAGTATGTGCAAGGTATCTGGTAAACAAACCAGGGAAGTGCTCCCTGGCCAGGTGATCCTTCGCTCTCACAGGTTGATGGCACATCTTTTTGGTGGAATGTGTGCCACATGCACATCGTACTCACATAGGACACGTGCCAAACATTCGCTTGTTCTAATATACGCTACAGGGACTCGCTTCATAGAGGCGAGAAGCAGGCATGTCAAGGTTCCCCATCATAACAGTTAACATTCCATTGCGCTGATAAAGTAGAAGGGAACCAAGTTGGGCTAGTTGGTTGACATTCATTTGATAATGGTTTAACTGTGCTAAGACAAGGACAACGCACGTGCAGTATTTTTCTTTCTCTGCTGTCCTTGTCTTAGCGCAGTTAAACCTCTACAGCTGATTAAGTGCTTAGGGTATCCGCAGTTAGCGAAGTCGTCCCATATCTTTGCCATGTTCACATCCTGTGTCTTTGAGCAATTTTTTGGCACACTGCAGTAGCATGCTGTCAACAGTCCTTTCGTGGGAGGCACAGTGCACAGAGGTGAAATTCAACTGTCGTGATGGGGACACCTTGACGCACCTCCTTCCCGCCATCCGCCCCTGCTTCTACAAAGCAAGCCCCTGTACCGTCTATTCCTGAAACAAGCTAATGTTTGACACGTGTCCTACGTGAGTATGACAAACACGTGGCACACAGTCTACGCAAAAAGGTGTGCCATCAAGTTATGAGAGCGAAGGACTGCCTGCCGAAGGAGGGTTTCCCCAGTGTAGTTTACAAGATACCTTGCACAGAGGGCAAGGGTGTTTACACCGGTCAGTCAGGAAACTACAAGAAACGTCTGCAACAGCTTGCCCATGGCATAAAAAATAAAAGCATCAGCAACAACACTTTAGCTGAACATATGCCGTCATGAATGACTGCAATATTGATTCAGACAACGCAAGAATCACTGCAACCGAGAAAATGAAAGTGTCTTAGCAACATCTGGAATAGCTTATCAAACAGACCACTTGTAACACAGTTAATCATAACGATGGAAGTCTAAACCTAATCTAGACAGTGATTACTCAAGCCCATTTAAATGAAACACTTCTCCTGATGTAATTGATTGTGAGCAAGGCTTCCATGCTGAAAGCCAAATCATCATAAATATTTGTTTGGACAGGTCGGGGTCGCTTTTTTTTGTTTCGTATGTGTTGACATGTTGGGCGCATTTCTTCTTTGGACTGTGAATAAAAGTGACACGTTGTCACAACTGATCAACAGATCAGCTGATTACACAAGCCAATGCACTCACACAAAACTATGTAAACATGCAATGGTAATCGTGCACTTTATCACAATTGTGAAAGAAAAGTAAACAATTTTGTTTGTACACTTATCGTTCCAACTACCAGTAGAGGAAAATTACAATTAAGGGCCTTGTAACACTGAGCAGGGCCCCACAGCAATACAACCAACAACATGCAGAATACACGAATTCAACAGCAAGGCCTTTGGTTAATAAAGATAAATGTAATGCAATGGTGACAAACATTTTGCTAAAGAAATCTTTAAGCTGGTAAGCTTCGTAGTCGCACGCTTGTTTTCAACTCTTCCTGAAGCATGAGCACTATGGTGCAGCGCATTAGAGAACATCAGTCGCTCGCACCTGTCGTGATCAATCAATTTCGAACATAACAAGTGACCAAGAACTGCGGTATTCGACAATTCACCTCTATACTATCACAGATTCACCCCGTGGATTAATAAAATCTTTGCGAATCATGGTGCACACTGCGCACATTATAGCATCCACTGATGCACTCTATCGCGGAGACGGCAGCTCGGCGTAAGCACACCCTGTTGAATAATAAGCAGGTTACATGCAGCTATCGGTCGGTCAGCGCTGGGGCATTACATAGTTGGTTAAACACGGCGTGGTTCAGCACGTCGCAAGTACAATGGGGGAAAAAATCTCTTCTTGGACTACGCTAGGCAGAGAAGATATTTTAAACATACGCACAGAATACGCGGCCCACGTAATGAAGAATTTTACTCCACCTGTCGTACACAAGCGCGGTGTCGTAGTAGCTGCCTTTGGCCTTCTCATTGTTGCTCCCAGAAAGCACTGTAGACATCCCCAGGGCTGAAGTCGTCAACGTCCTTGCGGCTAAACCACCGCACTAAGGTGGCCACCATAACCACACTCTCTCTCCACCTATAACCTTCTCGATCTTGTCAAATTGGTATCTCACGTAGAGGAAGAACGGCATCTCAGTAACAGCTGACAAGCGCGCGATCGTTCACGTACACAAGATCCGCCATGAGAAGAAAAAAAAACAACGTCAGTGTTGCTAACAGAGCTGTAGAAATGAGTGTTTTACCGCTAACTAATTGTATACTGGCTGTGTACTGGCATTATATCTTCTTGACTGAATAACTTTGTTGTTTCAGCTGAAAGTTCTCCAGCTCTAAATCATAAGTAAAGTAGTGACAAACATGAAAGCGCTGCTAACAATTTATTATATTGTCATAGCTTTTATACAATCAGTTCCGGTTTCGAACGACACCAAAGCTAGCTATTTTATCAACGGAGCGCTAACGGTTGTCACTATTTTTTCCTGGGTTTATGGCTCTAGCGCGTTATACACGTAATAAATCAATAGTGGGATATACAACGCCGGTGCCTCATTCCTGTACGATGTAATCCAACGATGTATCGGGTCATTCGAGTACAGCTTCAGCGGCTTCAGCCTTCTGCTTAATTGTTGTCGAAAAAAAATAGCGGTTCTGTCGAAGCAGTCAGGTTAGCAGTCACACAATGTAAAAAAAACCAAGACCACTGAACAAAAAAAGAGAGAGAACCAGCGAGATTCGAACTCGCGACGTCGTGAACCGCCTCCATCTACCGTGTAGCTGTCTAACAAACTACGCCACTGAAGCAGAAAAACCGAATTCGTATGATATCGTATATTGTGCGTTGCGTGTTCTGTGTGTGTTAATCGTACTTCCGTCAGTACAGAAGTGACGGCCCCGGGTTCCGGGCCCGCGCCCGTCGAGGTGTTGGCAGTGTTGGCCCGTCACGGTAGTCGGTTCCACCAGTTCCACCTCCGAACTGGCGTTATCGGTTCTATTTGGAACCGACTCAACATCGAAGTTCCTCTACAGACTGTGTGGAGCCAGAAAAAGAATCGTCTGCTACTCTAGATGCTTCTCAGGTAAGTTCTGTTTTAAAATGACTCTCGGCGTCCGGCATTATCAATGTCAATTCGCACACAGAGCCGTTACGTTCGCGCTCATGTGAGGCAACAGCTTCTTTCGTCGTAAATGACAGCTTTCCTCCTCGGGGCGATGCAGTCGGCTGTTTCACATCTATGTATCAGCTGGGCGCGCGGTGCGAGCATTTTGTCCAGAATTTCGATCCCACAAATGCGGGAGGGAGGGGTGAGTAGTAGTAGTGTTAATTATGGTAATAAAGCCTAACTCTGCAGCCCAATAGGGAGCACGGCGCTGCGTCAAGGGGGGGGCGGGGGCGCTGAAAGAACACGGGGTCGGTGCCTGTATGTTAAAGAGAGGAAGTGTGTGGGTAGTGCGCATTTTTTTTTTGGGGGGGGGGGGGGGGGCTGTCAGTACGCATCCCGCGAGGGAGAGGCGAGAGGGAGGGAGTACTTGCTTGCCCTTGAATTTCGCCTCTTACTACAGGGGATTGGCCACGAAACTGGCGGTTCATACATCAGTGGCGATATCTAGGATTTAATGCCTGCGCAGTACCACTGCCGCCTGTTCTCTTCAATTCTTGTCCAAGTGGGCTTGCGAGGAAGTTCTTTTGCTTTTTTTTTCGTCGTCTGCTAACTCGCACAAGTGTTGCCATATCTAGGACATTTTTGTTGCCACTTGGCTTGCTTATAATATGAAGATTTAAACAACGGATTTTGTTCCTATTTTTGTACCCTATTTTTCCTTCCTTTCTGCCGACGAAGAATGAAGTAATAAGCACCTGGCACCCAACTGCAACCACCTGACAGGCAATTTCACGGTGTTGATAGAGCTAATTGTAATGTTTCGGTGGTCATCGACTGGATGGCATTTCAAAAGTGCCCATTTGACTCGGGTATCTTTTATTAGTAGCAAATCTAAGCACCAGGTGTGCGAGGAATGTTCCATGCACTTCCAATGAGGGACACATTTCTCCAAAAAAATGAGTTACTGGCTGTGTTCATACAAACATTTACACATTAGTGCTATGCAGAGGCTTCTGAAACAGCATTGCACCTACATTGAGCAAATGTCCCTGATTTCATTAAAGGAATGTAGTAATGCTCAGTAGTGCTAGCTGAGACGGGAACAATGATTCCTGGCCTGTTGTGAGTGACGTACTAGCGCACTTAGCGGGAACCAGCCAAACAGTCGGCCACAGTGTGTTTCCGCTTCCGGGGTTCGTCTCTGCGTTGCAGTGCGACGAGCTCGGCAGTCGAGCCATGGACACTGACGTGTGAAGACGTGTACCATAATGTGTGTACGACAACCTAGCTCAATTAAATAGTTTGTTAAGCTCCGAGTCTCTCAGTGAGCAGCCCAAGCCTCACATTTGGCGCAGTCGACGCTGGACCTTTGCCAAGCCAGCCAGCCACGGCAGCACAAGAACGCTGGTCAGTAGCCCTTCGCCTTTTCGACCGCGTTTGCAATTGCGCCCACGCCATCGACGACTCGCGTCTCAAGAGACTCTCGCCTTTACTGCATCTCGCTATTCACTTCGCATGTGACGGAACGCACAGTCGTTTCAAGAAAACCATGAATATTGACCACTAGACTAAAGCTCGAAGCCCGCGTTTGATCATCGGCGTTCCGCTCCCTCGCCGTATTTCTGGTTTGTCGAGCGTCGCCTGCCGGTGCATCATGCCTGGAATTAATTGGCAAGAGCTGGATTACGCGACCATGCAGCGGTTCGGAGTTGACCTAATTCGAGAAGAACTGACTCGTCGCGAATTAGACTGCACCGGTAACAAAGAAGAGCTTGTTCAGCGTCTCGAAGCCGACATTCGGCAACGTCGTGAAGCAACGCCGCGGTCAAGCGTCGATGGCACAGAGATCGCCGGCAATGTGCGTTTGCCCTTTCATACCGCAACGCTCGAAAGCCTGACTCTTCTGTTCCAGCAGCTCCCACGCCCCTCGACAACAATTACCACACTGCCTGACTTGTCCTCATCGATTGCGTACTTCAGTGATTCTCCCACGCAAAATGTTAATGCCTGGATCAATGACATCCGCCGTGTACAACAGCTTGCCGCATGGGATGACGCTACCACTCGCCTTATTGCCGCAAGCAAACTGAAAGGCCCAGCTCTAAATTGGCATTTAGCTTTTGCGCATAATCATCCAACGTGGGAATCGTGGAGCGCGGCCTTGAAGGAAGCATTCACGTCAGAGCTGACCCTCTTCGAGTGGCAGGAACGCGTCATCAAGATTAGACAAGGCCCAGACAAGAGCCTACAGGAGTACGCTTACGCGAAGCTACGGGAGGTTGAAAACTGCCCCGTAATGCTCGCCGATGCCCAGAAAATTGACTACCTACTGCAAGGCCTCAACGAGCCGCATGTTATTGCAGCCATCGCGGCTAATCGACCTTCGACAATACGAGACTTCATATCCACGTGCACAAGCCTGGACAAGTGCACTCCCCATATGCAACACATGGCAAGTGCAAACCCACCGGTATGGCCTCCCCTGCAGTCAGTTCGAACAGGCAACCTAGGACATCAGCAGCCCAATTTCCAGCCACCAGCACCGACAACAGCTACAACAGTGCAGCCAAGGCAACGCATTTCCGCGTTGCCCAGAGAAGAACAGGAACGCCTCTATGAAGCCATTTGCGCACGCTATGGGGCCCCAGCATTCCGCAGTGGCCAAGACATAACTCAAGCAGTCTGCTGCAAGTGCAAACAGTTGGGGCATTTGGCATCGGCATGTCCTTCGCGTACCAGGTCACCAAGGACCCAATCATCGCTCACCCCTGGCGCCCGGACAGCCACAAGCCCTACACAGTTTGCTCGGAACACTGGAAGGCTCCCAACAACTGTGCCCATTTTTCACGGCGACCGTTACAGGAGTCGGAGAGCACGACGCTTACCCAGACTCTGGCTCGAAAGTCACATTGATTTCCAAAGACATCCTTCCCTCTACAATGCTGTTGCCCTGGACCAATCTACCTCTTTCCGTTGTTGGAGGTGGTACAGCACTACCAGTTGGGTCAGCCCTCCTGAAAATAACTATTGGCCCTATCTCTGGTGTGGTGGAGGCAGCAGTTTTGGAAAACAACATTCTTCCCCTTATTTTGGGTGAAGACTGGTTTGCGGCCGCGCAAGCTCGCTTGGTCTTTCAGCCACCACAACCTACTCAGCTCCAGTACCCAGCCATGGGGGGTGACGCTCCTAGCCACTCAGCGTCTGGTCCCGCAAATGGCCAATGCGGTCATTTTAGCCCATTCAAACCTGCTCCCGCCGGCTAAAGCACCACAAGACTGCCTTCAACGAGAGCCATTGCCGGTGCCAGAAGAGCCTCGTTGGCAATCTTTGGCCGCAAGCACATTGCCATCGGACCGAACCTTTGCCGCGCCACACGCTTGCACTACCGTGCCGGTAGCCATCCACCCCGACCTACCACCAGCCAACTTAGGCTGTGAGCTCTTCCCTGAACATCAATCGGTCATTGCTGGCATTCTGGCTAGGAATAACGCACTGTTTTCTCGCCATGAAGATGATGTCGGCTATTTTAACAGCCGGGAGAAAAAGAGGAGCTACAGCCGCGAGAAGAAAAGAAGCCAGAGCCGAAAGAAAAAGAGAAGCCAAAGTCCCGAAAGGAGAAGCAGAAGCAGGAGTCTGAAGAAGAACGGAAGTCTCAGCAGTGAAAAGAGGCGGAGCCGCAGTCGTGAGAAGCGAAGCAGAGAGAAGAAAAGGAGCAAAAGTCAAGAAAAGAGGAGTCACAGCCGTGAC
This sequence comes from Rhipicephalus appendiculatus, assembly GCA_030522465.1. NCBI lineage: Eukaryota > Metazoa > Arthropoda > Arachnida > Ixodida > Ixodidae > Rhipicephalus > Rhipicephalus appendiculatus. The sequence goes on from JALIZH010012914.1 coordinate 97,112, forward strand.
AAAAAGAGAAGCCTAAGCCGAGAGAAAACGAGAAGCAAAAGTCGCGAGAGGAGAATGAGCCGTAGCCAGGACACAAGTCGCCGCCGCCAGGAGAAGAAGAGGAATCGGAAGAAGCGAAGTCCAAGCAGAGAAAAGAGGCGGCGCCACAGCCCACGCGCCCGCAGCGTGTGCGCCAGCTTCTCTTCACCTGCTAACTTTGTGCTTGAGTGAGTGTGGACACCACGTGAGACCAAGTGACTTGGTCATCCGAGGAGAGGTGAAATGTGAGTGACGTACTAGCGCACTTAGCGGGAACCAGCCAAACAGTCGGCCACAGTGTGTTTCCGCTTGCGGGGTTCGTCTCTGCGTTGCAGTGCGACGAGCTCGGCAGTCGAGCCGTGGACACTGACGTGTGAAGACGTGTACCATAATGTGTGTACGACAACCTAGCTCAATTAAATAGTTTGTTAAGCTCCGAGTCTCTCTGTGAGCAGCCCAAGCCTCACATTGTATTATTTCCATTTAAGCTACTGTGTACTTTTCACGTGTAAAAAAACTATCCCAATAAAAAATCCTTTCAAGGAATAATAAATGAGCTGTACTGTGATGTTAACCCTTTCATTTGGTATTGCTTGCTATTCAAAATTCTGAGCAGCTGTCAAAAGGACGATGATAGTCAGAATTAATTGGTGTATAAGATTTATTAATACGCTTTTCTTGCCAGAACCATGAATGGTTTGATCTCATGACTTGTTCGGTATTACAGCATCTGTGATCTCTTTGTGCTCGCATCACACTGCAGTAATAATTGTCAATTTCACATCTGCTAGCTGTCATGCTGCGAGTGCTTGAAGCCCAAATATCATTAGAGCTATTTTGCATTTAAAGTGACACGCAACGAAATGAATTGTCGCATGACCAGATCACTCGTTTCTCTTGCTAGATTGCTCAGTTGCAGAAATCTAGAATAAATTGCTCGTTAGCCACAATTGCTATGAGAGACCAGTCAGTAGCACAAAGTTTGAATAGTATGTACATTAGTAACGTACTACTGGTTGTCACGTGGAAGAAGCAAACAGCCAAAAAACAACAGATGTGGTTAACTTGTTAGAGCACGTGTCATGCCAGCTTCATTGTGTACTGCTGCCTTCATACCAGCAACATTGGACAGGTGCCACTTTCGTGGGTTTCAACTTCTAGGCAAAAGCTAACTCAGTCATGTCGCTTCTTGCTTTGTCTGTAAGTTTGCTTTTGTGCCTCTTACACTTTATCATTTAACGTTAATAAATAATTTCTGAATACAGTCTCACGGATGTTTTGTTTCTCTTTTTTTTCTATGCAGGCAAGTTCAAATGAGCTTTCTGAGGACATTGTTGTGCTCGAAGATGAGCCAAATGCACAGGATGAATTTTCTGGAACTGTCAGCAAAGTCCATGGTAATTTGGAAAGTAGTCAAAATGCTCCTGAAGATGCTCGAGTCCTCAGCCCTGATGCTGATCTTTGATTGTATGGCAAGAAATTGAGCCACAATGCCTCCTGGCCTCTCTGTGAGCAGATTGCAAGCTATGTGCTAGTTCTTGATTTTATTGTAACGACTGGACTGTAATGGATACAAGTGGATGACTTGCTGAAGCTGCCTAATGCAATATTCGGAAACTATGTTTTTGCATCCATTGAAAGAAGTACCGACAACAATTTTCAATGCTGACTTTGTTTTGTTATACAAATTTCTTTTATGTGGAGATGACTATGAGCTAGTGTGAAACTCGGGAAACATTTAAAGTTAACTTTAGCTTGGTTTACCTTGTGACACTGACCCTAGTGTGGTGTCACGCCACAAGTTCTGGTTGCCCCACGCACCTGTATCAACAGCGTTGATGGTGTCAGGGACCAAAACAGACAAAATGGCTGCTTGTGCGTCACCAACAGAGCCAACCGTGGAAACGTCGCAATATCATGAGCTTGGGCGAGGATGTGATGAGAAGCTTGTATCTTGTCGTGGCGTCGGGGTTCAGTAGGAACTAATAATAACGTGTACTTCATTTTTCAGGGTGCACTCATGCTTACTAGTGCACCTTCTAGGCTCTTGAGGGCTTGGCCTTTCATTTAATGCTAAAAAAACGACAACTGAAAATTTTTCCATCGTTACCTTTTAATGCACATTTCACTAACTCTAAGCCATATCATCTATGCTCTTTTTAAAGTCTTGGTGAGCCTTTGAAGCTCCAAATATAAAGTTGTTTGATTTGCAATCTGCGGCACCTGTGGGCACTGCAGTCAGTAGGAGCTTGTACTCATGGGACAGTCACGTCTTCACGTTGAAAAGAGAAGGAACTTTCATGCATTTTCACAATGATTGTGTAGCTCTTCACATTGTGCAGTGTGCTGCACTGTTGAACACCATATCCATTGCTGTCATCGGACCTAGGATGCCACGTCAAATTGCCCTCTCGCATATATAGCGATATCTGTTTGCCGTGCACCAGACATGCACACCATCTTGGTATTAATGATTGTTTCAAATCGAGTTTTCAATATTTATTCCTATGTGAGGGCAATGCAACAATACAATACAATGCAGAATTTAGGTGCTTTTATATTCAAGTACCTAATTTGCACAACGTTCTGTTGAACTTTTCGATTATTTCGTTGCTATTAGTATGTGTTGATCAAGCATGAACATTTGCCTACGACAGTTTATATAGCATCTTGTAAATATCAATTGTAGTACAAAAGCTTTGTGTTGGTGTAATTAAACATGTATTCTGAAATAAAGTATACACACTGCTGTTTGGCTTCAGTTTCTGCGCCTTTTGTTTGGCATCAGTTCCACAATGTGTACAGATTTCGTGTTCACAGTAAATTGTAGGGCTGTCTCGTGTTCTATAATGCTCTGGAAAGCACCTGGCCACACTAGCTGTGTGGTGCCACATGAGGATGTGGTTTGTCCAAAAGAATACACCATACCAGAGAGCTATATCATAGGTCAGCAAACTCACTCATTAGTCGACTCGCTCATATTCAGATGAAGCAGCAAGTCTGAGGCGGAGTGCTTTCGGGAGAGTAATAATTTGGCAAGTTTTAGTGCGAGTGAGTGCGGTTGAGAAAAATTTTGGTGAGTCTGAGGTCGAGTGAGCCATAAGCGCAAAATATATTTCTTGAGTGAGCCTGCGTGAGCTCCATTTTTTTTGCCAAAATATGGTCTTATCAACTCAACTTCATTACTATCAGCCTTGTGTGGGCTCATGTTTATACCTGTGTCTACTGACATACTTCAATGCATGAGAGTTCATACTCCAGCTAAATACTTATTGATCAGAGGCATGAGTTATGGGGGGTGGGTTGCCTTGATCTCAGCCCGCAATCTCTTTCACGGGAAGTTATTGATAAAAGTATCTGGTGCATGGTCGTCGGCATAATTTTGTCTTGGGGGTGCAAACCATTGTTGCATCGCGACTGGGAGAAGGGGAGAGCACTGGCATAGCTTGGGTGTGGGGAAGTGCTTGAGTGGCTTGTGGGGGGGCAAGTGCCCCTTTTTCGCCCGCTGCCGACGCCCATGATCTCGTGTGAGTTGTCTTTCAATAAAAATGTGCTTACTGGATTGCAACCACTAATAACTGATATCTGAAGGTACGAGATCAAAAGGGGCAGTGGAGGGCACCTATTATGTTAGATAGCGTAAAAGGAGTAGTGACACAAATTTTAGCGGTTTTCGTATTGTTGCTCTTAATAAAATTTCTGGTGTCACGAACACTAAAAATTGTATAGTTGTTCGGAGGGAATTTCATATGCTTTTAATACCGCTTCCTTAAAAAAACATTTTTGGTTTCGATATCGAGGAGGTGTTATCATAGTGACGTTAAACAGTGTGACGCAGGTCTAAGTCACGAGGGGATAGTAACACTTGATGTTCTTGCAGCACTCTGTAGGTTGCTGTTGGTTGTACGTGTTGCATGTATACAATGAAAGGTGAATTGACATGCAGCGGCTCCAACAGCAATTTTGGTTGCATCTCAGACGCAGTGCTTGCAAATCCATCGAGTGGTGCTATCTCGTCATGATAAGGTCTATTACGGTGAGATTGTCTTGCAGATGCTGGTCGACAAAATCTTAAAAACCAAAATAAAATATGTTATACATGCTTCCTGGTTCCAGTGTGTGGAGAACGTTAACACATGCCAAGGAAACAATAGCATTGACACCCAGGTCGGAAAAGCAAATTTTAAGTTAACGTAGTCATGAGTCGACTCGCTGAGACTCGGATCCAGCCACGAGTCTGAATGAGTCCGGCTAAGTAATATTTTGGTGAGTGAGTCCGAGTGAGTCGGGTTGAGTAAAATTTTAGGGAGTCTGAGTCCGTGTGCATTCGGTTGGAGAAAAATTGGGGGGACCCTTAAGCTTCGCCTTTAAGAGTTGAACGCGATAGCGATATCCCGTCCCTAGTGCCTACTTCAATCATTTAGTGCATACTATGTAATGGGTAGTATGCTTTAAACCAGGAGCAATTATGCACGGCAAATGTGGGAAATGTTTTCGAACTTGCAATGCACCCACTACGTGGTGTTAAGGGAATACGCGCAGTAAGGTGTGTGCCGTTTGTAATGGGTGGTTGGCTTTAAACTATGAAATCGTTATGATAGTCACATATTCTGACGCCCGATGGCAATGTACGCTTGTACCACGCAATATTCCTGGGATATTACATGTTATATTGCGACGCCTATATAAAGGACGCTTGCGTTTGCGAAGCATGGAAGTTATTTTCACTGCATTTCCAAGCAGAGGAAGTTATTTTCACAGTATTTCCAAGCAGAGGCATGTCTGTGTGCTAGAACACCTGCTTGCCACGTAGACGACCCGGGTTCGATCCTCACTCGGACCCGAAAATTTTTATGATTTATTTTATTTGCATCTTTCTCGATTTTTCGGTCACGGACAAGATGATGATTTTTGGGTCACGGACAAGATGATTTTTCGCTCACAACCAACGACGCCGACGCCGGAATTTCTGCGAAACGAGCTCTTTAACGCCATCGCGTTAAAATTCTGAGTCCAATTGTAAGCCCCATAGGCGTGTGTAGGGTTCCCCTTCAGGGGGGGGGGGTCGGTTCGTTGCAGTGTCCCCGTCCCTATTATGTCAATGTATTGGGCTGACTTTGCACCCCCCCTCTTAGGTGACGGCGCCCCCCCCCCCCCCCCCTGTGCTCGCGCCTATGGTAAGCCCCAAACACAAAATATATTTCTTGAGCAGCCAGTGAGCTCCATTTTTTTTAGATGCGAAGCATCTTATGCTCGGGGCTCTGTCCGTCCCTCCCGCGTCCCGCGTCCCCCGTCCCGCGTCCGGCCACTTTCATGAAGTAAGTAGCACCCATTATGCGAACCAGAACACTGTAGTAATATGAAGGCCGTCAACCACTACTACTTCCATCACAGTCATGGCCGAGAGCACAGAGAGGCTGCTTAGCAATGGCAAGGAAGGTGGTGTCTGTCACCCAGGTTGATCCCATTCCTTGATCTTGCTTGCATGTGTTTGGAGGGGGCTTAGTCCGTCCCTCCTTCCCGCGTCCCACACCACCACAGCGCATGCGCGTCCCCTTCCCCTCTCTCTCCTACGCTCACCCCCCTTTCTCTCCTCTAGGAATCCTCTACTCTACGGAGCGGCCCCCCGCGTCCCACACCCCCACAGCGCATGCGTGTTCCCTCCCCTATCCTCTCCTACGCTCACTCCCTTTCTCTACTCAAGGAATCATCCACTCTACGGAGCGGCGCCCGCGTACCACATCCCCACAGCGCATGCGCGTCCTCTCCCCTCTAGGAATCCTCTACTTTTACGGAGCGGTTCCGGCGTCCCACATCCCAACAGCGCATGCGCGCCCTCTCTCCTCTAGGAATCCTCTACTCTACGGAGCGGCGTCCCACACCCCACAGCGCATGCACGTCCCCTCCTCCTCTGCTACGGGTCCCCCCCGTCCTGTCCTCTAGGAATCCTCTACAGAGCGGCGCGCACGACAGGTGGTGTGACAGGTAGTTCCGCGGTATGAAAATGATGGAGCGCGCGCGCCTTATTCTCCCCTGTGCAGCGATGAGCGCCCGGACCGCTGCCGTGAAATGAAAGCGGCGACGTTCCTCCCACTCAAGCTATTTATCTCCCCGCTGCTTCGCATCCATACATGGTTCCCTTTAGCGGGAGATGGGGAAGCTTTTTTTTTTTACTAAAAGTCTACTACCATGCCAACCCGGTGTGGTTTTGGTTAAACACCACACCAGGCTGGTGTATCTACGAGAAAAAACTTCCCCATTTCCCGCTAAAGGCAACCATGTGTGGATGCGAAGCAGCGGGGAGATAATCAGCTTGAGCTGGAGGAACGTCGCCGCTCTCATTTCACGGCAGCGGTCCGGGCGCTCATAGCGGCGCTGCACAGGAGAGAGAATGAGGCGCGCGCGCTTTGTCATTTTCATACTGCGGAACTACCGTGGCGCCCCCCAGCGGAGTATGCAGCTGTCACACCACCTGTCGTGCGCGCCGCTCCGTAGAGAATTCCTAGAGGACAGGACGGGGGGGGGGGGGGGCCGAAGGAGAGGAGAGAGAGGGGACGTGCATGCGCTATGGGGGTGTGGGACGCGGGAGCCGCTCCGTAGAGTAGATGATTCCTAGAGGAGAGAGGGGGGAGGGGACGCGCATGTGCTGGGACGCCGGAACCGCTCCGTAGAGTAGAGGATTCCTAGAGGAGAGAGGGGACGCGCATGCGCTGTGGGACGCGGGCGCTGCTCTGTAGAGCAGATGATTCCTAGAGTAGAGAATGGGGGGGTGAGCGTAGGAGAGGATAGGGGAATGGGACGCGCATGCGCTGTAGGGGGGCGTGGGACGCTCCGTAGGGTAGAGGATTCCTAGAGGAGAAAAAGGGGGTGAGCGTAGGAGAGAGAGGGGGACGCGCATGCGCTGTGGGACGGACTAAGCCCCCTCCAAACACATGCAAGCAAGATCAAGGAATGGGGTCAACCTGGGCGATGACATCACCTGCCTAGCCATTGCTAAGCAGCCTCTCTGTTCTCTCGGCCATGACTCTGATGACTGTGATAGTGGTTGACGCCTTCATATTACTACAGTGTTCCGGTTCGCATAATGGGTGCTTCCCTACTTCATGAAAGTGGCCGGACGCGGGACGCGGGACGGGGGACGGGGGACGCGGGAGGGACGGACAGAGCCCCGAGCATAAGATGCTTCGCATCTAAAAATCACATCAGACTCGTGCATCCACCAGAATACATCCCACCAGGCTGGTGTATCCACCACAACACATCACACCGGTCTGGTGTGCCCACCAGAACACATCCCACCAGGTTGGTTTTTATCCATCAGAACACATCCCACCAGGCTCGTGTATCCACGGCCGGACTAGACTCCCTCCTCCGCTCCTCCTTACGGCCTTTGCAATGACGGGCGCTGCCGCCTGCCGCCGCAGCTCTGTGGTGGCGCTGCTAGCTCACCGTCCGCCTCCGCAAAGCGCCTTCACAGACGCGCTCCGGCGGGCCGCATACGAGGAATATGTGTGTAAGACTGGCTATCGGACGCATATTATCTGGAATTTTTAAGTTTAATCTCTATTTTCGATGCCAGTAGTCAACATCATAGGCTGATATGATGTGTATGTTACGGCTTTCGGCCTCTGCCTGAAGCCATCAGTAGCAGACGACGCTGGAAAAATTAAAAAGGAAGGTTGCGCCAACACTCACAATTATTGAACACCTGCCGTTACTTAGGTTAGGGTAAATGATTGCCTCAGCAAACGCAGCTGAGGTTATGAGAGGTGCGGATGCTGCGATTCTACAAAAAAAATAAATAAATAAAATTTTACCGGTACAAACTTTATTTCTTGATCGATACAGAGTGTTCTTGTACATTTTGGTGGCGACAACCTTCACGTCATGCATATTCAACACTAAAATACTTTCTAGATTACTTATGCACGTGAGCGACTGGTTTATTACTTCTTTCCGTTGCAATCTTGTTGTTGTTTACTAGAAATAGTCTGAGAAACTTGTCAACAATGACACCAGCTGTGCGGCTTCTGTGGCTATTGCTGACATATTCTGGGAAGCTAAACATGGGTGACTATTGAACGTGTAACGAGAACTTGCAGCACTTTGTGAATTTTTGTTCGTGGAAGGTGATTTTCAACATAACAAGGACATGGTAGTGGACTCCACTTTTGTTCTTTTTGTGCAATAAAATTGCAAAAAGAGAACAAATGTGAACAGAAGTGGACAAAAGCGGGCCCCTTCGTTAATCGCCGTCACCATCGTCGCTCACACATCACAGCCATGCTCACTACTGAGTTTTACGATGTATTCCCCAACATACATCAGACCAAAGTATGTAGATGAGGCGGCGCTGGACTCCCCCAAAAAATGTCCTTTCAGGTCCTCCAGCTGTGTTACGTCCTGAGCATGGGTCCTGAGGTACAGCTGTCGCAAGCTCTTCAACTTGAGTTTCTGTCACATGCATCTGTTTTAGAAGGCTGGCCTTGCCTTTGACAATGTCATAAAGGGCAACTGTAACGACCCTTCCATCAAACCTACGTTATCTCCCCACTTGGAAATAAGCCGTCCGAAGCGTGCTTCAACTGGGTCGCTGTTAAAGTTCCGCGTCAAAACATTAATTCCCTTCCCTAAAAGAAATCTTGTCGTCTCCACTGTTTTTGTGGTGAACAGCAAGGGCTGGTACGTTTCACCTATTTACTCGCCCCTCTCGCTGTTCAGGTAACCTGAACAGCGAGAGGGGAGGGGAGGGGGCGTTCATATTTTCTAAGTTCGACGGGTAAACATGCTTCCTAGTAGTTTCTCGCCAACGTCACGGTTTTATCCATTTTGAATTCATAAAGTTTCTGAACAAACTTTTCAGTAATGATGCCTGTGCTGTTTGAAAGCTCGCGTTCCAGCAACTGGCTGCGTATGTTTTTGAGAATAGGACAACTGGTCAAAACTCAGAAAAATGGATCTTTCTTAGTCGTCTACTCGACACTCATATCGTGGGCAACAGCTCACAAGTATGGACGTTGCGCACGCAAGAATGTCACCAATCGGAGCAGGAGATACTCGAAAAATGATAGCAGCAGAACGCAGCGGGAGCGCCTGTACAGCCTCCACGCGCCCGCGGATACGGTGAGGTGGTGGCGCCCTCATGCGGAGAGCCATTGAGCAACTCGTCAGGAAAAAGTTCTTTCACTCTCGGCGCATTGCGAAGGCCGTAAGGGAGAGCGGAGGAGGGAGTCTAGTCCGGCCGTGGTGTATCCACCAGTACACACCAGTGTATGCTGGTGTTAACACCAAAACACACCAGAACATGCGAAATACCCTGTGGTGGGATTTTCAACTTGGTAGATAGATAGATAGAGTCGGTAGTGGGCGAATGCCGTGTGCATTGACGCGATGGCCGAGGAAGTCCAGCTGCGTCACCCCGAACTCACTCTTAGGGCCGTTAACAACGAGGCCTAACTTGCCTAGTCTCTGAAGCACTAGACGTAGAGGGTGCTTGTGAGCTTCAGTAGAGGTGCTGAAGACGAGTATATCGTCGAGATAGGCGAAGCAGCAGGTCAAGCCACGTAACACTTGGTCGACGAAACGTTGAAAGGTTTGTACCACGTTGCGAAGACCAAATGGCATGCGTAAATATTCGAACAGACCAAAGGGTGTTATAATGGCAGTCTTCGGAATGTCTGCGGGTTCGACTGGGATCTGGTGATAGGCTTTCACCAGGTCGATCTTGCTAAAAATGGTGCAACTGCGCACTGCCGAAGTGAAATCCTGGATATGGGGAATCGGGTACCGATCCGGGACAGTAGCCTTGTTAAGAGCACGGTAATCACCGCATGGGCGCCAATCACCAGTCTTTTAGATGTGAAGCATCTTATGGCGAAGCTTAATCCGGTGGTGGTGGTGGTGGTGGTGGTGGTGTGCCGTGTGCCCACCCTTACTGCGCATGCGCAAACAGTTAAAAAAATAAAAATAAAAAACCTCCTCTCCCCCCTCTCTTTCCTCTAGGCATCCCTCCCCGCGGCAACCACACCCACACTGCGCATGCGCCTCCCTTCCTCTCTCCCCTCTTACACTCCCCCCCTCTCTCCATCCCTGCCCGCGGCGTCTAACTCCCCCCTGCGCATGCGCGTCCCCCCTCTCTCTCCTCTCCTACGCTCTCCCCCTCTCTCATCTACGTATCCCTGCCCACGGCGTCCACACTCCCCACTGCGCATGCGTGTCACCCCCCTCTCTCTCCTCTCCTACGCTCCTCCCTCTCTCGCCTCGCGACGCCGACGCAGGCAGCGTCTGCTAGCGAGTTTCTTGGTTGAAAAAACCGACTGCTCGCGCTGCACAACCGTTCACTGGCCATCCCGTATATATAGCAATGGATCTTGACCTCCAAGGTGGTGCCGGTGGGAGATTTCTCCTGTGCGTTGTTGAACAATAAAAATTCGCAGCGTGCGCGTTAACTAAAAGCGGAGTGCGGGTCTCTGTGTCCAGTCGGAGTCTTCTGTCTCTCATTGCCCATTAGCAGCGATTGGCATGTTCTAGTAGGAAAAACTGCTCCATCACTGCCTGCTTTGCGCCTCCCCAGTTTTCTCTCCTGCGCAACGCTGCGATGAGCGCCAGCGTCAACGCCGCCGCCAGTGTAAGCGTTAGCGCCCGCTGCTTCACATCTACACATGGTTCCCTTTAGCGGGAGATGGTGTAATTTTTTAGGCACCAAGTGGAGTGGTGAGGCCCAAGGACTGGAGGAGGGACGAATGAAACCAAGGTCAAGCATGTGCTCAAACTCCTTTTTGGCAACAGGGAGACGATCTGGTGCGAGGCGATGAGCCGGGGCAAATACGGGAGGGCCCTTCCGTGACGATGTGATGTGTTACGCTGTGGGCGGCCGAGGACTGAAAAGAGGGTTGTCGGAAGACGTCCGGAGACTCGGCAGTGACGCTTGACCAAGGGTCGGGAACGGTTGTGTGCGCCTGGAGAAGCCGGAGCGGTGAAGTGCGACAGGAAACGCCTTGGATGGCTAAACTTGTCTCCGAGTCCAGGATGCGGCTAAGCCGCATGTCGACGACGAGCTTGTAGTGCCATAGGTAGTCGGCTCCGATAATTGGTTGGCACACGTACGCGATGACAAAGAGCGAAAGGTACGTCTGAGGCCAATGTCAAGAGTCAGCGACTTTTGGCCGTAAGTCCGGATAGTCGGTCCGTTGACCGCGGTGAGAGGAGGAGAGTCGAAAGGATGACGTCTTTTAGCCAACGTAAGAGGAAGGACGCAGATTTCAGCGCCAGTATCGACGAGGTAGCGGGCCTTGGTGCTGCGGATCGGTAACGTAGAAGAGGCGACTGTGCCTGGGGCCGGGAACAACGGTCGCTGTCACTGTTCGGCCCGGTCGTTTCCCACGTACGAACAAGGCCGGCGACAGTTGTTTGCACGCGACCCGTAACGACAGTGGTACCAGCAAAGGGTGTCGGGACTAATAGAACGGCGGCCAGAGCGATTAGGGCTGAGGCGGCGAGTTTGCAATGAAGGACGCGGCTGGTTTGTTCGGAAGGCAGCGACTTCGGTTGTAAGTTTATTCATTTATTTGAAATACCCTCAAGGTACATACAGTACATTATAGAGGGGAGGGGCAAGTACACGATTATATGTAACACGGAACAAAATACGAAGAGAGAAAGAGGAAATAAATTCAATCAAGTGAGCACGGTATCACTGTACAATAAATACAAAAAGTAAATGATAACAACTATTTGAACACTTCTTATACAAAACGTACCGCTCGATTGAGTAAATCAGGTATGAATCTGCAATGATAAGAAGAGAAAGTAAGAGGGCACGAGCTCAGAGCGCACAAAAAAAAATTAAAAAAAGGCAAAATTTTACAACTCTAGATCATGTTCACAAGAGCATGTTTGAAAAGAATTGGATCGCGTATGTTCACTATAAATGATGGTAAGTTATTCGATTCGACTGAGGTTTTAGGAATGAATGACTGTGCGCACGCGACAGTGTTACAAAACGAGACCTTGACTTTATGGCAATGATCCCTACGAGCAGATGTAAAAGGTGAACAAAGAGTGATCGGAGAATGGCATTGTGATAATATATTTTGTGAAAAAGTGAAATGCGAGCTTGCTTCCGGCGAATGACAAGTAGTGGGAATGTTAAGAATGGCTTTCATTTCTGTTACGCTTGCTGTACGGTGATAGTTCGCTAGTATAAAACGGACAGAGCGATTTTGCACTGCTTCAATTGCGGTAATTAATATGGATTGATGCGGATCCCAAACCGATGATGCATATTCTAGCTGAGGACGAATGTACGTGGTGTAGAGCAGTAATTTTAGGGAAGATGGAGCGAGAAAATGATTTCTTTTTATGTATCCCAAAGTGCGGTTACTTTTGGATATTATGTGTTCGACGTGATGTTTCCATGACAAATCGTTAGTTATGTGGACGCCAAGGTAACGGTATGTTGTGACAGATTCGAGATTGAAGTTGTTAATCACATATGTTGGGCATGCTGCGTTAGAACGTGAAACTCGCATGTATTTGCACTTCTTAGTATTCAGCTCCATGCGCCAAGTGACGCACCAGTTATGGATGTGGTTTAGATCAGCCTGTAGATTAGCGACATTAGAGGTAGTAGTTATTCTGCGATATATGACACAGTCGTCAGCAAATAAACAAATTTGTGAGGAAATGTTATTGGGTAAGTCATTTATATAAATTAAGAACAGAAGAGGACCCAGAACTGACCCCTGAGGAACCCCCGATTCAACAGGGGTCATGTTAGACACGCTATCATTAGTGGCGACAAATTGAAGCCGGGATAGAAGAAACGCTCGAATCCAGTTGACGATTGCAGGGTCTATATTTAGTAGGCTTAGTTTATACAAGAGAATCAGATGGTTTACTTTGTCAAAGGCTTTACAGAAGTCAAGAAATACGCAGCCAATGGGAAATCCAGAGTCAAGGTAAGTGTGCAAGTCATGAGTAAATGAAAGCAGCTGTGTTTCGCAAGAGAAAGATTTGCGAAATCCATGTTGAAAGTTAGAAAAGAAATTATTATCTTCAAGAAAGTTAACTAAATGAGTGAAAATAACGTGTTCCATTATTTTGCATGGTATTGAAGTTAAAGATATTGGTCGATAATTAAGAGGATTATGAGTTTCGCCGGATTTAAAGATTGGCACAACCTTTCCCATCTTCCAATCCTGAGGTTATGAGGCAGACTGAAGCGATTGTGAAAAGATGTATTCTAAAATGATGGAGCAATACTCAATGGTATTTTTCAAAAACTTTGAGGTGATACCATCTGCTCCACAAGACGAACTAAGCTTTAAGTTTTTAATTATTTGTTCTACATTTCCGGTGAGCTCCTCGTTAGCAGCGAGGAGACGCGCATAACTGTCGCCACTAGCTGTGCTGTTGGGCGAAGGGCCTGTAGGGTGTCGAAGTGTGGCCACGGAGGGAAAACCAACATCCATAATTTTGTCGGCCAGCTGAGCCAGAGATTCCAGTGTGGATGCTGGAGACGTTGCCAGAATCATGCGAACCTGCGTTGGAAGGCGCTGCAGAAAAATTTCCCGAAGAAGGGCGTTGTTCGGAGACGCAGCGAGATCGGGCACCAAGGTTGGCATGCGACGCAGTAGGTCAGTAAGGTTTGCGATGACCGAGCTCCTCTGTAAGGAGTTGCTGCAGTCGATGTTGTTCGCTGTCGGTAGTGCACCTGATGAGGGTCTCCTTAAGATGACCATAGGGATGATCGGCTGGAGGAGAAAGTAGAACATCGCGAACGACCGCAGCAGTATGAGGCGGAAGCGCTCCGACGACATGGTCATACATGGTCGACTGCGAGGTGAGCCGATGACTACGGAACAATGACTCCACGGTGATGAACCAATGTTCCGAGTCCGATGACCAGAACTCAGGGATCTTGAGGGCGGAAAATTCTGGCTCGCGGGGTTGGGGTGATTATAACGGTACCCGAGGAGAGGTCATGACTGTCTGGCTTCGGGAAGGACAGGGAAGACTGCGGTGCTCGAGTTCCTGGCAGCTGTAGGCCAAGCGGAGCGGCTGAGGCGAGCACGAAATCAGGATGCGAGCGCGATCAGGCGAATTCCGGGTCAAAACTGTAGTGAGCGATGGAGACGTGAGACGACGTCGTGAAGGCGGCCGACCGTGGCCGTGCCGTTTTCCCGCTACATTATTTGGAAGACCAAGCAGAGCGGCGGCGGCGGCTGCAGCTAGATGCGTGGACTCGTTCTTCTTGCTTCTTCGTCGTCGTCGTCTTCGCCTGGACGGATTGTTGTAGCCCGCTCTAGTGCGCTACAGATCGATCGATTGATCGATCGATCGATAGATAGATAGATAGATAGATAGATAGATAGATAGATAGATAGATAGATAGATACGCTCAAAGTCGCTGAATTTCGCTAAGAAATGCTTCGCATTTAATGTTAAAAGTAGAGAGGGTGAATCATTCGCCAACACGCTAGTCCAGCCGTCTCCACTGAGCAGTGGACAAGTGTGCCCGAGGGCTGGAAAGGCCTTGGCCGCAGGAGAGAGGGGGGCAGTGAGGAGATACGTGGCGAGCAGAAGGTTGCCACCGGACCGGGTGCTGTGGACGGGCAGTCGGGTTGCATACCCGAGGCGCCAGGGCTTCAACCGGCCAGGGCTTCAACCGCCAGGGCTTCGACCGACCCTTCGCACAGGCGTGAACCTGTGCGAAGAGACCTCCACCATGGTACGTGAACTCCAGCTCAAGGCCTGCGGACTTGTGTTTCGGCAGACAACGTAGCAGCAGCAGTCGGGATACGTGCCCGAGCTGTGCGTCCTGACCATGTATCTCCTGGCTCCTCAACGCGTCGCCAGCCGCCAGCGTTTCCTCGTCATCACTAGCCAACCCGCGTCCCCTCAACCAGCAAAAGCCTCTGATTTGCGGTTATGCTAGAGAGGGGGTCGCTCAGGAGCGAACCAGATCTTTTGAGCGGCTCTTTTAAAAGAACGAGTGATCCGCGGCTCAGTAAAAGTGAGCCGCGGTTCTTAGAGAGACGGCTCACTGAGCCGACTGAGCCACTGAGCCAACTGAGCCGAGCGACTCACTGAGCGATGGTTCTCTCTCGCTCAGTGAGCCGTGTTGAACGAAAGCCACGAGGCGTTGCTGTTTGAACCGCAGCGTTTCCCGTTCCGTTGGCCGCTGCTCGCTGTGCGTGGTGCGCGTGGCAGATCATCGTGAGCTGGTGCGACTCGTCGAAGACGAACAGATGAACTTGCTTAAATATGTACTGATGCTTAATATGTACTGAGTTTGACCTTGCACCTGAGATCATGCCGAAGCGATTGTTCATTAGGACATATAAGGTAATATCATCTGCATATGCTGTGACCTTTACTTGAGTATTACCAGGTAGGGGTAAGCCTCGAATCTGTGCGTCGCGTTCTAAGGCCCTTAAGAAGGGTTCTAATGCAAAGATAAATAGAACTTGGGAGAGGGGGCACCCCCGACGGACCCATCGTGTAACTTGAAAGGGATGACTCTCAAGGGAATCTAGGTAAAGGGTATTTTCTGAATTAGTATACATAGCGTGAATGAGCTGAATGAAATTGTCCTGGAAGCCGAATGCATGTAAAACGTTTAGTAAATAGTCATGTTCAATGAAATCAAAGGCCTTTTCCTGATCTAAGGAAACCAGCAGCCCTTGAGCACATCGGGAGGTGGTATACTGAATGATGTCGCGCGTTAGCCATGTATGGCTGTGGATGTCTCGCCCCGGAATAGAAAAAACCTGGTGGGGAGCGATTAATGATGGAAGAGACGGACTGATTCGGCGCACCAGCTTGTAATCTACATTAGGAAGGGTAATAGGGCGCCAAACTTCTGGTCGCGTGGACATTGAGTCTTTCTTGGGGACTAGTGTAATACGGCCTCTGTGGAAAGAGTTTGGGAGGGTAAGATCTCGGAAACACTTACGAATGACGCGTGACATAGATCGGCCAATGATAGGCCAGAATTGTACGTAAAACTCGGCAGGGAGTCCGTCAGGCCCAGGGGCCGAAGCCTTTTTCATTGCGTCTAACGCGTCCTTTACTTCGTCATCCAATGGCGGTGATAGGACAACGTCATATGCAGCGCTGGAGTCGTGTGGTAAGTCTTTCACCAGAGGATGCGAATAGACGAGTCCTGGATAACTGACACTAGCAACAGAATGAGCCATTGACTGAAAGTGCTGAGTGAATGCGTGGTAGTCGCGCGAACCAGCAGCAGCTGGTGCGGTAGGGTTTAGCGAGTGGGCAGGCGAGCCCGGCGGACGAAGCAGAGCTCTGCGTGCATACCTCAGCACCTCAGGGTGTGCACACGGTGCACGCATACAGCGCCAAGCTGCAGACGAGAGCGAAGAAGCGCGCATAGTACGTTGGTATCGTTCGACAAGCTCCTCTTGCCATGCACGCATAACGGGGGATGGGCTGGGATCACGGTGAGCGATGCGTATTTTTTGTATTAAAACTAAAGATTCCTTGGACACACGGGCGCGAAGTGCCCTGTTCGACGCACTGCAATGGTAACGCTATTGCTCTTTGAGGCGGTCCCAATCAGCTATGTCCGCGCCTACGAACGATGCGCGTAACGCTCGGGACAATCCTTCCGTGGATTGAAGGTCCTGGAGAACGCGGCAATCGAGACGCCATGGTCTCTGAATTGTCGGCATCCCCGCAGGGAGGTGGAGAGAGAGCAGAACAGGGCGGTGATCGCTAATGTACACTGGTGTCGATGGCAACGACATTACCCCAGCGTCACGGACGAAGGCCATGAGGTCGGGGGGATGCGTACACCCGATCTATTCTACTGCTTGACGCTACTCGCTACCATTGACTCTTTCATGGATATCGGTCAATGCTAACTGCTGCACGAGACGTTCAAGTTCTTTGGCGCTCCCGTCTGACCGGCCACGACCCGGACCTCGTACGTCTGCTTCTGAGCCTAAAACGCATTTAAAGTTCCCCTAAGAGTACCACATGCTGAGAATTCAAAAGGTACGCATCCAGAGAGCGAAAAAATGCGTTAGAGTTCGTTGAAGCCGCCGGGCCGTAGACTGCGACAAATTTTATACGTAAGCAAAAGAAGGTGCAGTCTAACGCCAGCACGCGTCCGAAGGCATCGAAGGATACATGATGGTCACGCAAAAGACCGCGGTTAAAAACAATGGCTCCTACGCCAATCGAACGCGTGCTGGCGTGCGAAAACAAACAACCGATATTCTTAAAAGGGTTGACGCTTGGGCAAGTTGGTGTGGATTCATTTTGAAAAGTTAACAGCGCAAAGAACGTTTAGGAAGGGACGAGATAACAGAGGCAAAGAGCGCTGACTTCCAACTAGTTTTATTTCGATAAAAAGTGCATATATAGAAGGCAATGGAGAGGGTGCGAGACAAGAAAAGACGAGAAAGGATGGACACATGCTCACATGATTGCCAAGTCATCTGAAATACTTCGATAATGCCACCACGTATGCCCTAAAACCCAGCCAAGTAATCAAATTCTTGATTTGAAAGCGCAATGGAAGGTGCGCTAACGCACATGGCACCCAGCTTATGTATCAATTCAGCTTCGATAACTTCTCGAGTTAACTGAACCCTATGCCTCGCCATTACTTTGCTCTGATTGAAACAGGGTGTACACCCACAGTCACGGCAATGAATGCCGATGTGACCCTGCACCGTGTTGAAGACGTTATTGTGGTGTTCGCGCAAGCGGTCATTTAGGCATCTACCCGTTTGACCAATATAGCTTTTCCCACTTGCTCAGGGATCAACAATAGC
>JALIZH010012915.1:0-174264 GCA_030522465.1 Rhipicephalus appendiculatus
CGAAGAAATAGAAACTATTGAACATTATTTTTTATCATGTCGACGATACACATTACTTAGAAAAAAGACTTCTAGTTATTCCATTCTTGAGGCTAGGTATAAGGTTAACAGCGGAAACTGTACTAAACTTCTGTGCCTCTGTCTTGGGACATTGCCACAGGGATATATATGACGCTGTTTGCCAGTTTATGCAAGCCACTAAACGTATTCCACTTTAAATATCTAATAAATAACACTGAAATAACATTAATAAGTGCTGCAACCCAAATACTCTAATTGTTGGGTGAAGTAAACTCAGATGTCTGGTCTTCACAAAAATTCAAATGGTTATTATTTGATTTTATTCCCTTTTCTCTTTCTTTGTTATTTCATGCATTCATTATTATTTTTTTCAATATATTTATAATCTCTAGTGCAATTTCGCCCAAGGGTCACACTACGCTTTCATGGCCAATCCCCCAGAGTGGGTACGAGCCATAATACTCAGGCAACAAACAAACAAATAGAACAGCTGGCCCGCAGCAAGGGTGCTGTCTCTGTTTCACTCATTCCACTACAATGGCGCAGTCGTCGAAACGCAGCTGTTAGCTTGAGGTGACGCGTCTTCGTGAGGAACGCCGTCACGCTTTCTCGCTGATGGAACCCGCAAGGTGACCGCCACGGCAAGTATAGAGCCCACCACCAGCGGACGGCGTCCAGGCCTCCATTGTGGTTCCGGGGAACTTGTCCGGCGACGCGATACTTCGCGCCAAACATGCGCACGGGCTCCTCTCACCTAGGGACGGCGTGCACGTCTCCTCGTCACCTGTCGACTTCTCAGCGCTTCAAGCACCCTCCGTGGACGGCGTCCAGGCCTCCTCGGCGGCGCAACCTCACTTCATCGACAGCGCCGCACAGCTGCTGCATACCATCACGCAACTCCGCGTCACGACTAACGACTTCATGGCGTCGAGCTCCAAGCTGTCTCCTGTCGTTTTGCCAACATTGTGCGGAATCAATGCCAAGTTGGCTGCGGCCGCCTCGCAAAATCTTGAGAGAACGTATGCTTGGGCATGTTGGTTATTCATCTTTCACTTCTTTAGCGCACTGAGGGACAAGGATGCAGCGCTTGTGTTCGCGTCACTTTTCGTCCTTGTCCCTCAGGGCGCTAAAGAAGTGAAAGAAGAAAAAAAATCTTGAGGCCAGCTCATTCGAGAACCGCCGCAAGCTTCCGCGTTCCCTCGCGGAGCTCTCAGAGCAACTGAGCTGCTTGGCGTCGGCACACTCTGAATTTTCGCCTCCTTTTCACCATCGTCGGCTTTGTCGGCAGTGCCAGTGTTCCGCGGCTTTCAGGACGACGTTTTCCTATGGGTCGACACCATTAATTCTCTCGGCACACGCCATGCCTGGCCAGATCATCGGATATGGCTGGTGGCGATCGACCACCTTCGCGATGCAGCCAAAGCATGGCACGGCTACGAAGGCGTGCAACAACAATCCTGGCCTGAACGGTGTGCCCGACTAACTACCGTTTTTCGGCCACTTCCGGACGCCTGCAACCCCTGCCCTACCGACCCACTGTGTACCTCTCATTTAAGCTCTGACACCCAGAAACTGGACGGTACAGCTGAGGCCCCTACCATCCTGCCCTCTCTCCGTGACCGAGATCAAAGGCTCCGTGACAATAGTGGAGCTGTGCCCTGCACCAACGTACCCTCTCCGACGTAACAAGTTCCCGTGTGGTACCACAGCGATAGTACATCTGCTTCCTGCAGCTCATTCCCAGCAAGCTTTGCGGAACATGCCGCCGCCACAGACACCGACACAATTCGCAAGGTGGGCGTCGCGGTTGAGACCTCAGACTTCGCGTCTGAACCCACCTCACGACATCCCCTGGCAGCGACCATTACCACCTCAAAATCAGAAACGTCGGAGTCCCGAGTCCCAAGCACATCATCATTTGGGCACATAGAGGCGCCAGTTTACTTGGCGAAGACGCCAGTTCCGTCTCATTTAACTAACAACGTAGGTCAAGGCATCACTCCCATGTTCACCTCCTATCGAGCGGACTGCGTTGGCACCGCTGATTCAACGCAGTCGGAAAAGTTGCTCCCAGTCTCGCATTCACAAGGGCACATGCGGGTGCCAGCTCCTGTCGGGTCTGAGACGCCACTGGTGAAGGAACTGGAAGATTGTATGACACCCATAAAGTGACAACGGCCTCCGAAAGTGTGTTCTGAACGGCAACAGGAGAATCGTCGCAGGCACCTTCGACCCTTTCCAAATATTCAGTGCCACCTGCTAATGCCATCTTCTGCAAGACACAACGGCGAGTCGCAGCGTGGCCGAGGCCTGCGGCCACAACAAGACAGCCAATGTCGCCCACCAGAGTGTTCAGCAGCCCAGCAAGGCAGGTTGTGGCGTCCACAAGTCAGACCACCCAAACACAGCCAATACCGCTCATCAGACCCACTTACGGATCCCCAAGCAGAGTTCCAGCGTGGCCGGAACCGACCGCTGCGCTGCAGCCAGTGCCGCCCACCAGAAGCATTGTCGTCAGTGGCGCGCGCTCGCAGTCATGGCCGAATGTAATTATGAAAAGCGGTGCTCGGGCACGGGCGAATACTCGGCTAGAGGAGGAAGAGAACGAAAGCAGAATAGAACAGCCGGCCCGCAGCAAGGGTGCTGTTTGTCTCATTCCACTACATTCCACAGCACCCAGATGTACACGGCTTGATAGATAGATAGATAGATAGATAGATAGATAGATAGATAGATAGATAGATAGATAGATAGATAGATAGATAGAAACGTTCAAACAGTCTTTGGGTCGCTAAGAAAGTCTTCGCATTTAAAACCTGCTTGTCAGATATATTCACACACACATACACATACAATCTCTCTCTATTTCTACACACACACACACACACACACACACACACACACACACACACACACACACACACACATATATATATATATATATATATATATATATATATATATATGTGTGTGTGTGTGTGTGTTTGTGTGTAGAAATAGAGAGAGATTGTATGTGTATGTGTGTGTGAATATGTCTGACAAACAGGTTTTAAATGCGAAGACTTTCTTAGCGACCCAAAGACTGTTTGAACGTTTCTATCTATCTATCTATCTATCTATCTATCTATCTATCTATCTATCTATCTATATATTAAGCCGTGTACATCTGGGTGCTCTCGTGATCGCCTCTGTAACTTGGTGATAATAATGATTCTTAGGGCTTAACATTCCAAAACCACAATACGACCATGAGGGACGCCGTAGTGCAGGGATCTGGAAATGTCGACCTCCTGGGGTTATTTAACATGCATCTAAATTCGTTAACTTGGTGTAGACAAAAATTTCTATGGGAGGTTTGGAGCGTCATGACATGAATAGCGCGACAATTCTGTCGTGTACGTCGTCAAATCCTTCCCGCCGGACACGTGTGACAGATAACGGTATACCACGGGCGGCGGTGTGCGCCACAGGTGATTAACAGTTTATATCTACCCAAGAAATGCAAAAACTGGCATTGGTACTTTAAATTCGACAGCGTTTTTAAAACCCAACATCGGCAGCTTCGCGCCGACGATTGCAATGAATAAAAATGGGGTCCCAGCAGGAATCGAACCCAAGCGTTCTGCGTAGCAGTCAGGTATTCTACAGTGCCACACCAGATCTTGAAACTGTTTTGGATACAGGCGTAATGCGGGCGCAACGCCAATTTTAACGCGAGAGCGTTAAAGAGCTCGTTTCGCAGAAATTCGGGTGTCGCTGTTGGCGTCGTTGGTTGTGAGCGAAAAATCATCATCTTGTCCGTCACCGAAAAATCGAGAAAGATGCAAATAAAATAAAAGTTACACCATCTCCCACTAAAGGGAACCTTGAGGTGATGCGAATCAGCATTGGCGGTACACACCAAGTTTCTGTTTACGTTCACTCGGCCGTCGAAGCCAAGCGTAGGCGTCGAGCTACCGCTTCCGCTACAGAGAGACTACGCGAGTCTGCGGCGAGGGTAGCGAGGCTTTCGAGACAACTGCAGCGTCCGGGAAGCGACGGAGCGACCGCACGATTCAAGCGAGACTTTCTCGAGCGAGCGCACGCGCTTATATGAAACGTGGGAGGGAGAGGAGGGAGTGGTTTTACAGGCTGCAGCGCGGGGGGGAGGAGAGGAGAGAAGGCGACCGAACGCCTGCGTAAAAGCCCGCGTAAAGCAGGAGAGTGCGGCAGCGCGGGGTAGGAGGAGAGAAGGCGACCGAACACCTGCGTAAAGAAGGAGAGTGGGAGAAAGAGTAGGCGCATGCGCCGTAAGGGTGGTCAGGCTGCACACTACCACCACCACCGGGACTTAACTCCGCCGTAGGCTGCTTCGCATTTAATAATAAAAATTTCCATGTTCGAGGGAGGAACGAACCCAGGCCGTTTGCGTGGCAAGCAGCTGCTCTACCACACAGCCACGCATCTGCTTCTCCAGTGTGCCTTGAGAAGACTGGATGATCGTCCCTTTACTCTCGAAAAGATCTTGGGTGCATGGTCTACAAGTACATCAGCCCAGAAAGCCACACGAGCCCTTCTAGAATTCTTGAAGGCAACATCGCTGAGCGACCGCCTGTGAAACCCTGCACTGTGTGTGTCGTGTGCAATGTGCATCTACTTCTCTCTTTCTCTCTCTCTTTCTCTTTTACTCCCTTATTCCCCTCTCCCCACGTGTAGGGTAGCAAACTGGGCGTAGTCTAGTTAACCTCCCTACCTTTCCTATATTCATTCTCTCTCTCTCTTCTGCTTGGATTTACACTGAAAAAGAACTTCCTCTGCATGGAAATGGAGTGAAAATAACTTTTATGCTTTACAAACACACGCGTCCTATATACAGGCGTCGCAATAGAACATGTAATATCGCAGTAATATTGCGTGGTACAAGCGTACATTGCCATCAGACATTCGAACATGTGATTACCATAATGACTTGGTGGTTTAAAGCCGGCCACCCATTACAAAAGACACACACGTTACTTCGAGTATTCCCTTAAGACCGCGTAGTGGGTGCATAGAAAATTCGAAAACATTTCCCGCGCATAGTTGCTCCAGGTTTAAAGGGACCGACAACTGCCCAGAACATGAAGTGAGATGGCTCCACTGATGGAAAGATTGTGCGTCGCACTGACTCAAACAAACCCTGTTTTTCTCGTGAGAGGTGGATTTATATTTTTATTCCTTCATCGAAAGACGCAAAATATGTCCTTTGGCGATTCCGGTGGCAAATACATGAACGAATCGATGTACCCTGTCACGTGACCATTGATTGCTGTAGACGGCCGAGTATTTTTTTGTAAGTTTGAAATATTGTTCGTTCATTAAAATTAAAAGACATTACTCTATAAAAATGTACACATAGGCCTGTGTTAGTAGTATGCATTAAAGCGGCGCTGCCTTCGCGTGACGTTGTGATACTATGCTCGTCGGCGTGTCTTGAGCAACTTTTCAGCGTGCTCATGCAACCATGCACGCAGTTTGCAGGTCGCTAAGATTTTTGAGCGACATATTTTTGCTACCTACACTTCGTATCAGAAATGACCCACACTGGTACTCGGCGCGGCCGTGCATGTGCGTAGTGACGTTTCCGGTGACTTCGCTTGCCTCGTGCATCGATAGAGTAACGACGCCGGAACAAGCCACCCATGATACAGGCGCAGGCAACCTTGGGTGCAGGCCCACACAACGTGATATAAATACAGGGGAGGTGTATAATGCCACATCATCTCGTTGTAGCAGCTGGTTTTTTTTAAAAAAATTGTTGAAAAGCTCAAAGTATAGGTGGTTCAGCACAGTTACAGGAACTCTTGCAAAAGCAGAACGACGACAGCGTTCACACATCACGAGAAGGGCTGGCGGCATCGCTATCAATTCTGAGCGTTGCTGGAGGAAAGGTAAATCTGTGTTCAGAGCCTTTCAGATCGAAAAATACTGCTTGTAAAATAACTACGCCCTTTTGGGATTAACTACTGCAGATACAAACACTACGAAGGGAGAGCTTTCTGTCGCGCCTAAAAAATGGATCGAAAGAAATCATTTTCGGTCCCTTTAAACCATGCTACCCATTACATAGTATGCAATAAGTGATTGAAGTACGCACTAGGGACAGGATATCGCTATCACGTTCAGCTCTTAAAGGCGATTCTTAAGGGTCCCCCCCCATTTTTTTCGTTGCTGTTATGGCTATCTAATTCTATAACAAAGCAATAAATATTACGTACGAACTCCTATGACACAGGCTTCAGGTGGGGTTAACATTGATTGGGGTTCCAGTGTTGGCTCCACTTTTATAGCAGTCTAATAAAGATTACATTTGTATTGATATAATTCAGCAAGCTATATTCAAACGTTTCTCGAACCCGGAACATAAACTAACGAATGGTATATTCACATCATCTCGCCGTAGCGCGCACTTCGTTTCAATAAAAGTGACGCCCGAGCACTAACATGAGTGCTGACGTTCGGTCAGACCATAAGTTACCTTTTAAACTCCAGTGTACTCAGTTACTGATCTGCCTCTTTCTCTTGTTCCTCCTCTCCTTCACTCTCAGAAAGCGTCCACTACTTTGTCGGTCGTGGGGTCCTCTGATGCGCGAGACAAGGATTACAGAGATAGCGAAAGAAACTGGAAAGATAGAGGGAGAAAAATGAAGAGAACAGAGACAAATTGTTGGTAGAAAAAAATTCTTTTGTAGGCGCGATTTGAACATGCGTGCGCACGATCCCAAGGCGAGCATGTGAACTGCTCGGGTATCCATGGACGCTAGCAAAGCATAGTGTAGCCTTGTATATTATACCGAAGTAAGGGGTGGGAGAGGAAAGTGTGGATGAGGAGGAGGGAAAAGAGGAGGGTAGACCGAGATAGAAAGAGCGAAACATAGATAGGGAAGACACACAGAATGAAAGAATGAGAGGGAACGAGATAGAGAAAGAAAAGGTCAAAGAAAGAAAGATAATGATAAAGAGAGAGATGTATAGAAAGACACTGGAAGAAATATATACAGAGAGAAAGGCGCAGATACCAGGAAGGTATAAAAAGTTCGGCAGATCACACATACCATGCGAAGTGATGTAATGTGAAGCATGGAGAGGGAACATCACTGTGGTGAAATTTTTTTTATTGAGCGAAATGTTACGACATGACACTACATGTATGAACAAATGCTGTACGCACAGAGTCATGTTGAGCTATCGCTTACGTTTTATATAACCAGTTGTTTACAGTTGTATAACGATGGCAACAGCGACATGGATATCATCGAATGGGTCCTGCAACACTTATTGAGCATCGTCAGAAAACGCTGCCGATCGGTAGTCGAGGCTACCAAGAACACGTGAGCCAAATAGTATAGCGCAGGACGCTGCCTGAAATTCACAATAAATTCTCAAAATCAGCTGAAAATCGCTTTCTCTTCTCTCGACAAATGACATTAGAGGCTCAAAAATCACGATGTCCCAGACCAAGTATCTGCTCTTCACTGAATTGAGCATGGCGCGCTCGGTCGTTACTGGGGCCACCGCGGGAGGCCGCGACTTCTCCACGCATGCGCGTGTGATCGCACTGAAAGCCGCGCATTCGAAGAAAAAAAAAGAAGAGAAAACGTGCTCAAGGTCACGAGGCACGCGCTTCTTTGCTTCCAGCGCTTTCGTCGGGACGAAAGAAGAGAGAATGCACTTGCAGCGTGCGACAAATCTTTCTAACTCCGCTCGTACTGGACGGATTCTAAAAATTTTTGCGGTGGTGATTTAATGAGGCAATAAGCTCCTTTAATGAATCCATTGCACGGCTGCTTGGAAAAGTGTTACAGGGGCCCCTTTAACACCAGAAGCGGTGAACTGATATGCAGCGTTGTAGCTTGCGAGATTGATAGCCCTGGATACGTGCTACCTAGACCAACCTCAGTGGACGGCGCTTAAGTTGATGGAGCTTCAGTGGATGACGTTAACCCGACGTGACGCCTGTGTCATAGGAGTACATATGTAGTGCTTACAAAATTAGATAGCCAGCACTTCCACCACATGAGACTTTTATCCAACATTACTCCTGCATAGGGTCCCTTTTCAAAGCAGTTTCGAGACTTGGCGTAGCTCTGGTTGAATGCTTGATTGCTACGCAGAATGCTTGGGTTCGATTCCTGCTGGAACCTGCTTGATATTTATTCTTGTATTCTTCGGGTGTCAGTTTGTCTCAAGGCTTTCGCATTTAAATTACCAATATCTGTTGTTGCCGTTCCTGGGTAGATAAAAACTGTCCATCACTTGTGGCGCATACCCGCTTACCGTGGCCCGTGGTATACGCGTATGTGCCAAACGTGTCGGGAGGAAAGGGAATAACGATGTACGTGACGCCATTTACACGCTATTCATGTCATGACCAGCCAGACATATTCTTCGAACCTTCTCACCCTGCCATGCTAATTTTGGTCTACCCCAAGTTAAGGAGGCTATCACGAGAGCACCCAGACATAGGCGGCTGGCTAGATAAATAGATAGATACGTATCCGGATATGCTCAAAGTGCCCTCAGTCCACTAAAGGCTCATTTACACTAGCGCGACACGACCCCGATCTTGGTCTGCCGACTGTCTTTGGGAGCGTCTTTTGTCGTGTCGTCGTCCCATTTACACTGCAACGACACCAAGAGTCCGCCGATGGTCTGTGGGGCGGACTCTTGGTGTCGTTGCATTGTAAATGGGACGAAGACACGACAAAAGACGCTCTCAAAGACAGTCGGCAGACCAAAATCGGTGTCGTGTCGCGCTAGTGTAAATGAGCCTTAAGAAATGCATTGCGTTTAAAAGGAGAGTGCAAGCATAGTCATCGATTGTATATTTTTTTCGCGGTGTGGGAGAGAGAGAGGTGAGAAGGTAAAAGCCTAGCTAAGGCAGGAGCAGCTAGGTGCCCACCAGCTCGGTTGTGGCCCAGCCTGCGCTAACTAGCGCAAATCTGGGCCACAACCGAGCTGGTGGGCACTAGCTCTCTCTCTCTCTCTCTCTCTATATATATATATATATATATATATATATATATATATATATATATATATATTGTCGCAAGTAAGGATATGTCTCAAGGAGAAGAGGAAGAAGTCTGTTGGGATAAAAGCACGTGAAGAAAACATGTCGTGGACAAAAAAAAAGTCACAGTTTCAACTCAAGGGCGAAGCAATGAATGCGATAGCAACAAATTGTAATGTTATACGAAGTGAGGCTGGCAGCTAAATGTTTTGTATCCGATCTCTCGCAACTCTAGACAGCGCTGATTTAAGAGAATACGGCCGCCCCAGGACAATCTTCACACCACATTCTCTTCGCGTTGAGAGCGCAGCACGTAGAAGGGTGTACCAGCCGCCCGCTGTCGGCTGCCGAGATAGGGACATAACGCGCGCGACAGCGACGACCACGCTCGTAAAATCGAAGGTCGCTCGATGGAACACCCCCCCCCCTCGCGTCTTTTCACGCTCGCGAAGGACGGGCGGGGCCGGTCGGTCGAACAGTTGCGGGGATGTAATCGCATGCGCCTCGGAGTGACGGAGATGGGCCGGATCTCCGCTGCAGCCGCTTTCATCGCTCCCGATCACGCGCTATTACCCGCTGGTGGAATGTACGATGCGCAGGGGGCTCTTATGAATTAGGACTTCATACGCGACATGACGGCGACGGCAACGGCGACGGCGAAAACCCATCGAGACTGTCCA
Organism: Rhipicephalus appendiculatus; assembly: GCA_030522465.1. NCBI lineage: Eukaryota > Metazoa > Arthropoda > Arachnida > Ixodida > Ixodidae > Rhipicephalus > Rhipicephalus appendiculatus. The sequence continues at coordinate 9,733 of JALIZH010012915.1, forward strand.
TATAATTGTTATCGCAAAAAAAGAAGAATCAAGAGGCGTTCGATAGGGCGCGAGCTCAGAAAGATCGGCGGCGGAGGGCGAAGAGCGGGCTGGGCAGACGTGTGCGGGAAGCCAGGCAGGTGGTTCTACTAGCTATGGCCTGGAGACGTGTTAGCTGATCGCGCCGTCCCGGGTTAGACCCTGCAGCCGTCACTTGTGCACCCCGTGTACATGGGCAACCATAGGCGTGCGCACGAGGGGGGGCAGAGGGGGTGGCCGCCCCCCTAGTCACCTAAGAGAGGGGGGCGCAAATTCTGCCCCATACATTGACTTAATAGGGAGGGGGGGGGGCGCTGCGATGAACCTTCGGCCCCCCTTGCCCCCCCTGAAGGGGAACCCTGCGCACGCCTATGTGGGCAACCACCTACCAGCATATTTGGCTCGGCACGCTACAGACCGCGTCAGGTGCCACTCTGCTCTGGCGACGCGCTAGCGAAGAACCTCCGTCACTGCCACGAAGGCCAGCAGCCAAGCCGCGTCGACACATCATCACCGACGTCTGACGCCACGTCGGGGGAACGGCCGCCGCATCGCAGTGCACGGTCAGGACGTTTCCGTTTACGTCCAAGTGAACATAGCATTCAGAATGTGTAGCGTTGCTTGGTATTTGTTTATGTGCTCTTGTGTATATAGGTGTGCTGTGCGTTAAGTGTTTTGATTTGTGCGGGATTTTCGTTTCTCAGATAAATGATTGGTGTGGTACCAAGGTATCATGTCCGTCTATAGTTAAGATGGTCATAAATACGTATATATATATATATATATATATATATATATATATATATATATATACGTATTTATATATATATACTAGCGTTTGTAAAATCCACGCTTGTCCACATTATACACAGTAAAAATACTATAGGCGGTACTCACACATCATCAGCACTACAATAGCGCGCAGCGAAAAAGCCGCCATGAATACAGCAATTTGGAACGCCCCGTACTGGTAATCCGTGTTTGGTTCGCGTGCTTATTTATACCTTCTTCCATTTTCCTCACTGCCATAGAATGTATCTCGCTGACCTTTGAAATACAATGCAGAAAACATAACAAACGAACATCACAAGAACACCTAGCTCTCACTCGCAGATCTGTTCGCTGAAGGTCGAAAACATCCGAAATGCTGAAGCGGTGAGCAACAAGTGGTACATACAATGTATACATTCCTCCGCGGTCGAGGAACCTAAAACCAATAAACGTCACGGCACATACTAGCGTGAATCACCGGTGAGTTCAGAAACCACGTCTGCATGGATGTAATTTTTTTTACTCTCACGTTGACTCCCAAGAATGTTTCCATGAAATCACTTTGTCGAGTAGCTAAGAAGCACTAGGTATGCGTTCGCAGGATGTATGCCTAATTTTACCCTTCATAATAGCAAAACGCATTGTGATGCACCTACAGTGACACCTTGACCTTCATATGACGCCTGATAATGCTTTTATAACATGCTTATTAAAATGTTGCTACATGGTACCAACCCACACCTACATATTTCTTGTTTTCTAAGGAGAATGGTGTGTAGAAGAAATGAAGAGTTTTTTTTCGAAATGAGTCAAATCCACCTAAACAGAATTTGTGAAAACATTGAAAATTTGTTACGCAATGTAAATACAACGCTTTCAAACCTATTACGCGATATATTTTACATGTCAGCTAGTAGAAGTTTACGGCCACAAGTAATTAAAAAATATACAGCGGACTTCACCAATACTAGCATGATAACTTTGGATTTGGCTCATATTGAAATGACACATTGAATTCGAGGCGGTATTCTTGCGAAAGCTTTATTGAAATCAACTTTCAAGAGCGATATGATAGAGTTTTGGCCGAAAAGCCATCAAACATAGGCAACAATGCTTCAATTAAGGGCCTTCAACTATACACGAAGAGCCGGTGCGTCTTCTTCGCAGCACAAGCAGCTCTATTCGAAATATTCTGTATGATCAATTTCTTTGGCACGCCTGAGAACACTGACAAAATAAGCGAGCTCTTGATTCTCTTGCCATGAACTGCCGAAATGGTTTACGAGAAGGCTCGTCACATCTATCAGTTTCATTTCGTGGACATGATGAGTGTACAGTGGGAATTGCACGGGTGCTTGTGCAAGGGACTTTCCCCTCTTTAGGACTGGCACGAAATTTGATACGGAAACATTATAGTGGGGTTCTGCTCTAACTTTAGGGCTTCTACCAGCTGCATTTCTTTGAATGTAGAAGACCTTGGTTTCTATTATCTTAAACGGCAAGCTGGATGTCGATTTCATCTCTGCCGTACAGAAGGCCTTCCAGTCATACACGTCCCAATGTGTTCCAAGCTCTAGCACAGTGCCATGATATGAAAAAATCATTTGGTAGCTTTGGGGATTCAGGATTTCTTCGTGTTTCTTCGTGAGGATTTCTTCCTCACGTCCTTTTCAATCCGCCCAAATACCCTGTCTGGAGGTAAAAAGCTCTGCTATTGGCTTACTGGATTTGCCTCATTTCGATCCGTACAGCGCACGGATCTGGCTCAATTTCGTTTTGAAACGAAATCTGTAAGCACACGTAGCTGGTTGTATTGACCCATTTCGTTCCGATAACTGTTTTACAGGAAAGTTGAGAGTATGTACGTGCCAATGGAGCTTTATTTGAGCTAGTTTCGGTGTCTGGATTTAGCTCATTTCGAAAAAAAACTCCTCAAATGAAACAAAGACAAGATGCCTACTCAGACTCAATGGGATGTGTCTTTTTCTTTTTCGTTAGGGCGTTATGCTCAAGGCATAGTGCTAGCAGGCAGGGTTGCCGTTGGGTGTACATGAAAAGGCGCCAGATTTCACGCCAAAAGAAGCCAAAGTAGCCATGTCATTTGATATTATCACCGAATTTCTAGCCAAATAGAACAGAAGCGGTATAACCAACAGAGTGTTTACTATTGATGAATAAATAAAACCATTTTCAATAAGTAAAATCACAAGTTTAAAAAATGAGCCATGGCGCCAGCTAGAAATTTTCGTCGCCAACGGGGTCCAAAAGTAGCCAATTTGGCGCAAAGTAGCCACCAACGGCAACCCTGCTAGCAGCGGATCTCAGTACATTTCAGCAATTTTTTTCCTCCATAGAAAGAGGAAACTTTGACGTGTTGCCTTGCTTGAGTCTTGAGACATAGGGGCCGCAGACGAGCCCTACCGGAGGCCCCCCTTTCTAAGCGACGACCAGACCTTGAGTCTTCGCGATGTCTCCCACCAGCCGAGCTGTCCATTCCTGGTTTTCCGGGCACGCGCTGTGAATCAACGCCTTTCAGTGCCTAGGCGTGGTGCTCCTTCCAGCGTCGTTGTCCGTCGTGAACAACCACACACCAGCAGTGTCACCGAGCGGCTAAACCGAACTCTTAAAACGTACTTCCGAAAGGCGTTGTACGATGTTTTCATAATTGAAGCATCACCCACTATATAGTCCTTTTATAACCTTTGCGATATAACAGTTACAGATGTGTGCGCCTCGCCACTGCCATGAATTATCTGTTCTTTTGTACAGCCTTGAATCCATACAATCTGGAGACAACTCTCCTCTAACAATTGCGTTCTCGAGAATAAAAGTGTTGATGTCATAGGCCTCTATTATTACGATAGGCAACTGCCATTAACTCGTCCTTGGTGTCGCAAGGGGATCAAAAGCGCCATTCGCTGACCTCCCTGCCTGCATCATATTCACGGACCTGTGCCTCGAAATGGCAGCTTAAAGAAGTGTCCACACGAAATTGCGATGACTTTACACTTTATGTTGGATGCTGTTTACTAGCCATCATAATATTTACCGCGGCAGTTGTCCCGTAATTTAATATAACACAATTTACATGGCATATTTCAGAACTTCAACGATGCCTGCCAAGTGGTTGAAAAGCCCCGAGTGGCGACTACAAATACGTATCACGTGATGGCAACATGAGGTGAGTATCAAAGCGGTGATGTTAGCAAAAGTGTGTGGCGTCTGCTACATTTCATTTGTGCGCTTCCACCTTTCATTTGTGCGCTTCCACCGAAACGCGTACCTGCGTCTCCCGGTAACGTTACCGTGTCGTCGGCGCTATCGTCGTCGAGAGAATCCGCCCCTGAGAGTCCACCAGGATAACAGCAAGTGTATGTGGAAGACCAGTTGGTTTTTGACACCTTGGCATCGGAAGCTGAAATATTTAGATACCACATGTCGTCGTGGAAGTTCATCGGTCATGTTCCTTCAAAAACGTCATTTTTTTCCCCACATATCTCAAACTTCACAACATTTCGCAGCTCTCGCCTTGTGTTTTATGCTGAAGTAAAGTGTGAGATTGGGCTAGTTGGTATTCCATTATTCAAGTGTTCAGCGCAAAAATTGGACACGGTACACTTGGAAAAAGACGAGGACCAGCGCTGGTTATCGTCTTTTCTACGTGTATCGTGTCTACTTTTTGCGCTGAACAGTTTAATAATGTTTTATGCTGACGGTTATCTTGACAAGTATGAGAAAGGAGCCTCACTTTGTTTGGAGCCTTAAATATGCACATAGGTTACGTTGAATTCATCTGCACTTTGTCAAAGTCTGTCATAGAACTTCGTGTAAGCCCGCCAAGCGCAAACTGCAGTCAGTTTACCTTCCAATTTTGGTGCCTACACTTCGTTAAGAGCCCTGAACCCTAAGTACGAGCTGTCGGAGGCTGTGCTGACCAGCTCAGATCCTATCAGCCACAGCTGACAAAACTGGCTGGGAACGTCGCAAAGGCTGTGGAAGACCGGCAGTCAGCACTCCTGTACGGGCAAGATTTGCACCTCGCGTAACTTCGGTCTAGTTCTTTTGATATGCAAAATTATAGGAAATCATTTCACCTCAGAGGATGCCGTATCACGTGATACGTGTATGCCCTAATTTAATAAGATTGTTCTATCCAACTTCGAAACGTCCTCCGCTGGGCTATCAAGTGATGTCTTCAACGGCACCCCGTGCTTCAGCCCTACAGCTCTTCAGATTCTTTAGATGTGTAGGGCATTGTATTAAATCTTTTAGTGCCGGCGTACTCTTTCATTACAGCATCAGCTTAGAATACAAAACCAGCAATTCAGTCTTGTGAAATTAAGTTGAAGCGCAGCTGCTATGAGCGCGACCTTTTTCCACCTAGGAATTGGGCTGCCTACCTTTAATAAATACATTCGACGTCGTTTTTTGTTTGTCTCTCTTGGCTAACAATATGATGGGCATGTCCACTCAAGGAACTTGATATTTTTCGCAACAGCTGCTTGCGCTCACGAGGACCACATGCGCGCAAGCGCTTTTAAACGACTAAATCACTTACACTCGTACGGTTGATCTCCTAAATATATAATGACAAACGGCAACTTGAGACTTGGAGGTCGGACGATGTGTAGTTGAGGACCCACAGGCTAACCGGAATTAACGAGAGTGTAAGAAGACAGAGTTCGGCTAGCCATCTAATGCGCCCAACGGATTTCCGTTTCTTGAAAGATCAGTGTTGCCATTGAATAAATTTGACGCGCAGCTATAAGTTAAGCTGAATGTAGCCAAATGTAGCCATGCCATTTAACCTTTTCTGCCATACTTGTAACTAAAGAAGGTAGAAGCGGTGCTACGACAAGAGGTTTTATGTTTAAACACCAAAAATTATGACTTCTCATTAGGAAAGACAGAAACTGGGACACAATTTTTTGCTTCTAACTTGCTCTTCAAAACACATATAAAATGCAAATTATTCATTCAATGAATTATTTATTTAGTGAGATATTTAGCCTCAAGGCGAAGGGCGTTACGAATTGTAGTGGATCAAAATACAAAAATAAGAAAATCCAATGAGTACAAATGAAACTAGACACATTTACAGCATGCTACTATAGAACGGTCTGTCAGAAAAAAAAACACTAGTAACGCTGGTAACAAGAGACGAAGGACAGAAGGATTTACCAAATGCATTTTTTGTTTGACTGATCAGACATGGTTTTGGTAGAAAAAACATGAAAGAAAAGAAACAATGTGAAGCAAATGTTACAAAGGAGTACCTGAAAATGAAAACAACGAGAAACGTTGCATACACTTCGCGTAAGATATCAGTAAATCGAGATTTCTCGATGACTCATATTTACTGCGCTGTACGTAAATTTGTTAATGATTGTAACTATCTTCCAGCAACGTCCTCGCAGCAAGCTAGACCAGGAGAGCACGGTACGAAGCACAGAAAGCGGAATACAGCTCTCCAGAGATTTAGGCGTCATTCTAAATTCTGCTTGGCGCCATCCTGTCAATTAGCTTAGATACATCTCCCCTACAAAGACGGATCAATTGGACTTAATATGTGCTCTTTCCCAATATCCTCGAAGAATCAGAGTACGTCAGACAGCTGCCGTGATAGCTTTGCGCGTAGGGTGTCGGGCTGCTTAGCTCGAGGGCGTGGTTTCGATTCCCGGCCACGGTCGCCGCATTTCGCTGGGGCGAAATGAAAAGAACACCTGGGTACTTCTATTTACATACACGTTAGAGAGTCACAGGTAGTCAAAATTTACGGAGTTTCTCACAACGGTGTCTCTCTGACGACGAAAAATAGCGCTGAATCAACGGGGACAACACACAACACAGGCGCTATTTGATAGCGCCTATGTTGTGTGTCCTCTACTTGTGTCCTCGTTCATTCAGCGCTATTTTTCGCCGTCAGTGTGCACCAACAAGTCCAAATTTCTACAGGGCGTCTCTCATAATCACATCTTCTTTCGGGGGGCACGCAAAACCACGACAAATATTATTAAGAGAGTACATGACACGCGTGCCATGAGTGTAATGATCTCTTGGATAACCATCTGTGGCAAAGTATAGCGGCGCGGTGATGTTGGTTAAATGTCGTGGCACAGTAATGTTGTGTGAGACCTGTTCGGAGGCAACGGCAGCGATGCTTCACGATGGAGCGACGGAGAGAAGGCGACGACGTTGGCGCGAAATGTCACGCGTGAAAGCCCGGCCCGCCGAAAGAAGATGAAGTTTACAGGAACCTTCGCATGGTCAAGGTCTTTGGGAAGACCATTGGGAAGAGGGCACGGATGAAAAGTGAAGAAGAAACGTTCGAAGACGAGTCGAGGCCACAGTGATAGGTAAACAAGAAACAAGAAACGAGTCGAGGGCAGAATGGGTTGGAACAGCCTGGAGCGAAGATCGCCGGTGTTGCGCGGCTGCGATGTCCCGAACGCGAGAAGTCCGACATGGTCAGGAAGCTCCAGCTGCCCACGGTGTACTCGGAGGCACGCGGCCTCACGGGGTTCCGGCCGTGACTGTTCCAGGTCGTGTCCTTCGTGTCCGAGCCTCGACTCCGGTCCCAAACCGACCGTGGAGGGTGGAACCTTCTCTGTGGCATTCCCTGCTGGGAACGAGTCAGTGCGACTCCTCGAGTGAAGCTTGGGAGCAGCAGCCGTTGTTCTTGCCTGGGCCTCTGTGTCCTACCGTGTCCTGTGTCAGGCTCCGACTTGCCGGCGGGCACGTTACCCCGGTGACTGTGACGTCGTCAGCATAGCCGCTTCATCAGACGTCAGCCTACCAAGCTATTGCCGCCATCAACACCACCGGTGACTCTTTATCTTCATAAACTTAGAACGGGACGATAGAAGACTCACTTTAGGTTGTAACTTAAGACAAATTTTCTAGTTTGTTAATCCTTCTTTTTCCCTTTCATTTTCGCTCAAACTTTCTTACTTTTCTTGTTTGGTTTTAAACCGGCTTCGTGATTTCTTTTCCCTGCGGCTCTGTCTCACAGTAACAACTTAGATTACTCTAAACCTGCATGACACCATTATACCTGTAGATGAGGACGCAGAAAATTACTTTCGTTCGGTCATAAAGAACTTCATAATGACCACGACTCATCTCTAATCGCTTACTGGTACTCAAAGATTGACACAGTCCACTAAATACGGGAAGAAACAGTTAGCGTAACATAAATTTCGTTACGACACGTTGCTCATGAAAGGTTCAGCAATGCCCTACGACAGTAGGTATAATCGATGATAGACGTGGTATAAGCGCCTCAAATCTCCTTTAAGAAGAAATTATCATGGAATTTCTGCAAATGTATCGAATTCGCACAAGATAACTTCACGGCAATTGATGTTTCATTCGAAGAAAAAAAGAATATATTGTTTCATGCGAGTTTCACTATATACTCTCAGTTGGCGTGCAAATCAGTATTAACTTATGCTGCAGTCCGTCAGCTTTTATTTTTACTTACAAGTGGCGAAGCAGGCATTAAGTTGCTCAAGGCTTGAAATCGCGAAGCTGGGCGATTCTAAAGTTTAATCTGGTTGTTTGTAGGTTGTTGCTAGGCTTTAACTACGTGATGCTAGGCTGTTTCTATGTTGCTTCTCAGCGCAGAGGGGTTCGAGTAAAGCCACAGACAGTCACAGACCCGACACGGATGTCCAAACTCTAGAGACAGACGCTCGCGCTGAAACTCAGCCTTCGGACCTCCCATGGGTCTACGGGCACGTCGTTGTTCACGCAGGACTTCGATCTCTTCGGGTGTTCCCGTAGCCGCCGTTGCCTTTCCCGTACCTTGGCATTGTCTCGTACGTACCGGTGAAGCATTCGGTACAGATGCTTCAGCGACACTGAATTCGTTTCGAATTCGAATCGAATAGTACCTAATCGAATAATTCGATTCGACTTTCGAATAGCTGGTATTCGAAGTTCTCGAATAATTCGACCGGGCGAATATCTAAAACGCGACAAAGGCCAATGGTGCAACTTGGTTAGGTTGGGTCGCTAAAACAAGCGCTAACATCGTTACAGTAGGCATTTTGTTAACACTTGCACCGATATCCGTGTTCAAAAGCGAGTGCGTGTTTATTTTAAGGGGAGATGCTACTCGAAGACACTTTTTTTTTAATATTCGCCCTAGAGCAATGAAACTTGAGCTGCTTATAGAACTTTTTATGCTGATTTCAAATATATAATTAGATTTCTTGCAAGTTGCATATTTTTAGTTTTGCAACATGACAAAATGAAAAACTTAAGCTTTTTTGCCCCCCCCTCTTTTCATAACTAAACTTCAATAATTTTTTACCATAGATAGTTCATAATGTTTCAAATAAAGTGTAGAATGCAAATAACTAACTAGGAAGTCTATACAAAATATGTACTAGACATGAAAAATTTTTACGTGGGAAGTTCACATTTCTCCTACCCGAGTAAAAGTTTACATAATGTTTTTAATTATATAATAAGAATATTGAAACTTAAACAAGATAATTGTATTTATCATACATTGGAAAATGTTTGGGCAAAATTTCATGCAGATCTGAGCACCAGAAGTACCCGAAAAAGGAGGGGCACATTGAAAAAAATGACAAAATTTGTGTTTTGAGAAAAATGAGTTTTAAAGACAAAATGGCAGGTTTATTTATCAAAGCTTTCATTAAGTGCGATGAAATTTATACGCAAGAAAGAACAATCCTCCTTGTAGAGGCCACTGCCATTAATATGCGCCAGCACCATAGGTTTGGCCCTCGCGGCTCTTTCGAGCTGACTCCTCGACAAGAGATTTCTTCTTCAGCGCACGCCGACGAGCCCTTGCTTCTCCTGTTAGTTTTTGAGACATTTTTTTCTGACGCGTGCTGTCCCGTGATGTGCCGCTTGTCGGCCGATTCCCGGACACGTAATCCCAAATTGCGACACGTCGGACACATTGCACCGCGCACAAGCACGTTCAGTGCTGTCATATCAGCAATCAACGAAGACTCGTCGTCCTGTGATTTTTCTTCGTCTTCGAAGAGTCCGATTTTTTTCCGGGAGGCACTCACATATTCGAATGCCAAGGCAAACTCGTCGGACGCATCGGCGTCACTGCCACTACACCTTGCGGCAGCAGACGATCTTTTCGTGGTTTGAGTGTTTGGCTTTGATTTGCGGCGGCGTCCTCGAAATTTGTGCGCCGAGTGAAACTTCACAGGCCGGTGACCGCGCTTACCACGGTTTTCTTCATCCATAACGGATAAGCACTCGAGAAAATCGTTGTTCAACTGCGCTGCTCGACGAGACACGGATCCTGCATGTAGACTTCACAGCACACACAGGCGCGCAGCGGCCTATGGCGGCCCCCGATCCGTACCACGTGATTTAAAAGCCAGTCGCGGCGCTCGAAAAGCGCGGCAAAAGCGCGCTTCTCTTTATTATTTCTTGCGCTGCAGCAGCGCGGGAAACCGTCGTTATTTGAAGAGTGAGGCTCGGCTCTTCGCCCCATGCGGTCGACAATGGCGAGCAGCGGCGCATTATCAGCGGCAAGGTGCTCGAAGATGACACACTTTCGGCCTTTTGACAGCCACCTTGTGCTCTTTAGACGCAATTTTAAACCATTTCCAGTTGAGTCTCGGCATAGATTTTTTTTTCAGAACAGTAGAGGTACTAATCTTAACAAAACAGGTGAAAACAAAAAATCGATAATTTTTTAGAAAACTCGCGTTTTTCGACCCGCATCTCCCCTTAAAGGGCATTATGCCATTTCCGCACGTAAAAGAAAACTCATGCGAGAAGTGTCAAGCCCTCCACATCACTTCCGAAACGAAGGCACAGACTTGTAAGCGTAGTTGGGTCGCGTACGCGACCACACTAGCCAACTACCCAACACAGACATGCAGGTCGCGTTGTTGGGTCGCGTAAAACGTCCCGACTTTGGCCCGCGATACCCTCAGTGATCGGCTTCATTTGTGGAAATTTGTTCACGCTTTGTAGTCGCCACTGCCGCGCCGCACCACTCGTTCGCAAGCTTCCATCGTTCCTGCGCGCAGCTAAAACGCAGCTGTGAACGGACTCCCGAAGATTTTTGGGCCCAGAGCACCCATGGCGATGAAGCACAACATTACCGTTGTCAGATGAGCCGTATTGCGCGACCATAGGGGGGGAGGGTGGGAAGCTAGTTACTGTATCCCCTTTGTTAGCCTTTAGGATGTTAGGATTGGCGCCGATGACTGGAATTAACATGCTTGCACGCCCACAAAAGCTGAAAAAAAAACGAACAAGTGCGTAATAAAGTTGTCAGCACGCCGTAGCGTCTTTACCTTTCCTTAGTCTTGCCATAACTGGTGGTACACGTTTCATATAAAAATACTATTCGATAATAATAATAACTGATGGAGTTTAATGTCCCAAAACCGCGATATCCCTATGAGAGACGTTGTAGTGGAGGACTGCGGAAATTTCTACCACCTGGGGGTTCTTTAATGTACTCCTAAATCTAAGCACACGGGCCTCGAGCATTTTCGCCTCCACTAAAATGCTACTATTCGATATTCGATTCGAATTCAATAGTTTTGGCCACTATTCGGCACTATTCGATTCGAATTCGATTCGAGATCAAATTTCACTATTCGCACACCCCTAATGAAAAGGCTTCCAGTGAAAGAGAGTCAAAGCCCGTTTTGAGGAAGTCTGAATATCGAGCTACAAAGAAATGCGACTTGTGTGACAAATTTGGACACAATGCGGCTGATTGTAGAAAATATACAAAGCCTAATGTTTCATCAGCCTGTGGAAAATGTGGACGGTATGGACACCGCACTGACAACTGCGGGCGCAGTTGGGGCGGCCCCCCCTCAAGCTTCGTGCGTTATCGATCCCCAAGAAAAGGATGAAACCTTTGTCACGTTAGAAACAGGCGAGAAGATGCCGGTTGTAAATGCCGCATTTGGTAAAAATGCACCATACATGGGTAACTTACCTGTGGCGAAGGGACGAATTGGGCCAAGAACCGTTGATGTGCTGCGAGATACAGGCTGCAACACGGTTATAGTACGAAAAGACCTTGTGCCATTCGAATCTTCCACTGGCAAGAGCAGCCCTGTGTTCTTGCTGGACAGAACTGCGAAGTACCTTCCCGAGGCTGAAATCGATGTCGAGACACCGTTCTTTTCGGGAAGAGTCACTGCCAAATGCATGGATGATCCTTTATACGATCTCGTCCTTGGAAACATCGAAGGTGCCTTTCCAACAGACAAATGGATTGGACTGTAGCCTTTCGTTGAGGAACATCATAAGCCTAGACCTGAACGATCACCAGCCAGCAAAGTAAAGGACAACAAAGGCTATTCACAGTTTGAAGATAATTGTGACAAGTCACAAGAGTCATGCATGCCTGCTCGACCTCATCACGTGGCCGCTGCAAAGAATGCACAGGGTGGTAATGACGTTCTGGCTGTCCCTTTTGCCGGCAGACAACCTGACCGGAAGAAGTTTATCGACGAGCAGAAGCAAGATGGCACGCTTCGGAAGTGTTTTGACGCATTGGGAAAGCGTTTTACTTCACGTGCTGGACACGAGTCTGAATTCATTCTTGAAAAACATGTCCTGTACAGAAAGATCGCATTTCCTTCGGGAAAGGAAGTGAAACAGTTGGTAGTACCCAGAATATATACGCTGACCGTACTCAAGCTCGGGCATGAAGGACTCATGGCAGGACACCAAGGAATTAAGAGGACTACAGATAAGGTGACCACCGAGTTCTACTGGCCAGGTATCAGCGAAGATATAAAAAGACTTGTCAAGTCTTGCGACATTTGTCAGAGGACGATTCCGAAACACCTTGTGGGACGGGCCCCTTTAGGAAACATGCCCATCATTGATACTCCATTTGAGAGAGTTGGAATTGACATAATAGGACCTTTGAGGCCTTGTTCTGCCAGTGGAAACAAATATATTTTAACTATGGTCGATTTCGCTACCCGATATGCTGATGCCGTAGCTATGCCGACCATAGAAACCAAAAGCGTGGCAGAAGCGCTGATACAGATGTTTTCGAGGGTTGGTGTACCTCGCGAAATATCGAGTGACCAGGGTAGGACATTCACATCAGAGCTAATGGCAGAAATTAGCCGCCTGCTGTCCATTCGTCAAATGACTACCACACCATATCATCCTATGTGCAATGGCCTTGTGGAGCGATTCAATGGCACGCTCAAACGAATGCTCTGCCGTATGTGTCAAGAGCAGCCGAAAAACTGGGACAGATATCTGACTCCTCTTCTCTTCGCCTACCGGGAGGCTCCACAAGCCAGCTTAGGATTTTCTCCCTTTGAGTTGTTATACGGCCGACATGTGAGAGGTCCTATGACAGTTTTGAGAGAACTCTGGACAAAAGACGCGCTAGACACGGAAACTAGAACTACGTACGAGTACGTTGTCGACTTACGCAATCGTCTTGAGGAGACGTGTAAAACAGCACAAGAAGAATTGAAGCAAGCAAAAAACTTAGTATGGAAGCTTGGGCGTGTTGGTTATACATCGGAGGGAATACAGCGCAAAAGAAGACGGGGACAAGGAAGAACGACGCACACACAGCGCTGACTTACAACACTTTTATTCATAGGACGGAAAGGATGAACATTTATACATATTCGACTGACATGCGCAACAACCGCGAAAAATGACGAATAGTTTTTTCTCCTTTTTGTGTTTGAACATGATACATAGTGCAAGCACCACTGCGCACAAAAATGTGTCATTCATGGTCTGTTTAGGTATGATATTTCATGAGATGAAAATGCTATCGAGGGAGTACTGATGCACCTGCTATCGAATTTTCTGATGAAATCTGCCTCAATGATTTCGCGTGTCAACTGTAAATTATGCTTAGCCAAGACTTCGCTTTTTTCAAAGACGGGTGCACAACCACAATCGCGACAATGGATGCCCAAGTGACCTCGAACCGTGTTGTACACATTGTTATGGTGCTCTCTTAGACGGTCATTTAAGCACCTACCAGTCTGTCCCACGTATTTCTTCCCACAAGACAGAGGGATCTCGTATACCACGCCAGTGGTACAGAGTACAAACCGCTTCTTGTGTTTCACGGAACAGGAGTTACGGCTGGCACTCGAAGCGAACCGGCAGAGCTTCGACAACTTTTCCGGAGCGGAAAACACTACCGTGACGCCAGCACGTTGCCCTACCCTCTTGAGTTTGTGGGAAAGATCATGTATGTACGGAAGTACAGCAAGTTTTTTCTTTTCAGCGGGCGCATCTGTTGCACGGTCATTATCACAACGTTTGATCTGCTTTAAAAGCTTTTCCGCAACAGCCGAAATCAGAGCCTTCGTATACCCGGCAGATAACAAGCGGCCAACCTGGGCGTCAAAACTTTTTTGCATAGAATGCGGACACGACTTTCTAAGGGCATTGACGAGACACACATTAACTATTCCTCGTTTCACTAACTTTGAGTGTGCGGAATGAAAGGACAGAAGCGGTTTCCGCTCCTAGGTTCAAAAGACCAACATACATGTTTGTTAGAGAGGCACAGCTTGATGTCCAAAAACCTTAAACAATTATTTTGGGGCAGTTCATGCGTCAGCTCCAAAGGATGCAGGTTCTGCCTAAACACATTTAAGACATTTTCCGCAGCTTGCTCGAACGACTCTTTCGGACATTCAATGAAAATAAAAAAATCATCCACATATCTGCACACTTTTGCAACTGCTGACACATCGAGGTTGGATTGAGTATTGCGATCTATTTGGGCAAGGTAGATATCGCTTAGGATAGGCGCCAAACACGACCCGATGCATACGCCGCTTTTTTGTATGTACTGGCATGCTTCCCACGAGACAATCGTTGATTTTAGGTACATTGTCAGCAAATTCATAAACCCGCTAACTGCAATTCCTGTGGCGTTTTGGTAAGCTGTTGACCCGAAACCATCAATACAGTCTTCTACACATTTCAACATATCGTCATGTGGCAGGGAGTAATATAGATCCTGAACGTCTATAGAAAAAGCTCCCAGGCCTTTTCTGTTTTCTCTCCCTGCCTGTTTTCTCCCTGGTGGCGAGATTCTAAAAACATATTTATACCTATCTCCAAAATGACTAAAATCTGGACGCTGATTCTGAAATATAGACTTTTCTTTCATGGCTAAGTATGAACGCATGGTGGACGCATGGGGTGTCTGACAAGAAAATGTTTTAGGCCTGTCATGTCTATGTAGCTTAAGGAAGTACTTATAAAGAAAAAAAATCGGACGAAGGCAGCCGTGTGCCGGCCGCGGGCCGCGTGTTTGAGACCCCCTGCGCTATATAGTGCGAGAGATGCATGATACTGCCGCAACAACGTTGGAATGTGCAGGAATAGCATAGGTCCATTAAACAAGGCCTCGGGCAAAGTATATTTGCTTACGAAATGCCTGGCTTGAAAAAAGACAATTACGAATTCCGTGCCATGTGATTGATGTCCCTTTACCTCGAACCATACGAGTAGCGTCGAAAAGCTTATTCGCGCCAGGTATTACCAAACTGGAACAAACCCTGAAAATAGATCGAGATCTCTTCGTCCTCCTCCTGTCAGTCGTATAGTCCAATGACCACCTTCTATACCAGTGCAACATCGTTAGGAAGGCGTACACCATTATAATATGGGGGAAAAAAACAAGAGAGCGTGGTGCGAAACATGCATAACATACACTGCTGAAAACTGCACGGAGAAACCCTCAAAGAGGAGTTTTATAGATGGCACTGAAGACCGGCGCGACGTTCGGGAACGACAGAAATGAAGGCAAGAGCTGGACACCTATGTTCATTGTGCAGAAGTCCGCAGAGACATCGTAAATTTGCTCCAGGGGTGGAAGTTAAAAGCAACGACTGGCGACGCCTTCACAATTCGCAAGGCAGATGTACTCCCCTGCTAGCGTAAGCAGTGCAAGAAACTTTAGGGCGTCAGGACATGTGATGCAACAGCGCATAATTTGATTTTTTGCTCAATGACATGTGAAGAAACAAGCTGTAAAATATGCCACAAACAAATGCTAGAGTGCATATACTAGCAGCGGTGGGATAGATGAAAACAATGCTATGACAAATATTTTTTTTCTTCGTTTCGGCTGCTTATACGTATTTCTAAAAGTACACGTGGTGCGCTCGGTTCATTATAATTTTTGTCTATGTTAGTGCAGTTACAAGAACGTAACAAATTTTGGTTTCCTTCTCTATTTCTCATGCTGTGGCAAGGGGCTACTATGCTGAACACAGGCGCTACATGTCATGAAGGGTGCACGATTGGCTTTGTCGCTAGAGCATGCTTTAAATTTTAATTCACCGGAATGTAAACAAAGGGAAGAGAGCGTTCTGTTCCTTGTGTCCTCTGGTTTTATTGCGCGATGTATTGAAACTGAACTTATGCTGCAAATCACTTTCCTTGCTACAATATCTGCGGCGAAACGCTCTGGATGATCCCCATCGTTGACGTTTCGGCACCCAGAACGGGAGCCTTCTTCCCAACGATTGTGAACAAGGCTTTCATTATGGGTCCCGCAACGTCAACGCATTTTTTACTCCCTTGTGGTCGGTGTCCTCGTCTTTTCACTCAATGATTCTTCCGGACCAGACGGGTGTCCGTCCAAGCCTTGATTGCATCCCCATAGTGTTTGCAGAAAAGTAGGTACAGTGTACCACTGCCAGAAAACATTCATTGCATCAAGTATATCAACTCAGCTGTCTTCACCGTGAGCCCCTTTTACAAAAAATCACCATAGGTTAAAGTATAATTTTTAGCGAAGCATGCACCACCAAAGCGTAGATATATCATATATGTCACTTAAAACACCTTGTCGATTTCGTGTTCGAGCGACAC
The DNA here is from genome assembly GCA_030522465.1 of Rhipicephalus appendiculatus. Lineage (NCBI taxonomy): Eukaryota > Metazoa > Arthropoda > Arachnida > Ixodida > Ixodidae > Rhipicephalus > Rhipicephalus appendiculatus. The sequence goes on from JALIZH010012915.1 coordinate 26,386, forward strand.
CACATAGATTATTGGCTCGGGCCTCGGTCGGGCCCGATCTGCGGTCGGGCCGGGCCGGGCCGGGCCGGGTAGGCGAATTTTTTCCTCGGGTACGGGCCGGGCCCGGGTCTCGCTTTGAATCACCGGGCCGGGCTCGGGCGGGTAAGTCTAAACAACTTCCCGGGCCCTGGGCCGGGCCCGGGCCGAAAATCCCGGCCCGTAGTGCTCTACCCTGTACCACTGGCGTGGTATACGAGATCCCTCTGTCTTGTGGGAAGAAATACGTGGGACAGACTGGTAGGTGCTTAAATGACCGTCTAAGAGAGCACCATAACAATGTGTACAACACGGTTCAAGGCCACTTGGGCATCCATTGTCGCGATTGTGGTTGTGCACCCGTCTTTGAAAAAAGCGAAGTCTTCGCTAAGCATAATTTACAGTTGACACGCGAAATCATTGAGGCAGATCTCATCAGAAAATTCGATAGCAGGTGCATCAGTACTCCCTCGATAGCACTTTCATCTCATGAAATATCATATCTAAACAGACCATGAATGACACATCTTTGTGCGCAGTGGTGCTTGCACTATGTATCATGTTCAAACACAAAAGGGAGAAAAAACTATTCGTCATTTTTCGCGGTTGTTGCGCATGTCAGTCGAATATGTATAAATGTTCATCCTTTCCGTCCTATGAATAAAAGTGTTGTAAGTCAGCGCTGTGTGTGCGTCGTTCTTCCTTGTCCCCGTCTTCTTTTGCGCTGTATTCCCTCCGAAGCAAAAAACAGCCAAAAGGCTCGCTACGATGCAAAGAGCCGTCTGCGCGAGCGCGAACCGGGGGACAAAGTACTGGTACTGCTGCCTACAGAAAAATCAAAGCTGTTACTTCAGTGGAAAGGACCTTTCACGATCAGTGAACGAAGAAATGAGGTTGATTACTTAGTTGACCTGGGCACAAAGAAGCGCTTGTTCCACATCAACCTACTGAAACGTTATGAAGATCGCGACATCGTTTTTCACGGGCGAGCTTCCGCAACCTGTACAGTAAAAGCTGAGGAACTCAAAGGAGAGGAAACGGAAGACATTCCTTTTTGTGCCGCTAGCGAGGACACAAAACTACGCAGATGTGGAAATTTGTCAGGATATAACACCTGCACAAGTGGAATCGCTGAGCGGGCTCGTCGCATCATTTAAAGATATATTTTCTAACCAGCCAGGCCAAACTAATCTTGAAGTATGTCATTTACAACTGACGACACAGACACCTATTCAGGTGAAACAATACCCAATACATTTTGCAGTCCAGAAGGCAGTAGATGAAGAGATTAATGACATGCTTCAACAAGGCATTATAGAAAAGTCGGTGTCACAATATTCGTCACCAATCGTTGTCGTAAAAAAGCCAGACAATACAATCCGCCTTTGTGTGGATTTTCCGACAAGTAAACAAACTATTACGGGATGACTGTGAACCAATACCCCGAATAGACACTATGTTCGGGAATGTGAGCAAAAAAGAAATACCTTTGAAAGATAGATTTTGCAAAGGGATACTGGCATACCCCATGTCGGAGGAGTCTAAGCCCATCGCGGCTTTTACCACGCCATCAGGCCTATACCAATTTAGATACATGCGCTTCGGTCTGAAGACGGCACCAGCAGTATTCACAAGACTCATCAGGAAGGTAGTAGATGGCCTACCAAACATATTTCATTACTTTGATGACGTGTTAGTGGCGACCGACACATGGGATGAGCAGTTAGAAAGCCTTCGCATGCTATTCTTGCGAGTGAAACACGCAAATCTCACAATCAAACCTTCAAACCGCAACTAGGATTTAGTTCCATTCAGTTTCTTGGTCATGAAATAGGAAATGGCACCATTAAGCCATTGAATCACACAGTAGAAAAAATCAGGAACGCCCAACCTCCACAGACAAAGAAACAGGTACAGTCCTTTTTAGGTCTTGCAGGGTATTATCGAGATTTCATACCTGAGTATGCCCAGCTCACATACCCTTTCACCGAGCTTGTAAAGAAACGCGCTCCAAATCGAGTTGCTTGGACAAGTGAGCATCAAGCCGCTTTTGATCGAGTGAAAAGCGCACTTGGCCAGGAACCAGTGTTAAAGGCACCTGATTTTACAGTTGAGTTCGTCCTGAGAACGGACGCATCAGAGCAATGTTTAGGGGCTGTGCTCCTCCAAGAACATGACACAATATTACATCCAGTAATATACGACAGTCTAAAGCTGTTGCCACGAGAAGTAGCATACTCCGCTGTAGAGCGTGAGTGTCTAGCGGTAGTATGGGCAATCAAGAAATTTCACGCGTTCTTGTATGGTCGTCATTTCATATTAGAAACAGACCACCAGCCCCTACAATACATAAACTCAAACAAGGTCTTCAATACACGCATTCTCGGTTAGAGCTTGCTTCTCGAAATGGGGGGCTAAGTGTGGTGAAGTGAATCGACGCCACAAGAAAGACGACAAAGTGGATACAGAAACGCGCAAGCACGGCCCAACAGCAGGACAGGCCTCGCATGGTAGACGCTGTGCTGCACGTGCCGCGTGGAGAGAGAAAAAAGAATGAAAAAGGAAGAAATAGAACAGGCCACGTAAAGCGGGCAGACGAAGCAAGGATCCCGAGCAGTGAAGACGCGTTGGCCTGGCCGAGCGTGAACGTCCGGGAGGCCAACCTCTGTCGGAAGTACCTGGTCGGGCGCCAACGTCCGAGGGGCTTCGCAACCGGCACGTCCCCTGTTCCTGGCGCCTAGCAGTCTCGACGCAGAAGAACCGGACAGAAGCCATCTGCCGCGTCGCGTCGAACGAGTCTGCGAGGGATAACGCCACGACCGCTTCGGCCCATCACAAACTGTGAGCGTCATATAGCTTGAACTCTTAAGTAGAGACAATTTTGACGTTTATCTCGTGTATTTGTAGTATGTATCTTGTTCATTTTTGCTTTCGTGTGTTTGAATAGATGTTTGTGTGCCGTGCCGTGGTGTCCTCTTCTTGGTTGCCCTTGGAGGCGTCTCTGACACATGCTCCCCGAACCTACTACATAACAAACGCACAGGAGAAATCTCCCACCGGCACCACCTTGCAGGTCAAGATCCACTGCCATATATACGGGATGGCCAGTGAACGGTTGTGCAGCGCGAGCAGTCGGTTTTTTCAACCAAGAAACTCGCTAGCAGACGCTGCCTGCGTCGGCGTCGCGAGGCGAGAGAGGGGGGGAGCGTAGGAGAGGAGAGAGAGGGCGTGACACGCATGCGCAGTGGGGAGTGTGAACGCCGTGGGCAGGGATGCGTAGAGGAGAGAGGGGGGAGCGTAGGAGAGAGAGGGGGGACGCGCATGCGCAGAGGGAGTGTAGACGCCGCGGGCAGGGATGCCTGAGGAGAGAGGGGGGGGAATGTAAGAGGGGAGAGAGGAGGGAGGCGCATGCGCAGTGAGGGTGTGGCTGCCGCGGGGAGGGATGCCTAGAGGAGAGAGAGGGAGAGAGGAGGTTTTTTTATTTTTATTTTTTTTAAAGGGTTTGCGCATGCACAGTAAGGGATGCCAAGCGGCACACCACCACCACCTATTCGCGCTGCGCATCGCGGATAGCCCCGTAATCTAGCCACGTACGTATGAGGCTTCTATACAAATTTCTCAGACATTTCTTGTCACCACCCCACGTTTTGAGTGACAATACTTACAGAATATTCATGGTTTTTAAGCACCTGTTTTTTATATACTCGATGTATGGTATGAAGGTTAGTTTTGAATCTAATATTAGGCCCAGGAACATATCCTCAGATTTTACAGACAGATGTTGGCCATGCAGGTGAATGTAGGGTTGGGATGAAGGCCCTCTTTCTGCAGAACAAGCTGCAAGTGCTCTTTTGTGCGCTCAATTTAAACCCATTTTCTTCTGCCCGTTGAGAGACCTTGTTCAAACCTACTTTAACATGACGCTGACACATTGAAAAGTTGCACGATTTAAAACCGACCTATGCATCGTCGACATATGTGCCGTGAAATATATTGCATGGGATGGAATGGCACAAGGAATTCATTTTGATAATAAAAGTGTACAACTCGATACACCGCGTTGCGGCACTCCTGTTTCTTGGCCAAATGTTCGGGACAAAAGTGCCTATTCGAACACGAAATGTCCGATTGGACAAGCAGCTTTCGATTATGGTCAACATTCGACCCCGTACACGTAAGTGTGAGGGTCTCTCAGTATGCCAAAGCACCATGTAGTGTCATAGGCTTTCAAAAAAGAAAAAAAAATTGCTTATGGACGAAATCGTCACGGATTTGCGCCTCGATGCGGACAATGTGGTCAGAGGTAGATTTAGCCTCTTGAAACCCGCACTGGTATGGGTAAAATAGACTGTTTGTTTTGTGGGGGTGCCATCACCCCCTGTAAGGTCGTTTGCGCCCCACGGCGCGCCCGTCTCGCGGATAAGCCGCAGTTTGGGTTGATGGCCGCCGAGCGGAAGGTGGCGTTGTGCGCGCGCGTGTAATTATTATCATCATCATCGTTAAAGTTAGCACGGTAGCGCCAGCAGCGCCGCTGGGCGGCGAAACTGGTGGGCGCACGGGAAGAAAGAGTCTCTTTGGCGTTTGGCGGCTGGCGAGGACGGGCGTCTCCTGCGGTGGGTCCGTGGGGAGGGAACCGCGCGGGTCGTCTCCCGCGGGCCCCTCGTGGTGAGTCGACCGTCGGCGACACCGCCTTTCGCGTTACCTTGTGTTTGCTGCTATGTTGATTGAGTGTATTGGCATAATGATTGTTTAAGGTTGTTTTTAGCGTTTGATTTATGATTCGGCTAGCGAGCTCGCCATGTAAAAGTAGTTCAATAAATGTGCACTATGTTTGGTTTGATTCGAACGTGTCTACTGTCTCCGTGTGCTCCGAGAGCGGCAATCTCAGTTCGAGACCCCACACTGGCTGCCCAACGTGGGGCTCTTGGAGCATCGGACGACAGTTTTCGCGGTTCGGAACAACCTTTCTTTTAAGCCGGTGTAGAGTAGGCCTAGGGAGGGATGTTCATCGCTAGCGTCGGCGGCGTGCTTTTTGAGAGCGAGGAGATCGGTTGCTGAGGCGTGTTTGAACTTGTCGGTACGTTGAGTTCTTTTTCTGCTCGCAAGTGGTTGTTTTTTAAGAACGTCGTTGAGTTGTTGGTACGAGAGCCACGTGGTCCGCATCCTAGGGAGAGCAAGGCTTAGAGCACGTGGATTGTAGGCCAGGCCCTAAGCGAGTGAGTACGGAAGCCTCGTAGGTGGTCCGAGTTTTCTGTAAATAGCTTCTCCTTTCTCTTTGGCTCTGGGAGTCGGGCGTCGTTGCTGTCTTGTATTGCGGCTCGACGCCGGGGCGTCGTGACACCGTCCGGGACGGTGGGCGCCGATCGCTCGGTAAGCTGCTGTGTGCGGCGAGCGGTTAGGGCCACCTTACAGAGCTGATGTCTCCTCGCGGCCGCCTCTTCTGTGCCTATGCTGGGTGCTGGGTGGATGCCGGTTGTTGTCGAGCGACTTGTTAGGCCTAAGGCTCTGCGGAGCTGCCTGTCGGGACACAACCCGTTGGATCGTGGCGTTGAGGTGTTGCACTCTGCTTCCCTCTTATCTTGCGATTCACGAACTAAGAAAGGCAACCTTTGTTTTAGATGAACTGGGCGTCTCGGTCACCGCCGATGTTTTTGCTAGCTGTACTGACCATCGTACCACGTGGGTGATGAGCCCATAGCTCCCTTCCTTTGTCCTACCGCACCGTTTTGTCGACAATGTTTTTGAGTGTACGCAGCGGGATTGATGTAACCCGCGGCTAGCTGTCCTCTGCACGTCGTCTTCGCCGCTGGCCAGGAATGCGGTCGAAACATCTCGGGAGATGGACATGCCTGGGACCTGCGCAGCGGCCTGCAGACCGGCGGCCTCGTGAGTGCTGCTCGCAACCGGAAGACGTGTCGGCGCGAGTGACGCTTTCTCGCGCCGACGGCCACGTTGAAGTTGCGGGTCTGGGACTGAGGTCAAGTCGTCGAGCCAGTGCAGCGGTGTCAACCAGCGGCTGTGTTGCAGTGCACGGACATTCGGACATGTGTTGCTTTCTTTCGTAGAGCTTGTGTAGCTGTTTTCTTTTTTTTAACCGGGGTATGTTTTGAAGTAAGGTTGGGAGGATGTGGGGGGGTGCCATCACCCACTGTAAGGTCGTTTGCGCCCCACGGCGCGCGCGTCTCGCGGATAAGCCGCAGTTTGGGTTGATGGCCGCCGAGCGGAAGGTGGCGTTGTGCGCGCGCGTGTAATTATTATCATCATCATCGTTAAAGTTAGCACGGTAGCGTGCCGCAGCGCCGCTGGGCGGCGAAGCTGGTGGGCGCACGGGAAGAAAGAGCCTCTTTGGCGTTTGGCGGCTGGCGTGGACGGGCGGCTCCTGCAGTGGGTCCGTGGGGAGGGAACCGCGCGGGTCGTCTCCCGCGGGCCCCTCGTGGTGAGTCGACCGTCGGCGACACCGCCTTTCGCGTTACCTTGTGTTTGCTGCTATGTTGATTGAGTGTATTGGCATAATGATTGTTTAAGGTTGTTTTTAGCGTTTGATTTATGATTCGGCTAGCGAGCTCGTCTTGTAAAAGTAGTTCAATAAATGTGCACAATGTTTGGTTTGATTCGAACGTGTCTACTGTCTCCGTGTGCTCCGAGAGCCGCAATCTCAGTTCGAGACCCCACAGTGTCAAAGTCAATTCAAAGACCTTGCATAGACAATTCGTTAGCGCTATTGGCCTGTGGCTTGAAGCTAAGGACGGGTCCTCGCCCTTTTTTAGGATCGAATAACGATGGCTTTTTTCCAGGCTGAGGAGATCTCGCCGGAAAATCATGCATCATTATACAGGGAGAGGAGGGCTTTTTGGGTTTCAGAGGGCCGGCGTTTCAACATATCATATGCCACACGGTCGGAGCCTCGGGCTGACTGCAGCAGTTTAGGGAGGCCTGTAGCTCACCTAAACCGAGAGCTTCATTGTATGCCTCGTCTTTTGTGGATTTGCGCTCTAGATTCTGTTTTTTTCTATTCTGGTTTTGAATCGTTGGAACGCTTCAATATAGGGAGACGAGCTGGAGACCTGTTCGAAGTGGGCGCCGATGGAGTTCGCCTGGTCTTCCAAGCTGTCGCCTTGTGTGTTTATGAGAGGGAGTGATTATGCTTGTCGTCCTGCTACCCTACTAACCACGTTCCAAACTTTTGCCTCATGTGTATGTGAATTATTGCCCGTTAAACATTTCTGCCAGCTCTTCTTTCTAGACTCTCAGCGCGTTCTTGTTCCTTGAGACTATGTTCTTCAAACTGTCAAGATTCTTGGTTGTCGGTGAGTCCCGAAGCAACGTCCTTGCTTTGTTTTGCTTTTTGCGAGCATTTGGACAATCGGTGTTCCACCACGGGACACGTCGTTTGATGGACCATCCTGATTGTGGGATACGCTTTGTGACAGCATCAATTAAAAGAACAGTAAAAAAAGTCTGCAGCTGCATGCTATGCTTAATCCACACATATCAGACCAACTTAAGTGAGCAGTTTTTCGAAACTGTTCCCAATCAGCTTGTCAGGCTGCCATCTGGGAACCTGTGGAGGACCTTCATTATCTATTGGAGTGCTCAAAATAACTGGAAAGTGGCCACTTCCATAAGGATTATTGATGACCTTTCATTTGAGTAGGGGATGAAGCTATCGAGTTGTAATGCTAAGATCTATGGACGAAAAAGTATTGTTAGCCAGACTATAATATGTTGGCTCTTTTTGATTCAGGAGACACGCGCCGGAAGTGAAAAGGAATTGTTCGATTCGGCGACCTCGCGCATCACAGCGAGTCACCCCATAGGCTGGTATGTGCATAAAGTCTCCAAGGACCAGATAGGGTTCTGGAAGTTCATCTATTAATGACTGGAATTTATGTTTGAGTAGTTGGTAGTGTAGAGGTATGTAGAGAGAGTAAATGGTGACGAGTTTATGAAAAAACGACGGCTCGAACAGGAACTGCCTCAAGGGATGTTTGCAGTGGTAAATGTCTAGATGCTATTCCTTGATCAACTATAACTGCTACACAATCGGATGACACCGCGGCATCATGTCGGTCTTTTCGGAAAGTAATGCAATTGCGTAGGAAGTTGGTGTGTTTCGATTTTAAGTGTGTTTCTTGTACACACAGCACTTTTGCTGAATGTTCATATGAAAGTTCTTGAGACATCGTCGAAGTTTCTGAGCAGACCTCTGACTTTCCACTGCAGAATTCGTCTCTCCATTTTTAAGCAGTTTGGTGCTGCGTGTACAAAAAGTGTGACCTTACGTTACAAGGCCTTTGGGGGGACCTTGTAATGCGGACCTTTTTTTTCCTTTTTTGGTCCGCTCCAAAAAGCTGCGCCTTTCCTTTGGCGTCTGAGGGGCCGGACGAGTGTGACTGTTATCCATCACCTCTTGTGAGATGATGGATGGTGGCCTGCTCGGCCGGCACGTTCACGGAGGTTTCGGACCTATCTGCGCTTGCAACGGCTCGGGGTCCGGTAGACTCGGAGTCTGCTGGCCCTGTTTGCCGGGGGGCGGATCAGCACAGGCCACTCCAGCCGGGAGTGCTGATGACGCGACCGTGATCACACTCCGTGTGACACTCGCTGGTGCGGGAAGACGTGATGCGGCGCCGCGGCGCATCACATCGGGGAAGGAAGGACAAGACTGGTTACGGAGTGAAAAGCGTTTACGTGCCCCTTGGAAGGACAAGTTGAATTTGATTTTCAGTTGTGTTATGTATTTCTCGTTCTTCCACGAGGGGCATGATCGTGAGCAGGTGGGGTGGTTCCTTTCACAGTTCGCACAACGGGCTACAGAGGTGCAGCTGTCCGACACGTGTTCTTTGGACGCACATTTGGCACATGCGGCGTGCCCTCTGCCGCTGTGCGACGCATTTCCAAAGTGCTTGCACTTGAAACAACGACGAGGACTTGGAATATATGGTCGTACACGAAGCTTAAAATAGCCGGTTTCGATGGATTCAGGTAGGTTGCTAGTTTCGAAAATAATGATGACGTCCTTAGTTGGGATCTGCTTATCATCTCGCCTTATCATTATTTTTTTTAGCCTTTCCTACATTCTGATCTTGGCAGCCTTCCAGTAGCTTACTTTCAGTTATTTCGAGTAGGTCATCCTCAGAGATGACGCAGCGCACTGCATTCATGGACCTGTGTGAGCCCACTGAAACTGGAATGTCTCCAAATGGTCTCAGTTTGGATAGCAACTCATATTGGAGCTTGTCACCAACTTCGAGAAGAAGATTGCCGCTTCCCATTTTGGTTATCTTATAACCTGGGACAATAGCTTCCGTGAGGGACTTAGATACGAAGAATGGTGAGATCGTTCGAACTGTTCTTGTTTCGTGCTGACTGTGTATCACATGGTATTTAGGAAAAGACTCTTTGGGTTGGACAAAAGTGAGGTTCTCATCGCTGCGCCACCTTTTCAGGTTGCGATTAGGGAGCGCGGGAAAAGAGTTTACTATATAAAGATTTTAAGTTTGGTAGCGATGGTCCCCACTTACCACCGAGCCCAACAAGGGGACGCTACAAGGTAGAACACTTTAAATCGCCAGCCATACATCGCCGCTATAACCAATATAACTACCCAAGGCTGGGCAACTGCACAAGTTTAACCCTCGCCGCCAGGAAAACCAGAAGTAAATGAAGAGTAGAAGACAGGAAAGATTAAAACTGAGAGAGATCGACGGAAATGTAGGGAGAGATAGGAATAGCGACTGCCCATTTCCCCTGCGTGGATGAGCCCAGGGTGCCATCTACGTGAAGCCGGGGCAAGAGGGGTGTGTTGCATCTGCCGGGGTCCAAGCACCCAGCGTCGCCTCAACTCCCAGGATCTCCTTTCCCCCGGACACGGCTACCTCCCCCCCTCCCCCGATTGGCTCAGGTCTGTGGTGACGCCACTCACCAAATGTCTGCTTGCGCAGACGCCCCCGCGGGGAACGCAATTCCTTGCCTGACATGCTGCCTGCAGAGGGTCTTTTTGAGAAGGTGTTTTAAGCACCAGCGTGGCTGTATGGTAGAATACTCGACTTCCACGCAGATGATATGGGTCAACTTCCGCTCAATCCCGGGGTTTCTTTTTCTCATTGTGTGCGATAACAGTAGGGGACGCCAGCTGCAGCAATCGCGGAGCACAACTACGCAACCAAAATTGACTTCTGTTGTGATCTCATAACAGTTTTCGCTGTAACACTATTTAAGATTTTATTATCACAACCATGAAACACACCCAAATAGGCTGTCGTTGCTGAAAAGATTTATTGACCTCAGAAGCGCGACAACCGCTGTGAGTCGTCAAGTGTAGATAACCTAAGTACTTTGCCTCCTGACGCAGAGCGATTGAACCCGCTAGACACGTCAGTTATTTTGTTTTTTTAGAAACGACGCCAATGCCAGGTTATGAGAATGACGTAAAGAAATAATGGTCCAAGGACCGTATGAGTCAGAAAATTCTTCGCTCATGATTTCAGTGGTCTGAAGCTGCCATAACAAAAATTAGCAATGCAATATCCAATTCAACAAAAAGGGCAAGCGTTATCTACACCTACTCGACCAAGATGAAGTTCAAGAAAATGTCAAAGAAATATCAGGTTCTGTCTTGAACTGTATTCGCAGAAGATACGTCAAGCGTGTCAACGCTATTATCCTTAAAACCTGCGTGAACTTTCATAGCAAATTCGCTTACCGGCATGTGTTTTTAAGGAGTATTACCTGCGTGAACTTCCACAGGAAATCTTAGTCGCACTTTGCCAAATATACTCATCAGCTTTCTGAAAAGGCAATGTTGTAGTACAGAGCGATAACAAGTGTTATGCACTCTAGTTTTCGATGAAGCCTATGGCATGAAATAAATCTAAGACCGTACTCCATATTCAAGTACATAATGGCGATAGCTCGCCTATTCCGAAAATTTTCAGACCGTACGCACGTTTGTGTTGTCCTTTCCGGAAAAACAACATATTGTAATACTAGCAGAACAAAAGGACCAATATGGTCATTTAACCTTGTTATTGCTGGCAAAATAGATCAAATAAAATCAAGACCGAGTTTAGACAGCGATTTTGAAAGAATGTTCTGGGTGCTATTCTAGAGATCAAAAGCGGGTTGAAAGTTCTCTAGCTGTCGACGGTGGTTAACGAAGTAGCTGTCAATGGGACTGACACAACTTTTTTGGCTTGCCAATGAAGGTGTGAACTTTCCTCGTTTATATGCGTAAACCCCAATAATCCAGTGTTGAGTTTGTCATCCAAGTATGTAATGTACATCTGACGGGATACCATTACCCACCAGAGCCGCCCAAAGGCGGCTCTGGATATCGAAACACTCTACTGGAGCAATATCTGTGAACAGACATTATCGCCTCGTTTGCTTGGACGATTTCACTGCGGCGGACAGACGCTGCCGATACATATACATATACATATACACAAAGCAATGAGGAACTGGCTAATTGCACTCACTTGCACCATACCCTACCACATGCATATGGGAAACAGCGTCAGCGTTCACACTTGTGCCGACCTGACGTTCAAGTTCAGCTTACTCTATGTCGCCTGGAGAAGGCTCGATGAAACCTTAGCAAGCAACGACTATTTATAGTGCATCTATCTATAGACTCTCCAGGGGTAAGTCGAGCTACGAGCCAGGGGAGTATAACAGACTTGAAAAAAATAGACATATCCCAAAGCTGCTTATCACCCTTCAGTACGCTAAGGCGCGGGCAAACCACCTGCAAGCTCCGAATGGTTCCGTCTCCAAACGTATAGCCCTTCTAATCGAAGAGCTGGTAGAGGAGCGCTGGCATCCCCTTCATATCGTGGGAAAATAGACGTAATCTACACCACAAAAACGCCAGTACCTCATTCGTAAACTACGCTTCAAATAGCGGAGTATTGCGAACTCAAAACAAATATAGTCGCATACTCTAGGCGGAAAAGTGGGTGAAGTTCTGTGAGCTAAGGAGAGATTTGTTAAGCACGTATATTACGGCAAAGACTAGACTATTTTGCCAAGACTGCACGGCCCTGCACACTAAGAAAACTTGTCTTTCCCGTGTCTCTAACTCATCTGCTTACATCCTTAAAAACAGTTCTAAGCTAACTAAACTACCATAGAATAGGTTATTTTTCTGGAATTACAACTCCTTACCAGACGGCGTTTAGCCAGAATTACACATTATTCCTCACACATCAAGCTTTTCACTAAAGTGTTTACAGCCTTTAAAACATTTTGTGCAGGCATTCAGGCATTAAAGTCAAGCATGCAAATGCGTGTAGTACTGCATTTACATGCGTAATGTTGCTGGTACAAACATTGCCTAAGAGATATGTGATTTGCTGGACGATGGTTATTATTTCAGTGGTAATTTTGACCACAGTTTAGTATAATGTGCGTCCAGAGAATTTGTACGTGTTAAGCGAATAAGAACTGTTTTGTCATACACCTACGTAGGCAATAGAACATCTTCTTGACAACAATCAACAAGACTAAAGCTGTTTATTTTTTCCCTTTTAAGAACCAGCCCGCCACGGTGCTCTAGTAGTTATGGTGCTCGACTGCTGACCCGCAGGCGCGGGGTGAAATCCCGGCCGCGTCGGCTGCATTTTTGATGGAGGAGAAAATTCTCTAGACCCGTGTGCTTAGAGTTAGGTGCAAATTTCCGGAGCCCTCCACTACGGCGTCTCTCGTAATCAAATAGTAGTTTTGTAACGTCAAACCCCAACAATTATTATTATAATATTCCCTTTTAACAAAGACACAATACAGCAGGATGTATACTGGTAGGTCTGATTACGCCCACAATAAAGGCAGTCGCAGGCTTCTAATATGCTTAGTATTCCACGTTGATATTAAAGCAGTCACATTCAAAACCCTTCACAGCGCCTAAGCCCTCTCTACATCAGCGGTGTGGCTTAACAGATGAATGTTTCTCGATGTCCAAAACCTGTAATCGGTGTGCTGTTATGGCCTCTGTGTGTAAAAAAGCTATTTTCAATAAAACGGAAGTGTGTTACGGTTGATAGTTCACACAAAGAAGTACTGGTTCGCCTACCGCAAACGCTTACTCGAAGTGTACCTGTGGAGCGGGCGCCAAACGGCGGTGTTTCCTGGTGCGCTACAACTGGAGCCCATCTTCAGTCTCGACAATGTAGGCTCTCGGACTGTTGATAGGCTTGACAACCGTAGCAGAGTACCAGGTCTTTGATGTCCCCTTCTACACTGGGACGCGGAAGCCATCGGGAAGTCCTAGTAGCGGCTTTGTGCCCCCTGTTGCAGAAGGAACGTTTTCTACTTATGTCGTGGAGCCGCCGTTGCACCTCCGGACACGCTACCCACTGCGCCGTGGTCACATACCCAGGAGGTTGTACAAACGCGCCGTTTATATTGAACACTTTCCTCTCTAGTGCTCTTGGTCGGCGGTGAAGTAATGAATCATGACCGTGGCCACCGCGATTAGCTCGAATGCACTTTTATTTCTCATTGAGAAATGTGGTGGTAACGGTATAAAAGACGCAATGCTGCGGCTTGAGAAAGCTCCCGTCCTTGCTTCGGTATCACTGGGTCAGATCGCAGAATATTAATTCGTTTGTATTATAACGAACCTAATAATGGGCACAACACTTCTCTGATCGCTGCCTTGTACTTCAACGGCGTGACAGACCACCAAATGCTCCAAGGCACACTTAGTTCGGGTAAAGTAAATTAGGATAGGATACGTTGCACCTGAAAGGCTCAGCATTATACCCACTACAATAGATGTAGGCGACGATAGATGTGATAGACGTGCGTCGTTAAACTCGTTGCTTAGAAGGTAGTGACATTTCGTCAAAATCTGTCAAATTATACTTATTGCAGTATGAAAGGCACGCAAATCGGGCTGTTCTTGCATAGAAGATTTATTGACATCAGAAGTTAGAAAGCCTTAGTGCGTACTGAAGTGTGCGTAACATAAGCACTTTACGTCCTAGCGGAGAGTGCTCGGCCTCGCCAGATATCGCGCGTTACTTAGTTTTATCGAGTAGAATTGGTGACATCGCCAGGTTACGTGAATGATGTAGAGGAGTAAGGGCGCCAAGGCCATGCGAGTCAGAATATAAATTGCGAATGATGCTTAGATGATTTCAATATGTTTTATTATGGTGGCTCCAATTAAAATGACACTTTTTTCGAGATGAGTGCTTGATTTATTCCCCAGTAACATGTGAAAGTGAAAAAATTAATCTGAACAGGTGCTTACAAGTATTCAATGAGTGGTCTAAAAAATGGGACATGGAATAAACTCTCTCGAAAGACAACATTTACGCACATTCACTCAGTAGGGGGGGGGGGGGGGACTGTCGCTCATGTATCATATCGAGATCACCCTTTAAAGGGGCCCTGCAACACTTTTTGAGCATGCTCAGAAAACGCTGCCTATCGGTAGTCCAGGCTCTCGAGAACACGCGAGCCAAATATTATAGCGCAGCACGCGGCGTGGAATTCATAATAAATTCTCAAAGTCAGCCAGAACTTGCTTTCTCTTCTCTCAAAAATCACTCGTCAGTGTCGTCACCGACGGGAGTATCACTCGCATCAGCCATTGGCTGATTTGAGCATGGCGCGCTCGGTAGTTACAGAGGCCGCCGCGGGAGGCCGCGACTTGTCCACGCGTGCGCGCGCGATCGCAATGAAAATTGGCGTATTCGAAGAAAAAAAAAAGAGAAAAAGCGCTCAAGATCACGAGGCGCGCGTGACGTATTTTCTTTCCCCGTGCCATCCCCTCCCTGCTTAGCTTCCAGCGCTTTCGACGGGACGAGAAAAGAGAGAATGCAATTGCAGCGTGCGAGAAATATTTGTAACTCCACTCGTACTGGCCGGATTTCAAAAATTTTTGCGGCAGTGAATTCGTGAGGCAATAAGCTCATTTAGTGAATCCATTCCATGGGTACTTGAAAAAGTGTTGCAGGGCCCCTTTAAGTAATGCCGTTTCTTTCAAATACTGAGTAGTATTAAGCACACGTAGCAATGGCACTCACATATAGATAACACCTGTCCTAAGACAAGGGAGAGAGAAATAACTTTATTAATAATGCCCAGCGGAGTTCATTTGGGGCGGGCCTCAGCCCCGCCCTAGGCATCGGCCGCGAGCCCTTGGGCTCGGGCGGCTTCCTCGGCTCGCTAGACGGCCCACAGTTGGTCTTCTAATGCGGAGCTGAGCAGGGCCTCCTCCCAGCGCGCCCTGCGGTTCT
Organism: Rhipicephalus appendiculatus; assembly: GCA_030522465.1. Taxonomy (NCBI): domain Eukaryota; kingdom Metazoa; phylum Arthropoda; class Arachnida; order Ixodida; family Ixodidae; genus Rhipicephalus; species Rhipicephalus appendiculatus. The sequence goes on from JALIZH010012915.1 coordinate 41,649, forward strand.
AGACTGCCTCGTCGTCGTGTCTCTGTGTTTTGGTATCTAAGCTCGAGCATTCCCATAGTATGTGGGCCAGTGTCGCCCGTGCATCGCAAACCGTGCATTTGTCTGTCAAATATAGATCAGGGTAACAGACGAAAGAGAACTGAGTTTGGGTAGGTGTGTGTTTGCAGTTGTCGCCACGCAACTGCCTGTTTTTTTATTTAATCTGTTGTGTGGCGGTGGGTATTTGCGCCTGCCTAGCTTGTGGTGCTGTGTAATTTCATTAGCTAGTCATACGTTTCTCCCACTCCCACTTTTTTCCGCGTAGAACTTCGGTCGAGGCGGCGTCAGTGCTCGCAACGGCTCGGTTCGTGAGCTCTCGAGCCGCCGCGTGCGCCGCCGTCTTGCCGGCGAGCGGAGTTTGTGTGTGTGCGAGGGTCCATATAACGAAAGTGTCATTTGTGTTCCGGATTTTTTTCCTCGTGTTTCGTTAGGATTCGTAGCGCCTCTGGGGAGACACGGCCGTTAGTATAATTACGTATCGCCGCTTGCGAGTCGCTAATTACAACTTCGGCCTCGGTGGTGGCCACCGCGAGGGCGATGACCTCCTCCTCAGCCGTCTCGATTAGTGGGGTTTGCACCGTAACGCTCGTCTTGCATGTACCTTTGCAGTCTACCACCACGGCCACGTAACCACACCTGCTCGCGTATCTGGCCGCGTCCACGAATATTGCTTCCTTGCAATTTCCGAATTTTCTCTGCGAGTCCTGCGCCCTCGGATTTCTCCTACCGGTGTGATGTTCTGCGTGCATATTTTTTGGGCAACGGCGGAACAACTATTCCTTCTCTCACTGTCGCGGGCATGTCTGCATTTTCACCTTGCTGCGTGTGATAGCCTATGCCTAGCTTTTCGAGGATGTATCGGCCCGTTTTCGTCTTTCAAATCGTTCGTACTGGACTATGTCGTGCGCATCTATCAATTCGTCCAGCGTGTTGTGCAGTCAAGTTCTAATAATTTCACCGTGCTTGTGTTCATGAGTAACCCCAGGGCTTGCTTATAAACTTTCCTGATTAAGCAATCTAATTTTGACTTCTCGGCGACTTGCCACTTCAAGTAAAAGGCAACGTACGTGATTCTGCGAAGGACGAAGGCTTACACAAGACTAATCGTGTTGCCTTCTTTCATACCACTATGTCTGTTGTAATTCGTTATAGCAGCCTGATTATCTGATTTACCGCGTTTTCCAATTTGCGTATGGTTTCGCCGTCGTGCCCATTGGCGGCAAGATGCAAGCCTAACACGCGTATGACGTCTACTCTGGGAATGGCGTGGCCTTCCGAAGTTGTCAGCCGGATTTCTCCCTCTGCGTTATTTCCGTTTTGTCCGCTGTCTCAGGACTTTCGACCTCTGCGCGTAGGTTTGTAAACTAGCAGCTTCGATTTCTCAGCGGAGCCGGTGAGGCCTGTGCCCTCTAAGAAACTTTGAACCGTGTCGATGGCTCTCTGTAGTGTGTGTTCTGTCTGGCCGTCGCATCCTTGAGTTACCCACATAGTGATGTCGTCTGCGTACAGAGTGTGTCAGAGCCCTTCAATCTCCTCCAATTTAGCGGGTAGCCCTACGAGTGCGAGGTTAAAGAGCAAGGGCGAAATCACCGAGCCCTGAGGGGTGCCGGCGCTGCCCATCTCAATCTCTCCGAACTCTAGATCTCCCAGCGTGATCATCGCTGTCCTGTCCGTGAGAAAATCGCGCACGTAGTCGTACGTCCGTTTACCGAGTCCTAGTTCTATTATTCGGGTCTATATAGTGGAGTGCTTGACGTTGTCAATGCCTTCTTTAGATCTACGCCCAATATTGCTTTGGTGGATGTGGTCGTGCTTTTCTATTATCTGGTGCTTTATTTGTAGCATGGCTTCCTGCGTAGAGAGGTTCCTCCTGAAACCCAGCATGGTGTGAGGAATCAGCTAATGGTCCTCGAGAAAGTTGGTTAGCCTCGCGAGGACCACGTGGTCCATGACCTTACCAACGCAGGACGTCAGCGATATCGGCCTTAGATTTTCCAGCTGTAGGCGCTTTCCCGGTTTTGGTATCATAACTATGCGGGCGGTTTTCCACTGCCGTGGAATGCATCCCTTTTCCCAGCATTCGTTAACGAAATTTGCGACGTGCTCTACTGATGTGTCATCTAAATTTCTAAGCGTTTTGTTTGTAAGCCCGTCCGGTCCGGGGGCCGACTTTGTGTTGAGCCTGTGCAACACCGCGCGTATTTCAGCAATGTTGAACGTTCTATCTAAGCAAACAAAAAAAGTTTTCCTTATCAGCCACGCCCAACGACGTAGACAGTCCGCGCAGCCGCCGCGCCGAGTCTGCCCGGCACGCGAGCCGTGCGCGAGCAACAAATTTGCGGTGGCGCGAAGCATGTAGGGAAGGGCACTTCATTTCGAATAACGTGAAACCTGGGGAGGGGCGAAGGATACAGTCCGGTTTTAGATAACGTGCACGCTGCGAATCTTTATTGTTCAACTACGCACAAGAGAAATATCCCACCGGCACTACAGTGCAGGTCAGGATCCAGTGCCTATATACCTGGTGTTCAAAGTTAAGCTTTCTCGTTTTATTAAAATTCAGCACTGGGAAGAACATGAAAACCACCTTTGCAGATAACTTATACATCCAGGGGGGACACGCAATGAGACAATAATTATCGCTTTCAGGTGCCCAATTAACTCAGATTCAATAATTAACTTTTTAGTGATTGCAGCAAGAAAGCATGTTTGTATTGAAAAGTTTGAGGCAGTCGCATTTATACAGAGTTCCATTCGGAAGAATTCTTCTAGCATGTCTGTGCTCCGGAGATATCCCGCTGCAAAGTTTAATTGTGGTTTACCTGATTACGCATGCGAGACAGTCAGCGGCGGCGCAATCTCCTCCCCGGTGGGCCGTGGCAGTTGCTTGCGTCGTTTAATCTGATAACGGGTCGAAGGCACAGGCAAAGATGATAACGGTTACCCTTTTGCTACTGGCTGGCGATAGCAAGCAATGACTGTTCGTCACATCGGGGAGAAACATTGCGCTGATCCACAGCGCCCTGCATGCGTAATCAAATAAACTTTGCAGCGGGATATGTCGGAGCACAGACATGCTAGAAAAATTCTTCCAAATGGAACTGTGTATAAACGCGACTCCCTTCAACTTTTCAATATAAACATGCTTGCTTGCTGCAGTCACTAAAAAGTTAATTAATGAATCTGAGTTAATTGGGCTTCTGACAGTGATAATTATCTTCTCACTTTGTGTCCCCCCAGGATATATACGTTATCTGTAAAGGTGGTTTTCATGTTCTTCCCAGTGCCGAATTTTAATAAAACGAGAAAGCTTAACTTTGAACACCCGGTATACGGTGTGGCCGGTAAACGGTTGTGCATGGCATTGTCTCTCGCAGGCGAGGGGCCGTTTCCATAGTCAAAGCGCGCCGTTCGCTTTCTCTCTCGCTACGCGGCGAGTGCTGAGGTGGTGGCGAGAGAGACCGAACTCTCTCTTCGCGAGAGAAGGCGGTCTCTCTCTTGCGCTCAGGTCAATCGACCGTCACGACAGCAGCAGCAGCAGCACACGACGATACACGCCGGCACGCTGAGACCGTAAGGTGCTTCGCCCCTAAAAACTTTATTTCTTAAAGAATAAACTGAAATGTGCCACACTGGATGTAAAACAGCTTACAAAACATTCATGCGCACATTCTTAGGGTATGCTTTTATTGTGTGGTCGCCTCTCTAGAAGGTGTTTAGGACAAAAATTGATAGAATGCGAAAACTAGCAGGTCGTTTCATATCGGTAAATACAGGCACACATATTGCGTCACGGCTTTCTAAGTCCTGTGAGCTTGTGTTTTGAAATGCCGCAGGCGCAAACATCACCTGAAATTTTATTTTAAGATTATAAGCGGGCTAACAAAAACCAAAAAAGGATTTATATATTCAGCTACCTGGAAGGCGATATGATTATTGTTGGGAACACAAAAAGCCACACACATATAAGCAACGGCAAAGTGTGCGTGTTTAACAACGCGAGTGTGAAGTGAGAGACCACATGGCCTCTCCGTGTTTACATCGGTGCGCGGCTGTGAATTATGTACTAGTGCAGCCGCCGTGAACCAAAGACATGTATAGTCACGTTTCCCCCGGGACGCCGCTCTCGCCGTGTATTGTAAACAGAGAGCGACGTAACGGCCCTCCTCCTCCTCGAGGACCCCGCCTCCATCGGGGCAGTCTGCTCGAGGCTCTGTAACTACGAGCAGCTCAATAAAGTTTCTCTTCCACCCTCTGATCCTGCGTTCTTGATATACAACAGTTTTGGCGACGAGTATGGGATCTCAGATGGTATCTCCGATGGAATCACAAGACAAGTGTTAACGACATCTTGTTGTGATGAAACTGGACTGATCAATCATGGCTACATCGGCAGACGGAATAGCAGCTTCAGGAGATCGCAGCGTGGTTACGACGCGAGTTGGAAGGCTTGCTGAGTTCAGTCCCGACACTGGAAGCATCGAAGTCTACATCGAGATTCGAGGTCTTTGCAAGCGCTAACAACATCGACGAGCTGAAGAAGGCGCAAGTGTTCTTAACAGTCCTAGATGAGAAAGCCTACGTGACACTACGAAGCCTTCTGCTGCCTAAGAGTCCTGCTGATTCCAAGTATGCTGATATCACGAAAGTGCTGCGTGAGCACTATGCACCACGGAGATCCATAGTCACGGAACGGTACAGATTCCATCGCAGGGATCAAGGCCAAAGTGAAACAATTGGAGAATTTGTCGTCAAGCTCAAGAAGCTAGCGGCTACCTGCGAGTTCGGCAGCTTCCTTGAAGAAAGTCTTCGAGATCGGCTAATCTCGGGTCTTCGCAGCGAGGACATCCGATGCCGTCTGCTGTCATTACCGAACAAGGAGGCGACATGGGAACGAGTTCTAAACATCGCCACCGCCATGGAAACCGCAAAGAACGACACCAAAGAAATTCTCCCAGCTCCTGCGGACGTCAACTGGCAGAACAAGCCGACGCCAAAAAAGGAAGCCAACGAGCAAAAGCAAAACCGCGACCGCAAATGGGACTGCCCCCTGGAAACCTGGGAAGCCGCGGAAAGAAGGACTTTTTCGCGGGGGGACAAGGAAAATGTTTCAGGTGTGGTGATGAGCATTTTGCTAGGGCATGTCCGTTTTTGCGGAGTCAATGTTTCAAATGTTCGAAAAAGCGCCATGTTGCTAAAATGTGTCGAACTAAACAAATGCATTGCATTGACCAAAGCACAACAGAAGCGAAACTGTTGGCAATAGGGCATAACCAGAGAGATGGTCAAACATCTCCTTTAGTAGTAAAGCTACGCATAAATGGCAAAGAGGTTCCAATGGAACTTGATACAGGATCAGCAGTGTCTCTAATGGCGGAAAGCGAATTCGAAAAAATGTTTTCCCGATGCTGCGTGGTCCGCAACTGATGTGCGCTTGGTCACATACAACGGAACACCTGTAAATGTGAAGGGTCCCGCGCAAGTTGATGTGAGCTATGCCACACAGCGCCATGAGCTCCCGCTTGTAATACTCAAGCATGAATCGGGCTTGAGGATGTCAAAATTTTTTGGGCGTAACTGGTTGTCGAAAATAAAGTTAGATTGGTCAGAAGTCGTACCTGTGTACAACGTTCAGACAGAAAATTCTCCTTTGAAAAAGTACCATGAAGTGTTTGCAAAAGGATACGGTACAATGAAGGGCTTCAGTGGGAGCATTGTTCTGAAAGAGAATGTGTCACCCCTTTTTTGTAAGGCTAGACCAGTTCCATACGCTGTGTTGGAGCAAGTTGAAAAAGAATTGCATGACCTTGAGAGAGCTGGACATCGTATACCGAGTCGAGCACAGTGAATGGGCGACCCCTCTTGTGATAGCGCCAAAGAAAGACAATTCTGTTAGGATATGTGGGGACTACAGAATTACTGCAAATCCGGGTATAGAAGTGGATCAGTACCCACTGCCTTTACCGGAGGACATCTTTGCATCTGTAGTAGGAGGGACAAATTTCACAGTTCTAGATCTCTCTAAGGCTTACCTGCAACTTCAACTTGATGAACGTGCCCAAGAACTATTGACAGTGAACACTCATTTGGGTCTTTTTAGATTTAAAAGACTGCCGTACGGAGTAGCAAGCGCTCCGGCGATGTTCCAAGCAGTAATGGACCAGAGTTTAGGAGGAATACCTGGCACTACATGCTACATAGATGATGTACTTATTTCAGGAAAAGATAAGCAAGAGTGCTACGAAAGAACCGAAAGAGTGCTTAAGAAGCTACAGGATTATGCAATCCGCGTTAATGCAGAAAAATGCTCGTTCTTTCAAAGCAAAGTGCGCTATCTGGGACATGTAATTGACAAGAAGGGGTTGCACCCAGCACCAGACAAGGTGGAAGCTATCATGCATGCTCCACAGCCAAAGGATGTTGCGCAGCTCAAAGCATTTCTTGGCCTCGTTAACTTCTATGCGAAATTCATGCCAAATCTGGCAACTCTACTTGAGCCATTACACAACTTGCTCCGTAAAGAAAGTGCATGGAAATGGTCAAGTCAGTGTGACAAGTGTTTCAAAGAGTGCAAAGAATTGCTGTGTAATAACCAGCTATTGGAGATTTATGATGCTAGAAAAGATTTGCGTCTGACATGTGATGCGTCTGCATACGGCTTAGGGGCAGTGCTGTCTCATGTGGTGGATGGTCATGGAAAACCTGTTGCCTTTGCATCTCGATCAATGACCCCAACTGAGCGCAATTACGCGCAAATCGAGAAAGAGGGACTTGCCATTATTTTTGAAATCAAGAAATTTCATAAGTACTTGTATGGTCGCAAGTTCGAAATTTTCACAGATCACCAGCCACTTACTGCTCTTTTTGACCCTAAGCGTCCAGCAAGCTCTGTGGCTGCTGCGCGAGTGCACCGTTGGTTACACGTACTGTCAAGTTACCGTTACGAGGTCACGTACAAGGCAGGACGTACGATTGGCAACGCTGATGGTTTGTCGAGGCTCCCCCTGCCGGAAACTACTGAAGAGTCTGAAAGCATTTTCTATTTTGCACCTATACAAGAGCTTCCTGTCACAGTTAAAGAGGTTGAGCTAGAGACAGCCAGAGACGAAGTCCTCCGCGTTGTACGGGAATTCACATGGAGCGGTTGGCCAAACAAAGTTTCTGGCGAGCTAAAGCCGTACTTTGTAAGGAAGTTAGAAATGAGCGTACACATGGGTTGTTTAGTGTGGAATAACAGAGTTGTGATTCCCGCTTCACTTCAAAGTGACGTTCTTGGATTGCTGCACGAACAGCACATCGGTGTCACTAAGATGAAGGCAATCGCTAGATCAATGGTCTGGTGGCCTGCGATTGATCGCAGTATTGAGGAAATCAATAGAAAGTGTGATATTCGCCAGAGTGTTGCGTCTTTCGGTCACCCCACTCCATTGCAACCATGGAGATGGTGTGAGAATGCGTGGGAGAGAGTACACTGAGATTTTTCGGAGAAAAATGGCAAATCATTTCTCCTGGCCGTGGACTCCCATTCGAAGTGGCTAGAGGTAAAAATCATGAACTCCACAACAGCGCAAAAGACAATCGAAGTAGTGAGATCTATGTTTGCTGCATATGGATTACCACACGAAATTGTTACAGACAATGGCCCTCAGTTCAGAGCCCAAGAGTTTGAGGACTTTCTAAAAGCAAACGGTGTGAAACACACGCTAACTCCTCCTTACCACCCACAATCAAATGGGGCGGCAGAAAGAGCAGTACAAACGCTGAAGAAGTCGCTTCTGCTGCAGGGAGTGAGTGACCAAAAGAAAAACCAGCAAACAACACTACAACAACAAGTGGATAACTTCGTGTTTGGGTACAGAACTACTCCACACACATTCACAGGGCAGACGCCAGCTGAATTGTTCTTGAGAAGGAAACTGCGCACGCGGCTCTCAATGCTGAAACCAGACCTGGCACGAAAAATGAACGAAAGAACAACTCACATAAAGGAGAGCGCAGACAAACACCGAGGTCGCTCAAGACAGTTTGAAAAAAGGGGATCTCGTTTACGTAAGAAGCGTTCGAGGTGAAACCGTTAAGGGGTTTCCCGGAAAGATAGTGAACAGAAGGTCAGTAATGACATACCTAGTGTTTGTTTCGGGGCAAGTAAGATTCTGCGACATGGACCATTTGCGCAGCCGCAGCGCGCCAGGCGATATCCCATTTCACGGGGACGATATAAACTGCCCACAGACGGATAATGGAAACGAATAGGAGACGGTCGGCACGGCGCCGTCAGCTCCAGCCTTGACGCCGTCGCGTTTAGACACGGCGCCCTCGGAATCACCTCCCAACACAGACCATCGAAACGGGAACGCTCTCAGGCCTAGTACGCGCACGAGACGTTTTCCTGAACGTCTGAATTACGACACCTTCAATCTTAGGGGGGAGGAAGATGTTGGGAACACAAAAAGCCACACACATATAAGCAACGGCAAAGTGTGCGTGTTTAACAACGCGAGTGTGAAGTGAGAGACCACATGGCCTCTCCGTGTTTACATCGGTGCGCGGCTGTGAATTATGTACTAGTGCAGCCGCCGTGAACCAAAGACATGTATAGTCACGTTTCCCCGGGACGCCGCTCTCGCCGTGTATTGTAAACAGAGAGCGACGTAACGGCCCTCCTCCTCCTCGAGGACCCCGCCTCCATCGGGGCAGTCTGCTCGAGGCTCTGTAACTACGAGCAGCTCAATAAAGTTTCTCTTCCACCCTCTGATTCTGCGTTCTTGATATACAACAATTATCTTAATGGTAGCCGAGTTATTCAAGCTTATTTCACACGCACGCATTCTTCCTGTCACTCCTTTTCCTCACGCGCAACATAATTGTGGAATAGTTCACCTGATATGGTGGCTAAACATACAACGTCAGTCGATTTCGATGATGCGTTAGACAGTTCTTTATGTAGTGATGCACATAAAGTTCTGGTGTGACCATTTATTTCTTTATTTTTATCTGTCTAATCGCTGTTGTTTGTAGCTAATTTTTTTCATGCTGGTTATTCAGCTGTTATTGTTATTGTTATGTGCGACTGAATGTTGGCTTTTTTTGTGCGAATGTTATCTATGATGTGACACCCTCCCTGTATTGACCCCAAGCACGGGGTGTCATTATCAAATCAATAAATAAATAAAATAAATACATGAATATGGCACCATGGATACTTGTAGTTGTGAATATACGCGCAATAAAGGCGGTTGCAGGCTTGTATAATACCAAGAAGCACATGTTAACATTAACACAGTCATTACTAATTGCGCTCCAATCAAAACACTGCGCCTCTCCTCATCCTCGCCATCCACGTACTGTTAATCGTTTTTTCTGCGTATCAAAATGTCGTCGGGGTGCTGTTTTCGCCTGCCTGTGCTCACTAGTTGTTCCCAGAAACTTCAGTGCATGTAGTATAGGGTGCATCCAAACACTTTATAAATGACTGTGAAAATTTTTTATTTCACGGTATTCGAAGATGTCTACGTTTCAGTACAGGTTAATATGAATCACGTGCAGAATTGAAGCATATGATTGACAAAATCAAGGGCTGGTAAATCATTAGCAAAATATTGAAATATTATCATGGATAAAATAGCATCAAAGAGATGCTTCGATCTTGAAAAGCATTGGACGCCGCTGGAATTTGATTGCAGCCTTCAGAAAGGCTTCTTCAGAATCTTGGCGGCATAAGTCCCCATTCCTTCTCTTTTTTTCGTCACACTAGAGTTAACTACCAAATCCTGCTGATTATTTTTGACAACAATATGTTACGTTGCTTGTGACAACACTATGACATCAGTATGTTAAGTAGCTGTTACTTGCCTTTCTCTTTCTGTGGCCAACAGCACTTCTTATCAAAATATTACATCAATATTTTATCTTCTTTTTGCACATGAGCACTCACCTGCAGCTAGGAATGCCATCGCTTCAAAACTCTAGTGTTGCAGTGCTTTCTTCACGCCGAGTCATATCGTTTGTTTCAATCCCCACCCACGAGTCTGCTTTGTCTTGTTTTCTCCTTCTCGCTCGCTCTACTTATCCATTTGTGACTTCGTTCTATCTCGTGCATTTATGCTGCTATTTTTTCCCGCCTAATGAGTTCCTTACAATCTGACGAACTGGAACTCTTCTAATACTACAAAAGTCTCAGTATTGGTTTTGAGTATTTGTTGTGTGTTGTCAATTACTTTAAATGTGATAAAGGCAATACATATCTACAGTATAATGAAAATATATTTGTATTAAAATTGCAAGAAAATTACAAGCCACATTCAGACTGTAGGCAAGCTTTCTTCAAATGAAAGCGAAAGCTGTCGTATGCTTCATTCGTTTGGGCTCAAGGGCAAGCAACGAACAGACGAATTGGACACGAAATCTCGTAGTATACGCAAACATGACAAATGACATCAGTAACTGCAAAAATCTAACTTTTGCAGCTACTGATGAATAACGTGTCCGAGGTAGAGCATCGAACGCCTTACTTGAAGGTCGCAGGTTCGGTCCCTGCAGGCGCAAGCTACCTTTACGCCCACTTTGCTTTCTTCAAATTTACATTACTATTAATACTAATAACATCCCCTGTAATTCCCTTGGCATCATTGTCTGTTAGTTCTCAATAATATTGGGTTTAAGAAAGAAAATTAGCCCTTAAATTTACATTGTTTTCACTCGTGTGTTCTGATGCCTTCGTGTTCAGGCATCATTATATATAAGATATCATTTCAGGTATCATTTGATATCATTTCCTATATAATTTGCATTTGAATACGAGCAAGTAAAATTTGCGAAAAAAAGCCCCTATAAACTCCTACTGTCAGCCAAGAAATAAACTTCGAAAAACACCCTCAGAATAATTTCCAGAAAAGTGAACTCCGAAAACAAGGAGCTCTAGTTGCGCCATAGGCAAGCAGCCTATATGTATTCCGTTGGCTGCTACATAAAGCTGTGCTCTGTCTGATCTTGACTCGGCTCCGTTACTCCTTCACCCGCTACAACTGATATCTAATTTTAACCTAGGTGACTTGTAATTTCACACTGCCACATTTAATTCCTGCCTTTCTTTTTGAATTTCATCATTTGACTAATTACCGTCGTTCTTACATGTTGAAGAGAACGGTTACTCTGCTTAGTACACTAGTGAAGGTCCTATTTTCAGCATTGAGGAAGGAAAAAGGATGGAGCAATGCGCACTGCGATAGAAAGACATAAAGAAAATTGTAGGCAAACACGCGCACACCAAGTTTCACTTGCCCAAATTTTTCCGATTACGGAAGTACTCGAAATTTTTGTTTCTGCATTTCTGTGGTTGTAATAACCTTGAGAGGTCATTCATCTTCTTGGAAGGGGCATGTTGTTACTTCATCGAAGCCGGAATCTTGGCCACGGTTGAAATTTTCAATTCATAGAGGCGCGTTGTATGTTGGCCGTACGCCGTCGTCAATGAAAAACGTTTTATCACAGTGAACTGCACGCTGCCAACGATACGAAAAAAATGGACGCACATGGTGACACAAACGAAGATTTTTCCTGGTTATTGCGTTCAGGAGGATGAACGATGTCCTCATAAATGGCAAAAAGTCACACGGTTTATTATGTGTTCATCTGACACGTCTCTCAAGCGCAAGCTATCTTCTGTTTGTTCTTCAAAGATTGTATTGAGCCTTGTCTTACCACCCCCTCCCTCGCAGAAGCTTTCCGCACCTCATGTGCTGTTGCCCTGCCCCCGGGATAGACTCATCTATGGCCAAGCAAAGATGTGATCACAGGATGCCAAGTTGTGTGACGCCATAATGAAAATATGGCTACGTCACAAGCTATGCTGACCTGCGTCGTCGTTATGACGCCACAAATAAGGTCATCATGGCGCCATATGTGATCACGTGGCTTTTTGCATCGTAAATGTGGACGCCGGCGTCGGCGGTCAGGTTTTTGCGGTCAATTAGCGCCTCCCGCCGTAGATGAATGCGTCCGGTATTTTAACGTGATTGTAATGAAGAGCCGAAAACACATACCATGCTTGCAATGAAGTTTATGAAATGGGTCACTACTTATAAGTAGTCCTTCTAATCTCCGTTTTTGCTATCAATATCGTGGTCCTGCTCAAGAAGACCAGGTCTCCGACGTCAAGGTGTTTGTCACCATCAGAGGCCCACATGTGCTGCAGATATCACTTCTACGTTCACAAATCTTGTCCCAGCGAATTTATCGAGTGAAAAAAAATATTTGTCAAACCAGCCCTGTCTTTATTTGCTCCTATTCAATCAACGTGCGAGCACTCGCTCATGTTCACTTACAAACTTCGTTAGGCCCACGCTTCAACCTAACGACATCACTGCTTAAAGTAGCAGAAGAACACAACCTCGACACCAGACACCCGAAGAGCGCTAAAACAAAAATCGTTTCTGGTTTTCTCACGATCTTGGTGATAATGACAGAAATCTTGAATATAAAATGAAACTAAAGGGGTATTATTGCGTCTTTTCTGCAGTCAAAAGCCTCACATTCGCGGACTACATGCATGGGCATAGTAATAAAATCTGCGATTCGGCTCGGCGGCCCTCGCTGTGCTGCAATCAAAAATATTCGGCTGTCAAGTCTTCCCAGTGTTCGAAGACGTGGGGTAACGGCGTAAAAATAAATAAATATATTATTATCTTGACGTCTACGTTCTGCATGTACAGAAGGAGGCATTATGTTCTGCTGCTCCTTCTACTTCGTAACACATTGTTTTCCTGGCCAAGGTGAAAAAACCTATAAATGCGAAGCACTGCTACAAGGAACTAGATCAGAGTGCTAGCCGCCCTTTTATCTCACGCGGATGTACTGAACTCAGAAGCCTAGGTAGCTATAAGCCCTTTATAGCATGTTTTATTTTAACTCCAATATTGATCAAGATGTTCTTTTCTAACCATCAGCGGAAAGTTTGTCCTTTTAGTAGTTTTAATTTGGCCTGGTTACTTGAAGAGTAGCTAAACACAACACCACAAAATGTCGAATGTGAAATAATATTTCTATATCCTTGTGGATATTCTATATTAATGCTTTTTTCGAAGTAGTCTTAACAAGCAATAGACGAGTTGCAAAAAAATATTTTGTTGCAGCGCCATCTGTCAACGGCCGCCATTGTGCATGAACAGTCCCGTGCGTTTGGCCGCCATGCATATCACCTGAATCACACAAAATGTTCGCATCAAAATGAAACGTCTATCTCACGATACTTCTTTTTCACTCGCACGAGCGCCGCGTTTCTGCGTGTTTTTTTATTTGCTTTCATGCACGATGGCGGCTTAGCGCAGAGTTAGAACATTTGAACATTTCGAGGCTTTTTACAGTGTTGCTGGTATTTATGCAACTCGTCTATACACAGGTACCGGTGAGCTTAATAAAGGCTTACGGTAGATTGCTTGCGGGAGCGGTGAATGTATCATTCTTGGAGATTTTCTGTCGAAGATACTCGTAAATTTAAGGTGAGATTATATGTGGATTGTGCCATATTGATTAAAGCACAGCGATATTTTTAAAGAAAGAAAGACACCGATACTTCGTTAACTGTGTTTATTTTTAGCAGGTTAAGAATGGTCTAGAGATGCTTTCATGCGTATAGAAATTGATGAGGCTTATAAAATTTCAGCTCTCGAGGAAACAGTTCTTGAAACTTTAGCATTTGCGTTCCAGCATTCCACAGTAAGCCCACTTGGTTCGCACTCTCCTGATGTGTTGCACCAACCAACGGGGCACATATACCCCAAGTATTTTTGCATGTTGTTCGCAACGTCAGTTGTAAGATTCTGAAAAAATGCAAGAATGATTAACTGCACAAGCCATATCTCTGATCAAGTTACATATAGGAAGTGTATTGCAAATGTGTTACTGAGTTGTAGTTTTATCGTTGGAAAATTAGGACTGTGGTTTTATAGATTTCGGCGTTCTTATTGAAGATTACAGGCAGTAAAATGGCAGTGAAGTCTCCGTGCTTGCAAGTTTCATATTTACTTCTGCGTTGCAAATATCTTACTCATTTGTAGATTTCTGGACGCTATATTAAGGCTGGGGTTCTGTAACTTCTGTTTTGTTATGAACGGCTGTAAGCATCACAATCGTCGGGAAAAATTAAACGCCCAGGGCTACAAAGTAAGCTTATGTCCGCCAGGCTGTGATCTTTCCTTCCATATGCAAAACCGTAGTTCAGAAATGTTTTCAAGCAAGATGCAATCAGAACGTGCTTATGAAGGTATGTTTGGGTCTGCGAAAGAAATCACTTGAAATTAGACTAATTCCAAATATATGTGGCTCTGGTGCCGACATATACTTGAATACTTCTTTAGAGGGCACTAATTTATTATGGAGCAAGAAAGTACCAACGCTAACAGGGACCCACAAGTGTTGACGGTGTTGCAGTTGATGAGTACTAATTATGCACAGCACCGACTCTGCGATGGGGGCACAGCACCGATTCTGCGGTGGAACACTCACCCTTGCTGCTGTTCCAGGTTGGTTATTTAGACCACTCTTACTGCTATGTCACAAGCGATGATCTCTTCCTAATTGTGGTGTTGTACCCCCCAAAAAATGGCTATTTTCATTGATGAATTGTAGGCACAGTGTCGCTGCGTTTGTTGTTCATATTTTTTTACTGTTTGGGGATATTGAGCCAAATCCCGGGCCTAATTCTGACAAGGTTCTGACGACTGTGCCAACGACCGTTCAAAGAATTGAATCAGGCCAGGACAGTATTCGGAAAGATCTTCAAGTCTTAAAACACTGGCAAGCATCTGTAGACGTACAGTTAAAGCAGTTGGCTGCCCGGCTTCGTATACTCGAGATTGACACCGAAGCGATAAAAAGGAGCCAATCTAATTCTTCAGCAGTAGGGTCCCCGCAGTCCAAACTTAAAACTATCAAATCGCGCTGCGATGATGCTGAAGATCAACTCCGGCGCTGAAATCTCCTTTTCTTTGGTATGTCTGATGCGCATGATGAAAACTGGTCGTCTGCGGAAAAAAAAACAGTGATATAATTTTGCTCACGGAACCTTGGCATGGGTATCGAACCATCGCAAATCGAACGCTCACATCGCCTGGGAAAGTACAACACTGACAAGTGCAGACCAATTATCACTAAATTCACACTTTTCAAGGACAAGCAGCGCGTCTTAGAAAATGGATTCAAGCTGAAAGGCAGCAAACTGGCGGTACGCGAAGATTTTTCCCTGCAGACGCGAGTTGCTTGGAAGAACTTGCGTGATTTTGCAAAATCAAAGGGCATGCCGTACAAACTGAACGTCGATAAGCTGCCAATGGACAATAATACATATTTTTACGATGTCATGTCACGCTCTGTTGTTCAATCTGTGCGATAGCTAGTACGGAATCATTCGGCAAATACTACTGGTTTTCCACAACTACAACGCCAAAAGAATGAGCCACAACGATTATCTTTCGCCTATACTAACATACGCAGCACTTTATCGAGGCAAGTTGAGCTAAAATCCCATCTTGAAAACTGCGAGTGTGATATACTAGCTCTAACCGAAACTTGGCTTCATCCGGGTATTTTGGATCAAGAGATTTTACCAAACACTAACGACTACGTGATCTATCGCAAACATCGTGAAGATAAAAAAGGAGGCGGCGTCTTAAATGCCGTTAGAAACCGCATAATCACGTTTATTGTAGACATTCCCAGCCCACTGGAGATTCTATGGGTCTGCTTTACGTAATCCTTCACTAATTCATTAATTGGAGTCTGTTACAGACCGCCAGACAGTTCTTTCATTTCCGACTTGCGCACCAATCTCGATGATATTTCAGTAAAATATCCTAAATCAACAACATTGTGAGCGGGTGATTTCAATTACCCTGATATTAGCTGGCCCTCTTTAACTTCCAGCTCTCGATCCTCGAATGAATTCGTTAAACTCGCCCTCGATCTTTCCTTAGCACAGTTAGTTTACCAACCTGCCCGAGGAACTAACACCCTCGATCTCATTTTGACGTCAAGTCCAAAGGTTACTAGTGCCGTTTCTATCATTGATGGTTTAAGTGACCACAAAATCTTGAACCTAACTATTATCATTCCCTCAGACTCACGAGCCGTTACTCCTTAGCGCATCTTGAATTATAAGAAAGGCGATAGTACTGCTATTAACTCGGGTCTCCAGGCGTTCAGTGATAAATTCCTTTCCACTTTTTGCCTCCCGTACCCTTAACGAAAATTGGAGAACCTTCAAGCACATGTTTCTGGCACTAATGCATGCTAATATACCATTAATTTCATTCAGATTTAACGTGTCAAAGCCATGGTATCACAGGTCATTGCGAACTCTACAAAATAAAAAGAAACGCCTTTTCAAAACAGCTAAGCGACTGAAAACTCCTGTAGATTGGACAAAACAAAAATCCTGTGAAACTGTATACTGTCGCGCCGTTCGCAAAGCTAAGAACAAGTTTTTTCGCGTGACTTACAGTCCCTCATGACTACCAATCCAAACAATTGTGGCATACAATTTTCCCAGCTTCCTCTCCGAATAACATAGCACTCCAAGATGGTAATGGTAATTTGATAGAAGAAGGAAAATGTGCCGAAGTCTTTACAAATATTTGACATCAGTATTCACAAAAGAAGACTGCTCAAATATTCCAAGTGTTACCGACGTCACTTATAGGTCCATTAACCGCATTGAATTAACAGTCGAAGGTACCGCATCCGTAATAAAAAAAACTTAGGTATCCACAAGCTCTGGTATTGATGGTATCAACACTAAGATACTCAAACTGATCATTATTCCTTGCAGTTTTATCCTTTACAACACCTTCAATCAATCATTATCCACTGGTACACTTCCACATGATTGGAAAATTGGCAAGGTAGTACCAATCTTCAAATCGGGAAATTAAAGTGATGTCAACAACTATCGCCCCATATCCTTCACCAGCAATCCTTGCAAAATACTTGAACATATTATTGCATCTAATATTGCCAATCATTTAGAAACCAACTCTGCCAGCTCTCCGAACTTTTACATTAGAAAATAACCATTAGTTTTTACCCCTGCAGCAAGGCTTTAGGAAGGGTTTGTCTTGTGAAACCCAGCTACATGAATTCACCCATGTTCTTCACTAATATGCATGATAACGCACACAAAGACGCATTTACGTCGATTTTTTCTTAAGCATTTGATCGTGTCGCACATTGTCGTTTAATTACTAAACTGTCTTCCCTAAATGCTGATTATCTAACAACATCTTGGCTCCGAAACTTACTGTCGTCACGCAAGCAGTTTACATGGGTCAGTAACACCTAATCTCCATTATCGGACGTTACTTATTGAGTTCCCCAGGGCAGCGTCCTGGGTACTTTATTATTTCTCATCTTCATTAATGACCTTCCAGCTCATATCACATCAAACATCCGATTGTTCGCCGACGACTGCATCATATACCGCAAAATTATAACTCCCGCAGATCATCTGGCACTACAACAGGATCTCGACTTGATCACATTCTGGTGCTCAAAGTGGCAGATGATGGTTAACACCGAAAAATGCAAACTAATGACGTTCAGCCGAAAGCAGTAAAACTCTACCTAAACAAATACTCTTAAAAATAAACCTTTATTGGCAACGGACCACTACAAGTACCTTGGCATTAAGTTCACTTCGAATCTATCCTGGTCAACACACGTTGAAAAAAAATTACTGCCGCAGCATCACGCACACTCAGATACCTGAAACGTAATCTTCATATGACTCCATCCATTACACGTAAACTATACTCCGTTTCACAAGTTGTTGGCAGTACAGTGGAAGGTACGTGCGCCCTCAGCCAATCACGACAGAGCGCACTACATAATTGTGTTCCTACGCGAATGTCGCTTCCGTGAATCTGACAAGTGGTCCCGCCTGTGTAGAAAAATGTGTACTATACTAATTAACTTTTTTAATTTTGTAGCAGGTGGCGCTTTGCACCATCTTGATCTGTTCTGTTTATTTTTGGACGGGCCGACTTCCGTTCCAAAAGAACTGGCATTGTCTATTAATATTTAGTGTGACTTGTTCCTATGAATTTTCGTCACATCAGAGCTTTTTTGAATTGTTTACGCCACGGGTATAGAAAAAAATATTTACTTTAATCATTCAATCAATCAATTTAAGTGAATCATTCAGTCAATTAACGAGCGAATCATGGAATCAATCAATCCGATGCTTTATTTTCCAATATAAAAAATGTTTTTCTTTTTTTTATGTTTGCTACTCTCACTGCAACAGTACTGAATGATCCCGTCCTGTACGCACCACGCAATGATTGCCATGAGGCCGTTAGGAGGGCTCACATCTCATCGTCATCACAACTTGTATTTGGCGTAGCAGCTCCGCAGAAACCGACGGTGACTTTGCACAATGCGCCTCGCTTCTATGAGAAATGCGTTCCGAGAGCGTTCCTTGTACTTGAAGCCACGCTGATTCAGCATCCTCTGCATCGTCGTTGTGGACACGCTCGGTAGCGTCTCGTCCTCTTCGAAACGCTGCACCACCTTGGCGATGGTTGGAATTTCACCTCTTTCAAAAAAGACGTACATCACCAATCGAAAACGCTCAGGTCAAAATCGTCCAGCTTCTTCACCCGATCACGGCCTTTCCAATAAAACGCTTCTTGTAGTAGGACTCTGCCCGCGTTCCCCGCCAGCGCTTTCCACCGATAGAGCGTTCGCTCGCTTACCTGGATAGGTTTTTCCGTCCTCTTGGTGAGTGAATCCAAGCTTGCCCTTTCCCCGCACTCGACACGAAGCGCTAGCGTTTAAAGCTATCTGCTTCTCCAGCTTGGGAAAATCACGCACACTCGATGGATGGCTCACCGGCGACAGTTTGTGGGACGCGTTGCAGACACACGACCAACTCGGGCGACGCCATGTTGCCGAGAAGCGGCGCATCACCACCTCACAACAAGCCTCCGCTCAGCCGCGTCCATGCGGGCTTTTTCTATTAATTTCACGAATTATTAAAACACTTTGGACGCTTTAAAACATCAATCCGTACCATACTGTCACGTCATGCGTTTGTAGTGTGCAAAATAGTTCTGGATTGCTAAAATAGTTGAGGAACTATTTGCTGTGCTCACACAGCCCTGATTGGACGAGAGAGCTCTACCTTTGGCTGCACTGCCAACAGCTTGTGAAACGGACTATAGCATATCAAACATTTGTTCGCCGACAACTAGAATATGCATCATCCATCTGGTAACCTCATCAAGCCTATCTCATTGACTCACCAGAATATGTGCAAAACCGCGCTGCACGTTTAATTGCGCCTAACTACAATCGCTGTTCCAGTGTGACTAACATGAAGACCTCGTTATCTTTACCATCCCTGGCACTGCGCATGAAAATATCCACTCTTTGTTTATTTCATAAAGTCATCCACAGCACACACGTGAACACCTTGCCACTATCAAAGCCCCATCGCACATCTCGCAGGCTTCATAATCAGCATAGTTTTACCCGTCTTTTCGGCCGCAAACAAGCTTTTAACGCATCCGCGCTAGCACGTGCCATTGCTGAATGGAATGACCTCCCCGATGATGTAGTGAGCACTCGTGACCATGTGGCGTTCAGGAATAAGATACTAACTATTTACGACCGTGTGTCCTAACATATCTTTTTTATTCGT
Organism: Rhipicephalus appendiculatus; assembly: GCA_030522465.1. NCBI lineage: Eukaryota > Metazoa > Arthropoda > Arachnida > Ixodida > Ixodidae > Rhipicephalus > Rhipicephalus appendiculatus. Next base: position 61,381 of record JALIZH010012915.1, read on the forward strand.
GTTTTTTTCATTGTACGTTTACATATCGACCTGTTAGATTATGTATAACTCATAAGTTTCATATTATAACTGTATTTTAGCTCTTACATTTAGCACTTGTATACATAGCTTTTCAATTACTTTTGTTTGTTCTGTGTTTATGGTGAAAAATTATTGTATAATTGTTGTAGTTGTTATTATATATTGTATATTGGATTTTAAATTACTCTCGCTTGTTCTGTGTTTTTGATAAAGACATATATTGTATAGTTTCACTCATATAATACTCCTACTTGGAGCCAGTGAGGTATTTGTAAATAAATAAATAAATAAATAAATGCGTGCGCGCTTTGTATTGTACAACTCTATGAACTCGTTGCGCAATTCACATGGTGTGAAGCCTGGGGCAATACTACGAATGTTGACGAGACTCATCGCACTGTATCATAACCGTAATGGGTTTTTATTTGTAGGTGGCTTATTCTCGCTACTCACCACTGGTCCGCTAAAAATGAAGAAAACTTCACTAAAAAGGTATGTGCCACTGTGCGGCCTATCACAAAACTCTTTATCATAAACAGGTATGTGCCGCTGAAATTGGCTAAATCGCACTACTCAGCACTGGTCCAGTAAAAATGAAGGCAAGAGTTAGCTGAAGGAATGGCTGCGAAGCGATGGCGGTGAGCCGAAGACCTCGAGTACGTACGAGAGAATACTACGGAACGGAAAAGGCAACGCCGGCTGCGACAACACTCCGAAGTAATGAACGGCCAACGCCAACGAAGATGCGGCCGTAGATCTATGAGAGGTGCGAACACTGTATCTCTGGAGTTTGAATATCCCTGTCCTTTCTCTGAGTGTCTTTCTCACCTTGCTGTGCTGTTGGACCTCTGTGCGCTGAGAATCAGCGTAGAAAAAATGTAGCATCACTAGCTAAAGCCTAACAACTACATAGAATCAAGCTAGAAACAACCCTCACTATATAGCTAAGGCCTATAAACAACCTAGAAGCAACCAGATTAGTCTTCAGAATCGTATAGTCTCGCTGTTTCGAGGCTGGCGCGGCTTAGTACAAGCCGCGCCGCCGCGGCTGCGGTCTCTACTGCGGATCAGCTGCGTCGGCGTCGCTGCCGCTGGGAGGCGGCACTCACCAGCGACAAGCTTTCCGACCAGCTTGGGCTGTCCGGCAAGCCGAAGATGCCGCCCGGGTCCAAGGACTTCCCGCCGTCATCTGAGGCACCGCCATCATTGACGGAGAGTGGGCCGGAACAGGAGCAATCCCCTCTTCCCCCCCGCCTCGCCCGAAGGAGCCGGACTTGAAATAAAGTCTATTCATTCATTCCACGGCATTTCGAACCCTGGCCTGGCACTGTGGTTCATGTTAAGAAATATACTATATACTAGAATATCAGAGCATACAATGACTTAAGATAAGGGCATGTTAGCTTTCGGGATAATTAATGTGAACTACTCGATTATGTTCATGGAAAGATTGTGAACAGCTCTTATCATTGCAGCACCTGCCAGAGTACAGACCACGTACTTCATCCAAAATGGGGTTGGAGATCTGCTTCGGCAGCACGCGAAACACAAAGTTAACACGAGCTATACACCAGGTTCCCCATTGCCGACGTACGATTATCACTAGCAGACACCTAACGCAAGGATTATGGTTGCATCCTGAATTCTTTTCGACTCACTTTATTCCATTCGTTTCCGTGCAACTGAAGTAACGTAGTCGCACTGGCGTGTCGGGTATATTTTGTTGTTTTTTTTTTTTACAGCGAAAGCTGTTAGGAGATCACAACAAGGGCCATTCTTGCGCCGTAGTTGTCCGCCGCCGCCGGTGTCCGTAACCACTATCGCGCGAAATGTGAAAACACATTGCTGATCCCTCCGTCATAGGAATCGGTATAACATGAAAGTGAAATGTGTACTCAAAGAAGTGCTGCTTATTGTTTAGAGATATATGAGAGTTTGTAGAATGTGTATTGGTGTTTGGCAGCTATAGCATCGTTTGACGTGGACACACCCACGTTGACGCCTAGTGGCACATCTCCATCGCGACGATGACAGCCTAGGATCATGATTTAACTGTTGTGGTAGCTGAAATTTCTAACGTATACCTGGACACAAGGTCGTCTATTAAGGAGAGAAACGGCACGGTGTGCGCTTCTGAGTAATAGGGTAACCTACGCCTGAACTCATGCATACAGTACCACAGTGCGCTTCAGCAACGCGGGAAGCATAGGTTCATAGCTGGAGCCGCGAACGCCTGCGGGCATTCCACGTCCCACTGGGCTCTGTCTCGCTCCACGAAGGCAGACATTCTCCCGTCTACATCATTGCCTTGGTGCAATGCTTACTGCAGCAATTTTATTACAACCTCTTGGCCCAACATGCCCTCATTTCGCGATCAAAAGCAGTATCGTGTAATGACGTCGCGGACTCAGGATGCTACCAAGTCTGTAGGGCCCTTTCGGGGGCTCCTACGATCTCCTAATAATGTTTTGACCACCTTTCCTTGTGTTTCGCAGCACCAACATTTTTTTCGCGGAGGATAATTGCTGGTGCCAGCACCTCCACCGCTTGTGACGTAGAACGTTACACGCCTTTAATACTCCTCGAAGACGTGGCGAACCAGTCGCATCGGAGGCACAGAACAGTATCTAGATGTGCCCCCCACAAGCGTTGAAGTTGAAGCACACGATGCGATTATATGATCATGTACAGGTGATGAAGAAGTACCCCATAAATGCTCACGATATCAATACACTGGTTCCTTTACGCATGATAAAGGAGTGACTATACCTTTGACCTAGCAAGCTGCCGTCGCCTCGGCGGTCTGCACATCAGTAATGTATAGCACGAGACGTCATAGCGGAGTGCGGTGCGCTTACCCCTGATGTCGTAAATTAGGTGCCTTCAATGTATTTTTGTGTTTGATCTTCGTACAACAAATTCTGTAATGCCTCTTCTATGCGACGTACCAAATAATGTCTTCACAGTTCGCTACAATCGCTGAAGGTATTTTTTTCCGCATGAAGGTGACCTTTCTCTGTAGAACATGAGCATTACAAGTATGTATTCGCATCATATATCAGTACACTATTTGAGCCGCCAATAGAAAAATTATTAATACCGGATATGCGATAAATAGCTGAGCTTGTCAAAGATGATCGTACTTTTCAATTGCGTATGATATTCATGCACATCACTAAGCCCTCCTAATAAGCAGACGGAATCGAAATCACTTGTTGGTTACACAATTCATTACCGCGATTCAGACATGCATAAGGCTGTCGACACGCCTTTTAAAGTGCGGCAGTGTTCACGAACACGTAGGTCGGAAATAAGAGTAACAAGTCAAAAGCATATTCTTGTGTGTTGCATACTAGAACAAGCGAATTAGACCGAGCTTTTATCAGAAAGGACATATATCGCACCCAATATCAAATACTCAACATTTGATACCTGCAAAATCACTACCACTCTGTGGAATAAAATCAAAAGCGCAAGCTGTGGGAGCGCAACCAGCTCATTTTCCGAGAATAAACCCTCAGAAGGTGCCGTCATTCTCTTTTCTAAATGATGCAAGACGAATTCTGATACTGCAGCTTCAGTACACGGAAAGCTCAAATTATTTTTCATAATTTATTCATAATTCATAATTTATCGCAGGATCACTAGCCTTTCTGCGAGGCGCACTCACTCCGTCTGGTTACACACACAACGATATTTAAACAAATGCTGGCAGGCTACGAATCCACTTGACTTTGTCGCAAATTATGTGTGTGCAACCACAGCTATTTACAGCGAAGGTTGTTAGAAGATCACAACAAGGACCGATATTGACGCCGTAGTTGTCCGCCACCGCCGGTGTCCATAACGGCTATCGCGCGAAAGAAAAAAACGAAATAAATAAAAAAAGCATTCAGGATACAATAGGATTCGAACCCGGACCCTCTGCGCGGCAGCCCAGTATTCTACCATAAAGCCACGCAGGTGCTTAAAACTCGGTTACAAACTGACCCTATGCAGGCTTTACGTCGGCTAAGGAATCGCGTTACCATGTGTAATAGAGCGTTTTAGAACAGCAAAGTAACAACCAGCCGTCAGACAATGCGAATTGTGTAACGAGTAGGCCGTTGAATGCTTTCAGAATTCTTTCATAAGGCTCATCCATAATTCTCCATCGTTATCAGCCGCAGCGTCAACAAAGTGAACATAATGTCTTATAGATGCGCAGTGGCTACCAGGCTTCTGCGAAGAATGTCGAATAATGGCACAGTGGATGCTTCACCACCACACAAAATTATGATGATGGCGTAGTGGGTGCCATGCAAGTGTACTTGCAGTAGTTGCCCCAAGTTTGTTGAAAAAAGGATCTAAAGAGGCCGCTCTTCCAGCTTTCGCTCTGAAATAAAGAAAAATCTCTAGAAACATCAGCCGCTATTACTATCATCATCAACCAAGCATTAGCCCGGTGCATCTGCGGGGCTGTCGAGGATTCCACCACAGAGCTACGTTGGTGCTTGAAACTCCTTAGCAAATATACCCTATACAGGTATCTTGTCTCGCAAGAAATCGAGTTCAAATATGTTATATGGAATCGTAGAAGAGTAACATAATAACCAGGCGTCACACAATGCGAACTGCGGAACGAGTGGGTCGTTGAATGTTTCCGACCCATTATTAAAGCGTCAGCCATAATTCTTCATCGTCATGAGCCAGATGTGTAGTGGGTACCCCGCTTATCCGCAGAATGACGAATAATGGCATAGAGGGTGCTACTCACTTCAAGAAAGTTACGGTGGTTTGTGGCGTAGAGGGTACTTTGCATGTGCACTTGTATTAGTTGGCCAAGAGGGTCTACAAAATAGGGTCTACAACGGGCTCTGGAAAGGCCGCTTTGCTAACTATTCTGGTGTCTGTGCTGCGTATTCTGCGCAGGCCTGGTGAATTTTTCACTATTGCGGATATCTTTTTTTAAATATTTCTACAGTTACATGAAAATATGCTGCACCAACTAACCCAACGCTCCAGCTTAGTGACCCACATTCACTTATATCGTTAGGTTTCTCGTCAACGCAGTCATTACTCACACGAAAAGTTTAAACTATGCTACCACGCACAGCCGCCCAAATCTTTAACGAGCGTGCGCAAGCGCTGACATTTCTATTCGTCAGCGCCAAGTGACGGTGCCAAGCTGAAACCAGGGCGAGAGTAAGCGAATGTCGAGAAAGCGCCTACAGCTAGGCCCATTGTCCGCTTGTCTGTTCCTTCCTAAGGACGTTAACCCATATTAGCGCCGCTCAGACTAACAGGCAGTGGCAGTAGGCGATTGATTTTGCTCGATGTCATGTTTTGAAAGCGAGCGTTGCAGCAATCAATCGAGACAACAAAATTTAGAGATACATCACATGCGCTCACTCTTTAGACAAGTCGACAACATGGCTCGGTCTGATGTGCGCTACTATGTGGTGACGTCCTCAAGAAGGAGATGGTGACGTCCTCAAGAAGGAGCAGACGATGGGGCCAACTGAGCGGCCATTCGCGGCATACGCTTCCCATCGCCTTGTTTGCAACTTGGCTTTGTCACATGGCGCTGACGTATAAAAAAGGCACTGCTCGCGAACGCTTGTTACAGATTTATGTCGCTGTACCTGTCACAATTAAAACATATTAGCTAACTTCTTTGCGTACAGTATACATTTCCATGCGGAACCAAAAGCCATGCCCATAGAAGGAATTCTGTGGACAAAGTAATTCCTTGAACACAAGCTGATGTTTTTTTTTTTTTGAGAATTCGATAAAAATTTGTGGTTATCAAGAACCGACATTACGTCGATGAAGTAAGTTTTTTCCGCGATTGTTGCATCAGAAAGCTCTAAAATACGCGAAATGATAGTTATTTTGCTTCGCCCATTCGAACGCGCTGAAAGTGCGGGCGTTAAAATGCACTGACCGAAACTTCATAAACTTCAGTACTTTTGACGGGGCCATGCTGCTCTCCAATCGAAGGTTCCCGCCGCTGACTGATCCGAACTGCGAGATCGCTGTTTATGTACCCGAGGCACAAGTAAGTACAGAGACGCCGAAAGCTCTGCAACTGAGTTACAATATCTGCCTCAACGACAACCAGCCGAGCGCAACGTGCTCAAGCGTCTCTCGTATAGCTTCAATCGTGGCGTCCGTGATTCGATGCAGTGATGGGCCGCTGCAATGGTGGCCCACTGCATGCACTTCGTTTTTTAAAGGGGCCCTGCAACACTTTTTGAGCTTGGTCAGAAAACGCTGCCGATCGGTAGTCGAGGCTCCTGAGAACACGCGAGCCAAAATATTACAGCGCAGCACGCGGCCTCAAATTTACATTAAATTCTCAAAATCAGATAAAGATCCCTTTCCCTTCTCTCGACAAATGACGCTATAAGCTCAAATATCATTTCGTCGCATGCGAAGTATCAGCCATTGGCTTATTGGAGCTTGGTGCGCTCGGTTGTTACTGTGGCCGCCGCGGGAGGCCACGACTTATCCTCGCGTGCGCGTGCGATCGCATTGAAAAGCCGCGCATTCGAGGAAGGAAAAAGAAAAAGTGCTCAAGGTCACGAGACGCGCGTGACGTATTTTCTTCGTCTATGCCAGGGGTCTCAAATACGCGGCCCGCATGTGGCCCGCGATCCTTTCGTCTGCGGCCCGCGGCCTGCACATGACTGTCTTCGCACCACATTTTTTTTAATTTTCATAATAAGCAAGTGTGTAAGCTACACAGGCATGACTGCTCTAAAGCGTTGTTGTCGTGAGGCAGCCCATGTGGTCATCATGTGTTAAAGCGTAACCGTGAAACAAAAACTGTATTTCAGAATCGGCGTCCAGAGTTTATTCATTTTGGAGATTGGTATCGACATGTTGTCGGATGTAATCCTGGCCCCAAATCTTTTTCAGAAATGACTCGTATTTAGGATTTGGAAAAGGTTTTTTTTGCAATGGTAGGGTTTCCCGACAATGCGTACGAACTAAACCCCTGCTCCACCCCCCCCCCCCCCACCCCTCCTACGCCCCGCTCTTACCTTCATCCCTGACCCGGCCCTTGTGAGGCTAAATTCGCCTGAGATGAGTTTGAGACCCATGCTCTATGCTATCCCTCCCTGCTTAGCTTCCAGCGCTTTCGTCGGGACGAGAGAAGAGACAATGCAATTGCAGCGTGCGACAAATCTTTGTAACTCCGCTCGTACTGGCCGGATTCTAAAACTTTCTGCAGTTGTGAATTCGTGAGGCAATAAGCTCCTTTAGTGAAACCATTCCATGGCTACATGGAAAGTGTTGCAGGGTCCCTTTAAGTAAGCACCGGTTTTACACAGTGAAACCCAAGCTTTATTGTACCCTTCATTCATTTCTTCGCAAGTTCTGCTCACGGATACTTATTTATTTTTATTTATTTAGACACACTGCGGACCAACATTTTGGTCCAAGCAGGACGGTCAACAGAAACAACAAGTAAATTGTAACAGCAAGAAAAAAAAAGGCATGCATTCGTAGCAGAAAAAAATACAACTATAGGCAAATGGGGTCCGCATGTCTGTGTAACAGCAACAAGATTATAACACATTTGAACACTAAACACCACAGAGATAATTTTCCTGTGATGTAGGGAAAATTCTCAGTCGTGAAAAATCTCCCGAGGTAGTGAATTACAGTCGTTTACTGTTCTGGGAAAATAACTGTGTTTGTAAGTATTAGTACGTGCAAATATTGGTGCCAAAGGTCCATCATCTTTACGACGGTTATCCTAGCAGTGGCTGGTTGGACCCAACAAGCTATATTTAAAGCAACTTTTCCCGGCATAATTTTGCATCGATCATGTCAACGACGGTTATCCTAGCAGTGGCTGGTTGGACCCAACAAGCTATATTTAAAGCAACTTTTCCCGGCATAATTTTGTACAAAAAACGTTAGACGACTCACATTTCTTCTTGTTTCTAACAAAGGAATTTTGTGTAATTGCATTAACGTACTAGGTGAGTCGAGTCTTCGATACTTGTTAAAAAATAAATCTAACTGCCTTACGCTGTACTTTTTCAAGAAGCATAACATCTTTTTTTGTAAAAGGGTCCCATATGACTGCAGCATATCCTAGTTTAGATAGAATGAAAGCATTATAAGCCAAAAGCTTTATGCTAGAAGGAGGACCTTTTAACTTCGTTTTTAAAAACCATAATATACGAAGCGCTTTCGTGCAAAACATCTGTTATGTGCTGTGTCCAAGTAAGGTTGCTGCTGAGAGTAATGCCTAAATATTTATAATTGTCTACTTGTAACACTGGACTACCCGAAGGATATAGGAAAAAGTGACGGGGAGTTTCTGCCCCGTAACGCGTAACAGAACACTTATCAGAATTCAGCACCATATTCCACTTACTACACCAGTCATCAATGGCCATAAGAGCTGTCTGCGCAATACATTCTGATCAGCTGTAGAGGATATTTTTTTGAACGAAATACAGTCGTCTGCAAATAATCGCATGCTCATGTTCTGGGACACGACATAACATAAAAAAAAGCTGAAGGACTTTAAAATAAGTAGGTTATCACAGTTGAATATAAGCTCAATGCGGAAACTGATGTGGGATTTCTCAAAAGTCAATGCACTAAACGCGGTGACGTCATCTTCAGTGTGCCGCGTCCAGCAACAGCAATATGGTTAAAGCGTGGCCTGTGCGATTAGCTCTGGAAACGAGCGCAGCCAGAGATGGCTGCGCTTGTTTCCAGGGCAAAAGCGCGCAGGCCACGATTTAAGCTGGCTGCGCACGAGAGCACCCCGACGTACGCGGCTAGCTAGCTAGCTAGCTAGCTAGCTTAATAGATAGATAGATAGATAGATAGATAGATAGATAGATAGATAGATAGATAGATAGATAGATAGATAGATAGATAGATAGATAGATAGATAGATAGATAGATAGATAGATAGATAGATAGATAGATAGATAGATAGATAGATAGATAGATAGATAGATAGATAGATAGATAGATAGATAGATAGATAGATAGATAGATAGATAGATAGATAGATAGATACGCTAAAAGTGCCTGCAGTACGCAAAGAAATGCTTCGCCTTTAACACATCCCATGTAACAATTAGGGGGTGCGCTTGTTTTGACGGTTGAAGGCAACATACTGTACACTCTACGCCGCTCTGTCTGGCAACAGCAGTATGGCGCTCGTTTCCGCAGGACTTCATGCATCCAACAAGGATCTGTAAGAAGGAATAGCGCCATGCAATGCCTGCCGTGTCACAATAGGCAAAACATATCCCTCTGTACCCTATATACAACGCTGTTATCAACGTCAATTAAATGCAATTTTTAAGCTTGTGTCTACGGCACACATAGCCAGCGGTGTGAAAACTCAGGCAACCTTTAGCAGTGCAAATATCAAATGCACGCAGAATTATATTTACCACTTACCATCTATACAGGCGCATTTCAATGTATGTATCCACAATCTATATAACAGTTTCTCTTGACTAGTTTTTATATACGAAGCATTCTCATTTTGGACCTGTGTCCAATTTGTGTATGCGTTGTTTATCAGTCATCTTCGTCATAAGATACTTCTTACACTCACGTTAACATAATTTTTTCATGATATATGCTGATGTTGCCTATAAGTGAATGTGTACGCTGCCGTGTGTATTGGCGCTCAAGCAGCTTGAATACACACAGTTGGAAATAAACCTTTTTCATTCAGTCATTCATATTGTGTAGGCTCTTATTGGCATGGCCATGATGGTCGCAATATTTGCATGTTTACGATGCGCGTTTGCACACGGTATTATAACGTAGCGACATATCCACTGCCGCAGTAGGACGCAACCACTGGGCATTCTGAATAATCACAGCCGGACCCGACACCGAAACTTATGTCGCAGTGACTATTCTACAACTACGTCTAAAGGGCTTTATGCCCAGTGTTCGGTAGTTACTCCAATTTTCTATGAATGTGAAGCCATCGTGAGCACCGTAAGCAGTGCTATGGGAAGCCCCATAAGAACTGCAGCATCCTTTAACAGTTGCCATTGACTTCCACAACTTGCTAGCACTCTCAGGTACATAAATACTGAACGAAATGCGCGGGGAAGCGCCTCCCGTCGTAGCTAAATTGGCGAAGCATGGGACGTCTAATATCTAGGGTGTGAGTTTGGATCCCATCCACGGAAAGGACGACTTTTCGTCTATTTTAAATTACTTGAATTTACGTCACAATTACAACACTTCAGGTTATGAAAACAACAAATGCCCCCTATGATTTCTTCGACATCGCAGCGGCGTGACTATCGCGTTTAGCTGGCATCGGAGAAGGCGAACAACCAGAGCGGTTTGAAGAACGCGAGTGTTTAGAACGCTCTGAGAATTCCGTTAGCTGGACGCCGCTGCCAACGCTCCGCTTCCTTCACTCGCCTCTTTCTCGGCCGTCCGCGTTTCTCTACCATAAACGAGCGACAAAGGCACATCCACATCGGACACCATCACGTTCCAACGTTTGATGACTCCAACGTGACCCGAATTGTCGGATGGATTCATTTTGTTGCGTGTTGAGACGACCCCTCCTTTCGACTTACTAGTAGTAGTATTACGCATGACACGTGTCCGGATAAGAAATTTTATCTGAATTCCGTGCCTGCTTCAGTAACAAATATAGATGGCCACCTTCACTTGGCTGCTTGCATCCTCTCAATTTCGCAATAACAAATACAAACTTTACTCTGAGAATTTACACGGACTGAACATACTTCTTTCACTTATTCCTCGTCTCAGCGGGGGTCGTTGTATGCAGGTGAACCTTTCGCCTTCAGTTAAAATAATTCAGTTTATTAGCTTCATCACAACGACTTCTGGAATCTTTACGCAGCAGTGGTCTATTAAGCAGATTATAATGTTCTTGCTCCGCACCTTCCCTTTTTTATTATGCGAGAGTGTTCACACCAGCTTCTTCTCTCCGTTCTTCTTTACATCATTTTTAGCCCTTTCGCCTTGCGTATGGCAGCAAACCAGATGTAATTACGGTTCCCACCAGTTGAGATTTTGTGTGGTCCAAGTGGCAAGAGATACAAAATTTTATGACCGATTCCTCTTTTATGGGCACCTGTACAACACGGATGTGTAACGCGTCTTAACAGAAGTAGTTGCACGTGGATCGTATATCAAGAAATTACACCAAAAACACAATACATTTGCTCTCTCTAGTGGTACTTGACTAGCATGGCACCCTTTGATGAAGCTGAGCACGTGTCGGCGCCTCATGGCATATCTTTGTCCATACAGCTGACGTTGACGACCATGCTTCACCCGTCGAGTTAGCTAAGACAATTATTATGACACGCAGCCTGCCGTTCGTACGAAAGGAACATACAGGATTTCGGGTTCCACACTCACATTATAGATTTGCATGACGAGCGGCGTCCTGGTGTTCAGTCGCATCAGTGTGAAGGTATGAGCGCTGCGTTGTGTCTTTCACAGGAAGTTTGTAACAACACGCTCGGGTTTACTAATGCCACACAGAGATTCCCAGCGTGCGCTACGAACATGATCTGCGCCCCGCTGGCAAGTCTGGCGAGGGACAAAAACAATGCATTTCACTAGACTTGTCCGCCGACAATATTGCACTTTTCGGGCGTTGAGCGAAGCGCTATATTCATTTGGTTCTATCGTAACAAGTCACTAAGACGTGTACAAACAGCGTTCATGTGACATGAAAATGGATTTCAAAGGGGTAATTGACGGTTGAAGTGCGCTCGACTAGCCGGTAGGGACCACGATAACCTAAACGTTGTCTGGGAGACAAACTAGAAGCGCAGTATGCTGCATGCGGCCATACAAGTGCTCCAGGAGCGAACGTTGCGACAAAAGGGTGGTCGTCCTCGCGAGCCTCTTTCCGACGTTCTTGGTCGGCCGTAGTTAACCACTTGACAAGTTTTAGGCATTCTTCAGCATAACGGGCGGCTTCCGACACGAGCGTGCACTCGGGTGGATCGGGTGCGGATGGTAGCGAAATGTCGACAGTGCGCGATGTCTGGAGAGCGTACAGAAGGAAGAATAGGGAAACTTGGTTGTGACTCAGTGCTGTTATACACGTATGGAAGAACCCGATCCCTGTTTGTTTGAACAGATTCAACTTGCACGCCAGAATGTCATGGACTGATTAAACTGTTCAGTCAAACCGTTCGTCTGAGGATGGTATGCAGTACTCGTCTGATGTACAATAATGCCAAGCGTGTTTATTGCTTTATCTTTATTTAGTCAGTTTTCACCCACAAACATTGTTAGTAGCGCTCGGCTTAGACCCTGCCGTAGGGTATGGGAAGCCTTGTTTTCCGGGCGCAAGTTGGCCCAAATCAAGATTCCCGTATTTCTCTGTCTTCAGCAGCCTTCTTCACTGTCTCAACCATGGCACTGCTGAGAAGTGCTTGAATTACATAGGGGAGAAATGTGGCGTTCTTTTTCTAAAAGAGCCAAATGCACTTAAACTAAAACTGAGAAAAACGCACTTTTTTTGCTTTTGACTATATGGCTGGGCCTGCTCAAACAACTTTTTGCCAGTATGTTTCTCTCCCCTAAATACCTCTAATCTACATTGTGGCTAAAATCTACATAGCCCCATATCGTCGGAATCCAGGAGTAAAGTGTGTATTTGGCTCATACATTGCACCATATCATTTGGGCTTCAACTAGCTCGTACAATAAGTCTAAAATTATTCGAATGTACAGTATAGTAATATTTTCCTAAAAAATTAACATCAGATTTGTGCTTCCGTCGGTGCCGTGCTTCTCCGCATGGGCGTAATGGCGATTACTAGACTTGATGAGCGAGTGGTCCTTCCTGGCAAAAGGCGCACTATTCTGGGCTGTCAGCAGTGTTTTCTTGTTCTTGGCATTTCATTGAAGGTCCTTGAAGGGCGCTCCGGCTCTTCTTCATCTTTTGAGCTCGTTTTATGCCGTGCTGTTTCGGATCACTTCTTCTTAAAGGAATAGATCAGTGCCCGATATTTTAATTTCATGTTTTTATTTCCAAATATACCGTGTTGGAGCGAATGGAGGACATGATATTGTGGCGCTAAACATGAAAAGAAGGAAACACTAAGAGGCAGAAAGAAGTGGGAGAGTCGGCGTCTTACAATTTATATTCCAGTTTTGCTCTACATCATCATATCCTTCAGTAAGTGCCAACTCGCCCAATAAAAACTAATTGTGGAACGCAAACACGATAGCAAAGCAACTAGGACACAAATGAAACAGATTGAATGAGGCCACGTTAGTTTTTGGTTACAATTGTTGACGCAGCGCTGATTTAATGATTGTGGCTCACTTTGAAGCAGATGCAGGATTTGGCTCCTTTTGTATTAGAAACTCTCTTTTTTGAGTTCATTTTAGAATCAACAATTGCCTCATTTTAATTGCAACTGTTTTAGAAGTTAAAGATCTTTAGGCGCGCTTTACGTTCCCGTGAAATTCAGCCTAGTTTCAGTTTCTACATTATGGCTCTCTGGGAAAAAACGCCTACAAATATATAACCTCGGTCACTGAGACGCTTGCAATGGGGACCATGACGCAGGACAAAATGACTGAGGAGGAAAGATGTGACGTTCTGTGGCGTCGCAGATGGAAGAGCAGCGTAACGTGTCAGGTAGTTAACACATATTATGCAATTGACGGTCTAGGCACGGAAGCGGACAGGGAGTGTCGACGACAAAGCTGGGTCCTAAGGTCCATAATGGGTATGTTGAAGTCGCCGATTAGTATAAAGGGTTTGTGCTTTTATACTCGGCGACAACTTATCTTTACATTGGAGCGAAGGCTACGGAGACGGGGCTTTCGCACATTCCTGTTGCTCCGCAAGTAGATCGGCAGCTCGCGGTTCCATTCAGTTTTACTCGCTCACATCGTTAACATGTTAAGAAAAACATATACATAAAAATTATGGATGGCAGAAACATCTCAATTGTTCAGTGAACATTTTAGTGTCCTACTATTAATATATTTTTGTTGGAGAAGTAAACAGCGCGTTTACGGCCGCACACTGGCGTCACGGATGCCATGTTCCCTTGGAAAACGGGTGGGCTGAAAAGGTGGTGCTGTCTAAGAAATGGAAAGAAAAGGAAAGCATTCTTGCAAAGTGAACAATAACTACATTTTACCTACAACTGCCCGCAACTGTTCCAGTCTCATAATGAACAAAACAGTATTTGTTTCAGCAAGGCAATTCAGAAAATAATGAGTAAACATAAGTACTATTTTCCTGGCGCGGTAGCAGGCATGCGCTGTGGTTCTGTATCTGCCACAGTGCTGTCAAGAAAAGTTGTCGCCGAGTATGGGCGTTTTATATTGTTCTGTCACAATTATGATTGATATTAGTCTATTGTTAAACCTTTTTTTGTGTCTCAAATCCACGAATCTCCCCGTGACTGACACGGACGCGGACGGACAAGCCTCGACACTAGGGTGCTTCACCCCTAAAATTCCGAAGCACCCGACCGGGCATTTGAACCATCGACCCATCGCTACGCAGCGCGCTGCATTACACCACTCAAACACGCACCATGCATGGACCGGTGTTAGGACGTCGAGCTATTTATATAAACCATTTACCGCCGGCGGTAGGCAGATCTCGGAGGAGCTTGAGCGTGCTTTCTATCACACAACGCTCCAACATTACCTTTCAATTGGAAAACTGCCCTTACGACGCGCACAAAGAAGTATCACCTTTCTATACCCACTAGTGATGTGGGAACAAAAAAAACAACGCCGGGGACACCTTGGGCCTTGGGTCAGACGCCACCGCGTGGTAGGAGACGTGGATAGGGTCACTCCACGCAATGCAGTTTAGTAGAAAAAAGGCATTTCCAAGAGCCTCGGTTTCTGCATTGTCGACACTTGCAGCTCGTTTCTCAAACACAAAGACGTAAGAGCTGTGCCAGGTGTTAGTCCACGCTTGTCCTGTGTATACCTGTTGCGTTCTTTTCAGGCATCCTTCCATGTGCTTCATCAGCGGGCTGGAAGTATCGAGCTGCTTGTCGGTCTTCGTGTGGCATTCTAATTTCTTGCTATTGCATTCATTGCTTCGCCCTTGCCGATTTGGGGATGTCAGCTACAGCAGGAAGCTTAGCCGCGTCTAAAGTACACCATGTTTTGACACTACGTCACCGACAATGGCAACTTTATGTGCAGTGAAGCGGCAGTTATTGAAATTCAATAGGAGATGAGCATTCTTCAGGCACGTCAGGACATGTTTAGACGCAAGGATATCGCGGTAGCGATATCCTGTCTCTAGTGCGTACTTCAATCACTTAGTGCGTACTAGTGAAAAAAAAAACTCCCCATCTCCCGCTAAAGGGAACCATGTGTGGATGCGAAGCCGCGGGGAGATAATTAGCTTGAGCAGGAGGAACGTCGCTGCTCTCATTTCACGGCAGCCGTCCGGGCGCTCATCGCAGCATTGCACAGGAGAGAGAATGAGGCGCGCGCACTCCGTCATTTTTATACCGACGTATACCGTGGCACCCCCAGCTGAGTATGCAGCTGTCAGACCACCTGTCGTGCGCGCCGCTCCCGTAGAGGATTCCTAGGGGAGAGAACGGGGGGACCGTAGGAGAGGAGAGAGAGGGGGACGTGCATGCACTGTGGGGGGTGTGGGACGCGGGAGCCGCTCCGTAGAGTAGAGGATTCCTAGAGGAGAGAGGACGCGCATGCGCTGTGGGACGCCGGAGCCGCTCCGTTGAGTGGATGATTCCTAGAGTAGAGAAAGGGGGGTGAGCGTAGGAGAGAGAGGGCGAGGGGGACGGACTAAGCCCCCTCCAAACACATGCAAGCAAGATCAAGGATTGGGGTCAACCTGGGCGACAGACACCACCTGCGTAGCCATTGCTAAGCAGCCTCTTTGTGATCTCGGCCATGACTCAAGGAATGGGGTCAACCTGGACGACAGACACCACCTGCCTAGACATTGCTAAGCAGCCTCTCTGTGCTCTCGGCCATGACTCTCACGACTGTGATAGGGTTGACGGCCTTCATATTACTACAGTGTTCTGGTTCACCTAATGGGTGCTTCCCTACTTCATGAAAGTGGCCGGACGCGGGACGGGGGACTGGGGAGGGACGGACAGAGCCCCAAGCATAAGATGCTTCGCATCTAAAAATTCGTATGTACGGAAGATACGGATCCGTACATACGGAATTATGGTATTACGGATCCGCATGGTACGGATCCACATGATACGGATTCGCATTATACAAATCCGCATAATCCATATATATGGATTATACGGATCCGTATCCTCCGTATATACGGCTTCCATTTATACGGAAATATGGTATTATGGATGCCGTATGAGACGGCTGGTCTTGCGGATTTGTGGTCGTGCGGAAACCGCATGATACGGCTTACATATATACCTTTTCCGCATCAGATTCCATATGATTTCGTACCGTCCATTTCGGGATACTAAAATCTATCTTCTGTAAGGCAAAACTGACTTGTACAAGGGTTAATTGTTGTGTGATTTTGGTTTAGCGAGTCCATACAATGCAGACAAGGTCTTCCATTAAGTCAAAACTTGTTGGAGGACAGCTTAATCGAGAGATCAAAGTAAACTGAATAATATTTATTCTGCACATGTACGCACAGAATAAGCCTAAACGATGCGCACTGTCAGATGACAACACTCTCGCATGCACCACGCAGAATAAACACAAACAATGCGCACTGTCAGACAAGACGACGCCCTGGCACGCACCACCACACACGCACTTGTTCACGTCTGCCACCACTGGTTATGCTCCATGTGTCGAGAATGTAGAAACAGAGGCAGTTCTCACACGCAGAGTAAGCATAAACAATGCGCACTGTCATGCGACACGACACCCGGGCACACACCAAATAGAATAAGCATAAACAATGCACACTGTCAGATGACACGACACCCTGGCACACGCTACAACACATGCACTTGTTTACACTTTCCGCCATTGACCATGCCAGATATGACGAGAATGTAGAAACAGCAGCAGATCTCACGCGGCACTGCAAATGGAATGGCACTAATCTGCCACCCTTATCTACAATGAAGGCCTGGCATTCACACTGGCAATAAAACTGAACCCTTATTCTGCACGCCTACCTACGTATGCAGGATAAGTACAAAGAATGTGCACTGTGTGCGAGACGACACGACACTACTGTACTGGCACGCACCACCACACACGCACTTCACGTCTGCCACCACTGACCATGCTGAATATTATGAGAATGTAGAAACAGCAGAATCTCTCACACAGGTCCTGCCGTTGCGAGGTAATTGCATTTACCCGCCATCCTTAACTGCAATGAAGGCATGGCATTCTCACTGGCGGGTAAACCTTTGAAGCTGTAATGCCAAGCAAGCGGCAAACGTGGTGGAGCAAGCAAAGTCCATGGTGACACAAAAATAGGTGGCTCTCTGATGTGACTAGAGTTGTGGCAGGTCGCTTCATGCACCTACGGGTTCCCAAGGTGTTACGAGATCCTGCAGATTATAAACCTTTCCTGCAGGCACCCACACCTGTCACCATTTGGTTGCAATCTAGGCAACAGCTAGCCGACGGGCGCCTATTCACTGCCGCAGAACCACAGGACATCCAACGGCTAGCTTGTTGCGAAGGGCAGGGCAGCCGCTTCAGCACTGTCGTTCCAGGTATCCGGCCAGGATGGCTACAAACGCTTACGGGTATATCAGTAAAGAATTGCAGCAGCAAGGAAACGTCGCAAGCGCAATTGCTTAGACGCGGCAGCGCGCGATACACTGGCAGGAGCGCCTCAAGCCACGAAAGACAAGCCCAACGTAGGGGGCGGCGCGCCGCGGTGGAATGTAGCGTAATACCATGGTGGGTGAGAGGGAAAGACGACGGTCGCCGAGGGAGCGTTTGACGGGCACAGAAAATATAAAGGAAGGCCCCTCCTCTTAGGTCATAAGAGGGGAAAAGGGCCCCCCCCTCCCCCGTGCGTTCGCCTACCCTAGTGAAAAATCCGTATGTACGGAAGATACGGATCCGTACATATGGAATTATGGTATTACGGATCCGCATGATACGGATCCGCATGATACGGATCCGCATGGTACGGATCCGCATGATACGGATCCACATAATCCATATATATGGATTATACGGATCCGTATCCTCCGTATATACGGCTTCCATATATACGGAAATGTGGTATTATGGATGCCATAATACCATAGTCATTTTGGTTTAGCGAGTCCATACAATGCAGGCAAGGACTTCCATTAAGTCAGAACTTGTTTGAGGACAGCTTAATCGAGAGATCAAAGTAAACTGAATAATGTTTACTCTGCACATGTACGCGCAGAACAAGGCTAAACAATGTGCACTGTCAGATGACAACACCCTCGCATACACCACGCAGAATAACCACAAACAATGCGCACTGTAAGACGACACCCTGGCACACATCACCACACACACACTTGTTCACGTCTGCCCCCACTGGTTATGCTCCATGTGTCGAGAATGTAGCAACAGTGGCAGTTCTCACACGCAGAGTAAGCATAAACAATGAGCACTGTCAGGCGACACGACACCCGGGCACACACCAATCAGAATAAGCATAAACAATGCACACTGTCAGATGACACGACACCCTGGCACACGCCACAACACATATGCACTTGTTCACACTTGCCGCCATTGACCATGCCAGATATGACGAGAATGTAGAAACAGCAGCAGATCTCACGCGGCACTGGAAACGGAATGGCACTAATCTTCCACCCTTATCTACAATGAAGGCCTGGCATTCACACTGGCAATAAAACTGAACCTTTATTCTGCACGCGTACCTACGTATGCAGAATAAGTACAAACAATGTGCACTGTATGCGAAACGATACGACACCACTGTACTGGCACGCACCACCACGTACGCACTTCTTCACGTCTGCCACCACTGACCATGCTAAATATTATGAGGCTGTAGAAATAGCACAATCTCTCACACAGGTCCTGCCGTTGCGAGGTAATCGCATTGACCCGCCATCCTTAACTGCACTGAAGGCATGGCATTCTCACTGGCGGGTAAACCTTCGAAGCTGTAATGCCAAGCAAGCGGGAAACGTGGTCGAGCAAGCAAAGTCCATGGTGACACTAAAATAGATGGTTCTCCGATGTAACTAGCGTTGTGGCAGGTCGCGTCATGCACCTCCGGGTTCCCAAGGCGTTACGAGATCCTGCAGATTATAAACCTTTCCTGCAGGCACACACACACACACACGGCAGCGTCCGATACACTGGCAGGAGCGCCGCAAGCCACGAAAGACAAGCCCAACGTAGGCGGCTCCGCGCCGCGGTGGAATGTAACGTAATACCTTGGTGGGTGAGAGGGAAAGACGACGGTCGCCGAGCGAGCGTTTGACGGGCACAAAATTGCTTAGAGGAGGCTATGAGGGAGAGCGGCCCCTCCCCTCTTACGTGACAAGAGAGAAAAGGGGGCGCCCCCCCCCCCCCCCCCCGTGCGCTCGCCTATGGTCATGGTTTCACGTAGAACACCATGCTTTCCGTATACTACTATTGCCACGTGGATCTTTCCGCATAGCCCATACGGATTCCGTTTGTTCTTTCTGTATATTCCGTATCGCCGTATGAGTCTATCCGTATAACAGATATGGCATCCGCATGTTCCTTATGGCCACATCCGTACGCCCATACGGAATTCCTTATGTACCATATGATGCTTCCGTATGTTCCTTACAATTTCCGTAAGCATCAGTATACGTCCGTACAAAATCCATATATTTTATACGGAAAATATGCGGAATCCGTATGTTTTCCGTATGACGGTATGCGGATTTTTTCAGTAGGGTATGGTCATGGGTTCAGGTAGAACACCATGTTTTCCGTATAGTACTTATTGCCACGTGGATCTTTCCGCATAGCACATACGGATTCCGTTTGTTCTTTCCGTATCCCATGCGGTTTCCGCATGTTCCGTATCATACTTTCCGTATATTCTGTATCGCCGTATGAGTCTATCCGTGTAACAGATACGGCATCCGCACGTTCCTTAAGGCTACATCCGTACGCCCATACGGAATTCCTTATGTACCATATGATACTTCCGTACGTTACTTACAATTTCCGTAAGCATCCGTATACGTCCGTACAAAATCCATATATTTTATACGGAAAACATGCGGAATCCGTATGTTTTCCGTATGACGGCATGCGGTTTTTTTCAGTATAGGGATGTAATGGGTATCATGCTTTAAACCACGAGCAATTATGCGCGAGAAATGCGGGAAATGTTTTCGAACTTGCTATGCACCCACTACGTGGTCTTAAGAAAATACACGCAGTAACGTGTGTGCCTTTTGTAATTGGTGGACGGCTTTGACCCACAATGCCGTTATGATATTCACATCTTCTGACGCCCGATGGCAATGTACGCTTGTACCACGCAATATTACTGCGATATTACATGTTGTGTTGTGACGCCTGTATACAGAACGCGTGCGTTTGAAAAACATGAAAGTTATTTACACTGCATTTCCAAGCAGAGGAAGTTATTTTGAATGTAATCCCAAGCAGAAGCGTGGCTATGTGGTAAACCACCTGCTTGCCACGCAGACGGCCTGCGTTGGGTCTTCATTCGGACCAGGAAATTTTTATTATTTATTTTATTTGCATCTTTCTCTATTTTTCGGTCACGAACATTATGATTATTTTTCGCTCACAACCAACGACGCCGACGCCGACACCGGAATTTCTGCGAAGCGAGCTCTTTAACGCTATTGCGTTAATATTGTCGAGGTAGCAGAGACGTGTGTGTCACTTCATGCTCCGCAAAACCCAGTACATCATGCGCTCGATGGTGGCAAGTGCATTGCAGAGGCTGAAGGGCATGGCATCGAATTAATGGCGACCATCAGAAGTGACGACGGCTGTGTTTGGACGATCGGTATCTGCAAAGGGCACCTGCCAATACCTTGAACGCAAATCGATCAATGGAAGAAGCCTGGCGCCTTTTAAGCAATCAGGGGCATCGTCAACCCTTGGCAAAAGGTACGCGTTTCTCCGAGTGACCTTATTTAGACACCGGCATGGCATAAGAAATCTGTTCTTGAATAACGTTTCCGAGTGCGGGAGCCAACGGTGTTGGTTGCCGCGGTGATTGCTGCTGTGAGGGCTCCTGGCGCGGAGCAAACGGTTGGAGAGAAAGCGGAAGACCCACATCCTCACATGCAAAGTCTTTCATTTTTCCGAGAAAGTGTAAATGATGAGGCATGGCATCCAGTGCAGCGAGTGCTTGGTTAGTCGCAGATGAACATCGTGCGAAAGTATCCCTGTGCGTTAGAGCTCTGGCACAAATTTGACACTTTGCACAAAGTGCAAGCAGACTTCGCAAGGAGCTTGTGAAAAACATCGTTGTCGACAATCTTCATATTACGCTGTATCTTGGCGCTTTCGCTCAGTGACGCATCGACGCGCCTTCTTAAAGGGGCCCTCTAACGCTTCAAAGCATCGGTGCTGACCGCATCAACACGTAGTGGCGCTCACCAGAACAATTGCGGGCGGAAATGACGAAGACTGGCGCAGGCCTGTGATTGGATAAATGTAATGTTAGATGTAATTGCGGCGTTGCATCAAAATGAAGAATATTATTGCATTTCTTTTTTCTTTAGCGTACTTTTTTCACTGAACGCGGAATAGACTAAAGCTCTCCGAACTTTTCAACTTGAAAACTGCAGCGCCGCGAAAGAATGCGCAGAACGCCACGGTACTGGAGCAAACGCGCCGGGAACGCTCCAGGCGCCGTTGTTTGAAGAAACAGAATGTAAGAGCGTTGAAAGAGACGCCGTCGCAACAAGATAGATCACTAAACCAACAAAAAATTTTAGAGGCGTTCCCGAGCTGCCTTGTTTCGCACGTGCGGTTCACTCTTCATGCACCACATTTTTTTGTTACCTTCGCAACGGCGTCCCAATATGCTGGAATTAACGGGCAATATGCCATGCAAGCTTCCGGTACGTAAGAGCTTTCAGTTCATTTCATTGGCGAGTCATTCAACGTCACAGGGCGAGGGAAGCGTGGTTAGATGACCCCGCCAAAAATCGAGGTGAGGGCAGGCGTCCATTTTATTGTATTTTCAATTTTCTAGGCTGAATAATTTCGGAATTCGTGCCCCTATCACTGCCGTTTTTGCTGCACTAATTTCTTCAGCCTTCAGTCTACACAACCCGCTAGTAAAATATGTAAAACAATGAGGTCGACAAAAGTGTTGGAGGGCCCCTTTAAATCGATTATGTCGCTTATATAGGCCGTAAATGTTTGACTTGGTTCCTGTGCCCGTGTACGCAGACGTTGCTCGGCGCTTAACTTCCGTACGGCAGGGTGACTGAAAGCAGAGGGTAGTGCCTTCTTGAAAGCGGACCAGTTCTAAAATTTGGATTCGTGGTTCGAATACCACATCTTCGCCACGTAAGCGAGAGAAAAGTTAACTGTGCTCAACTTAGCAGCGTTATTCCACCTGTTTTGTCCACTAAGTTTTTTGTAGGATGACAGCCAGTCTTCGGTGACAGCCAGTCTCCAGTGGCTCGCACTGACAAACCGGTCCGCGGCACAGCGCTTGAGAGAGGTGGCGCCTGTTGGGCAGCGTATAATGTGCCGAATATAATGTGCGCGATCGGCGTGCAATGGGGCCGGCGATATGAGTACCCAGCACGATCCACGATTGTAAAGGCATTTATTGGACGAACCTAAAAGACAGGTGGTATCTTGGAAAAGTACACAGGGAATATAATGTGGTGGTGTCCCAACGCCGAACTCGCGCCTTTCTCTAGTGATGATGATCGAAGTAAGACCGAAAGACTAGCTGCTTGGTACATATACATCTTAAAGGGCCCCTCACCAGGTTTGACAATTTGTAGCTGACGAGCGCAATTGATACACTCAGCGTTGACGATCACGTCTGCCAAAATTTGCAACGCTACGCGCCGCGGAAACGGTTCAAATTTCAAGCTTAACGCTGCTTGCCCTTCCTTTCGCGTGCTCGCGCGTAGAGAATGAGGGGATGACGTACACGGCGGAATGGCCCTACGTAGACGGCAGTGCTGTGACGACGGTCCTCTACGTAGACGGCTGTGCACTGACGTCGACAGCAGTAGCACGTGACACTGCGAAAATTATTTGACACGACGTGTGTAGTTTATGGAATTTGTTGCTTGAAAAGATGAATAAAACTTGAGAGAAATAATGAGACGCACAAGGGGAATGTTTGCGTCTTTTTCATTTTTGTTCAATGAATTGCAGCGATATGCGGGGCTAATGTGCCTCCGTTTCGCGTGCGTTCGTGTCCCCGCGGTTAGCGCATCGAGCAGACGCCAGCCGTGGAAACGAAAGTGATGTTCTGGTGCGTTCGAGCACTGAATGTGCTCATTTACTCTAGCGCGTCCAAGTAAACGTAAATGCAGCACTGGCTCATGATACTGCCACTCTCGTGCCAGTGAAAAGTGAAATGAACGTGCACCGAGGCATCCATCGCAGAAACAGGCAATCGACCACAAAATAACGCTGGTCAACAAAACAACGCCGCGCGCGTGCTCGGGGGCTGGGCTTCCTCGGTCACGTCATGCACACGTGACCTTACGTGCCATGACGTGTTGTTCTCGCTCGGACGCCGGAGAAGGTAGGGAAGAGATTTGGCTTGCGAAGGCTACGCGGGCCGAGCGGCAAGGGTTTCGAACTCGCCTCCTCGCATCATGGTTTCGCGCCGCATCAAAATATCGGTTTTCTCAGCGCCTAATGAACCTATTGAAAAAATTCTGGTGTCATAATGCTCCTCATCGGACACACAACAACTGCCAGCGTCTAACTAAAATTTGTTATGGAGCCTGGTGAGGGGACCTTTAAGAACCTTCGAGCGCGAACTAAGACAAGGACGAAGATGGAGGGAATGACACCAGCGCTGTTGTCATTCCCTCCCTCTTTGTCCCTGTCTTAGTTCGCGCTCGAAGGTTCTTATGATGATGATCGTTGCGCGCGCGATGTCATTGTCATTCCTTCGTCATAGCATTAAAAGTAATGTGGCCTATAACCGACGATTCGGTGGTACAGTCGAGATAAGGGTGACAGGAGGCGAAATCTAAGTGTATGAAGCTGCTTCAAGTAGACAACTGGGGCATGCTACAACTGTAAACGGATGCTCGCTCTACAACCTGCAGGACACCAAATATTTTCGCTCAGGCCCACACGCACTGAATTTCACAAAAGAACATATGTGTTCACAGAACATGCGAACACTGAGTTGGCAGGGAACTGTGCTTTGAAGTTGAGTCCGCTTACGTATACAGACACAGGCACAGATGGATAGATAGATAGATAGATAGATAGATAGATAGATAGATAGATAGATAGATAGATAGATAGATAGATAGATAGATAGATAGATAGATAGATAGATAGATAGGTAGATAGATAGATAGATAGATAGATAGATAGATAGATAGATAGATAGATAGATAGATAGATAGATAGATAGATAGATAGATAGATAGATAGATAGATAGATAGATAGATATTTGTTTGGGCAGAAATTAGCATCATGCCATTGTACATAATGATGCAAAAACAAACCTGCTTTCCATGCGTTTGAAGATAGGTTGGCGAGCAGTCAACTACACGTAAAGGCATAAGAAGAGAAAAAAAAAGGCGTGTTTAGGCATGCATGGCACATATATAATAAAACGTAGTCATCTAACACACTAATGTCTGTAGCGGTGGACATCCACGACGAAATCAAATAACTCCCTCTTTAAGACAGCCCTTGAGACGCGCACGGAAAAGTGGCCCCTTTCTGTGCCCACTCGTGATGTGGAACGAAAAAAAAAAAAGAACACCACGTGGGAACACCTTGCGGCAGCCGCCACTTCGTGCCAGTAGGCGCAGAGGAGCCACTCCACGCGCCGCACTTTAAAAGAAAAATAAATACCTAACAGCGTCGGGTTATGCATTGTCCACACTTGCCGCGCGTTGCTCAAACCCAAAAGCTTAACAATTGTGACAGTTGTTCGTTCACTCTTGACCTGTGCGTTCTTTTCGAGCGTCCTTCTGTGTCCTTCAGCTTGCGCGCTGCCAGTATCGAGCTGCTTGTCGTTCTTCGTGTGACATTCGAATTTCTCGCTATCGCATTCATTGCTTCGCCCTTGCGGCGAAACTGTGACATTTCTTTCTAGCAAGTGTTCAGTTTATTGAAGTTTGAGTGAAATATTTTGTAGGGCAGGCTTCAAGTACCGTCAAGTGAGGGTTCACTGTACTCAAGTGAGAGTTCACAGAATACCTATGATTATATTAGTAAATGCTTTACACACGAGATACTATAGTTTTTATTCACTAAAAATAACCTAGTTGAGTGCTTTCACATATCACTCACACTGCTAGTGGAGAATTGTATGATCGCATAATACTACGATTGCAGTCCTGGTGTCCTGGCTAATCACGTACTGCGTTGCGTGGCTAAGTATTTGCTCAGAAAAGATCCTGCTCCTGACGGCGGGATCCTAATCAGGCGAAAATGCTAAACTCTCTCTGCACCCTAGTCTCTTTACGTGTTAAAGAAGCCCGGACGGCAATGTCTATTCGACGTGGAGAATGTGACGCATAATGACGTCGTAGTTTTGCAGTATAAACAAACACACCTTATTTCAACTCCAGCGACCCCTCCATAACATATCAGGCGAAAGTTCCGGCTTTCAAAACATGAATAACCTAATGGTTGCATACGCAACAGCTGCATTAAACTGGTTCAAGAAAATTGCAAAAACTGTTGCTGGCAGTAACAATGGACGAGAATATGTGTACTTACTTGTGTTCTGGGCATTAGCAGGATACATCTGGAGTAACGCTGCAAGAAGCCAAATAATATGTTTTTTTTTTAAATTTCCAATATGACATTGGTGAGATCGTAACAATGCCATGGTCTTATGGTATTGACATACGCGCGGTATACAGTCAGTGCATTGTTATTTGGTGATCTCTGTCATTAAATTTTGCACTGTTAAACTGCTACTACATCCAGTCTGCACAAGTGGAGCCGTAAGTTGCCTCGCTTGTTCAAACCCACTCAACCGATGAAATGTGAATACTGGAAATATGTGTCCTCTTCGTACCAGTTCCTGGGGCAGCAAACTGCACGAAGAGTCATAGTAAGGCGTTTCAACAATTTTAATTTATCAAGGTCAGCTTCTTTAAAGTTAAATACATAAAAATCTTCATTTATGCAATATCATGACGAATATCATCAATTTAATGAGAGAGAGACTAAGAGATAATTTATTGGACGGCAGAGAGGTCGGCCTGAGCTAGTGCGCTCTGCACGGGGGATAAGGCAAAGGGGAAAAGAGAACGATGAGGGGGGATGATAGGAAGAGAAAAAGTTATGCGTCTATAGAAGAACCACGTAACGTAATGGTTACCTGATAGCAGTTGTTGACTTCGTCTGGTCGCACATTGCTGACAAAATAGCAGTCTCACTTTGCGTTGCCACACCGATGCCTGTCAACCTTGAAGACAAGTCGCTAGTCTAATCGCACTAACTGTTCGAAGGTAGTACCCACTTTTAAGAAAACTTTTTTTTCGCTCTCAAATGAGGGACACGTTTCATATGGCAAAGGTCTCAAACTCAGCTCAGCTAGCGGGCCGTATGCACAATATTTAGTCCTGCAAGGGCCGGCACAGTGAAGAAGATGGTAGTGAGCGGAAGCGCGGAGATGAGGCAATTTGGAACAAAATGTCAGTGTACTTGAATGTGCGTGCAGTGTACAGTGTGCTCAGCGCCGTGTTTGTGGCTTCTTCTCGTCCTGTCCTAAGCGCTGCCTTATTCTTCATCCACGATACTAGCGTTGTGCTTTACTTGCCGTGTTGTGTTTTCTCTTTCTCCCGAACCCGGGGGGGGTGGGGGGGGGAATCTTTCGTTATTTCAGAGGTGGAGGCCTTGGGTAACTACGATATCAGCTCTTGAGGCAAAGAAACATTCCAAAAGAAAGCCAACCATCGGCTTTGCCCGCCTAATTCCTTTTATCCTACGGAAAGCTCTCCACTGCGGGTTGAAAGCTCATGAACATACTTATTTTTAAGAATGGAACCGAGGCAGGCACGTGCGTGCCGCCAGCTGCAAGGGAAAAGTCCGTGGGCCGCATGCGGCCCGCGGGTGGCGTTTTGGGGATCCCCTGCGTTGTAGGATCGCAAAAATATTCTCGGTTAGGAATATCCTTTACCTCGGGTCATATTTGGGGCCATCAGTTTTGCTGTATTGGGCTTCGTGCACTTCTCAAGCTATCCTTCTAGCTGTTCGCTAGAGGCTGATTTCTTGTATTTCACGGCAATAAACATTCTTCATTCCTTGAATGCATGCATATATCAGACACAATTCATGCGTATTACGCCACGTACTGTTTCGTGCACTGAGGTTATCGACCGCCTGCCTTGCCCACCAAAGCGTTAATAAGCTGCTGCGACGCTGTGACTGCTTAGCTTGCCCCTCTCTGTAATCTCACCCTTAGTTGTTCACCGGCTGCCAGGTTGCTGCCCGGTTACGTTAGTATGCAATAAAGGCATGCTGTTTTACTGCCTGGCTTCTTCACCGTTCATTCGAAGAGTGTAAAGTTATAGGCCGGTATGCGGATAGGCTGAGACGAGAACGTCGGGAAGCCATCGATAATCATCAAAGAAATCAAGAGTGTGTCAGCTCTCCTTCCGTTGCCCTTTCACAAAAAGAAATCTCTTTCCTCGAGTGTTGAGTGCAAGTGTACTGGTGACAACCCTCATAGTGGGGGCGTTCTGCTTTGCTGGTGCTGTGATGTCATATATGTTTTTTTGTACTTATCGCTTGTGATATTAAACTCAGTTAGTCAAAGACGTGTATGTGTGCTCCTTCTCCTTTTCTGTCCTGTCTCGGCGAGCATTTTGACGTCAAGTACGCGACCAGCATGCCACGTTATAATGCGAAGCTTTTTTTAGCGAACCTAAGACGCTTCGGCCGTTTCTATCTGCGCATCTATCTGTCTCTCTGTGTGGCCGCCTACGCCTGGGTGCTACCCTATTCTTCTACATAACCTGTAATATAACCAAAATTCGCATAGCAGGGAATTAGTCAATGACGAACACGAATCACTGGTGATGACATGAACAACGCAAAATGTCTGTCACCTACGTCATGAAACCTTTCCCTCAGTGACATGTGGCACATCCCTTCATACCACATTTCATGTTACGCGGGTTTGCTCCCCAAGTGATTCTCAGTCTCAATCACCGCTCAGTGAATTCTGTGGCATCTGTCTCCGAATCAGTGGAATCATGAGGCCGCATAGCATCGAGCATTGCAGTCACTTCTCGACCATAGATCAGTCCGAACGGAGTCATTCTCGTTGTTTCATGGAGGGCCGTTTTATACGGCAAAATTTTGTCCCAATTATTATGCTCTACGTCGACGTACATGCCAAGCATGTCTGCAATAGTCTTGTTAAGGCGTTCAGTGAGCCCATTCGTTTATGGGTGATATGCGGTTGTCTTCCTATGCGCTGTGCCACCGGGTATAAGCACCGTGCGCAGAAGCTCAGCTGTGAACGCAGTTCCTTTATCCGTTATGACGACTGCGGGAGCACCGTGTCTCAGGACAATGTTCTCAATAAAGAATTGTGCCGCTGCAGCTGCAGTGGCGCTTGGAATCGCCTTGGTTTCTGCGTATCTGGTGAGGTAGTCAGCCGCCACTATGATCCACTTGTTGCCACTATCCGATATTGGAAATGGGCCTAAAAGGTCCATACCAATCTGTGCAAACGGAGTTTCGGATACAGAAATAGGATGTAACAGCCCAGCTGGTTTAGCCGGTGGAACCTTCCGTCGCTGACAGTCAATAAAAGTTCTTACGTAATGTTTCACCTCCGCTGCAAGTCTTGGCCAGTAGTAATTTTCTCTGACTCGCGATAATGTTCGCGTATAACCAAGGTGGCCCGAGGTGGCTTCGTCATGGCAGGCTTGCAAGATGTCATTGCGGAGAATTTCGGGAACTACCAGGAGGTGATTCTTTCCTGCAGTAGCACGGAAAGTCGAGCTAGTTGGTACGAATGCATATTTCAATAGCGCAAAAGACACAGGGACACAGGCGAAGAAAGCGATACAGCGCTAACTTTCAACTGACGTTTATTCGGAAATACAACATATATACATATAACAACTGAAAGCTTGGTCATGCGCAGTGACTCCGTCTAACATCAAAAGCATACTCAGCACTTCAGAGTATCTTACAGCCCTGAGATCTGTAAACCAAGTTCCTTATCAGACAGGGATAATGACGAGTGGCTTTATGCATTTTTTCTCCCATTTTCGCAATGAAAAAAGCTTCGGCTACCTCTCTAGTTGTCTGATCGCCGTTTTTGAATAATACGTTTGCATCATCAAAACACGGGGTACATTTACACTCTGCGCAGTGAAGGGACAGGTGGCTACTTGGCCTGCATTTCAAGGAAGAATGGTGTTCCCGTAGTCGAACGTTAACACACGTCCCGATTGACCGACATACGCGCGACCACACACGACATCGGTAACTGGTATACTACACCCCTCTTGTTGCAGTCTATGAACTTCATGGTATGGCGCATATCACATTCCTTAGACAAGTTATCGCTTCCTTTTTGTACAAACGGTCCACCGCGGGGCACACACGGCTAAGTTTTCTTTTAGCGGAACATACTACATTTACATTGTACTTTCTCCCAATCTTTTTGGAAAGATGCGAGAGGCAATGGACATACGGAATGACAGTCGTTTTCATCTTTTTCTGGTTCGCATGGTTTCTTCGAGTCAGATGGCGATTCGAAATATTTTGCTGCTCTCTCGCACGTTGCGAGCAATGACGCGGGCGGGGAACCCTGCTTGCGTCAATCGAGCAACCTGGCCTTCGAGACTCTGCTCAGCAGGTGGCAGCATGTCTTCGACAGGGCGGACTTAAAACATGAAAACGCAATGCTGTTCTTAACTATTTTTGAATGTGAGGATCTGAAATTTAAAAGAGGTTTTCAGATCTCGGTGCATACATGTAACACGCGTGCTCACATTCAAAAGATAACGTCAGGTCTAAAAACTGCAGTTTGTTGCCCGTAGGCAGTTCATATGTAAAGTGCAGACCATCACCATGTTGGTTAAAACAAGATAAAACTGTATCTTTAAAAGTCTCTAACTGCGAACAGCTGCCAACAACCAAATAATCGTCAACGTAACGGAAAATCCTTTTTACGCTACCAGGTAACTTTCTCTCAATTTTCTGAGTTGACGATTATTTGGTTGTTGGCAGCTGTTCGCAGTTAGAGACTTTTAAAGATACAGTTTTATCTTGTTTTAACCAACATGGTGATGGTGTGCACTTTACATATGAACTGCCTACGGGCAACAAACTGCAGTTTTTAGACCTGACGTTATCTTTTGAATGTGACCACACGTGTTACATGTATGCACCGAGATCTGAAAAACCTCTTTTAAATTTCAGATCCTCACATTCAAAAAATAGTTAAGAACAGCATTGCGTTTTCATGTTTTAAGTCCGCCCTGTCGAAGACATGCTGTCACCCTGCTGAAGCAGAGTCTCGAAGGCCAGGTTGCTCGATTGACGCAAGCAGGGTTCCCGCCCGCGTCATTGCTCGCAACGTGCGAGAGAGCAGTAAAATATTTCAAATCGCCATCTGACTCGAAGAAACCATGCGAACCAGAAAAGATGAAAACGACTGTCATTCCGTATGTCCATTGCCTCTCGCATCGCCTAAAAGAGATTGGGAGAAAGTACAATGTAAATGTAGTATGTTCCGCTAAAAGAAAACATAGCCGTGTGTGCCCCGCGGTGGACCGTTTGTACAAAAAAGGAAGCGATGACTTGTCTAAGGAATGTGATATGCGCCATACCATGAAGTTCATAGACTGCAACAAGAGGGGTGTAGTATACCAGTTACCGATGTCGTGTGGTCGCGCGTATGTCGGTCAATCGGGACGGTGTTTTAACGTTCGACTACGGGAACACCATTCTTCCTTGAAATGCAGGCCAAGTAGCCACCTGTCCCTTCACTGCGCAGAGTGTAAATGTACCCCGTGTTTTGATGATGCAAACGTATTATTCAAAAAACGGCGATCAGACAACTAGAGAGGTAGCCGAAGCTTTTTTCATTGCGAAAAATGGGAGAAAATGCATAAGCCACCCGTCATTATCCCTGTCTGATAAGGAACTTGGTTTGCTGATCTCAGGGCTGTAAGATAGTAATTTGAAGTGCTGAGTATGCTTTTGATGTTAGACGGAGTCACTGCGCATGACCAGTTAGTTGTTATATGTATATATGTTGTATTTCCGAATAAACGTCAGTTGAAAGTTAGCGCCTGTATCGTCTTTCTCGCCTGTGTCCCTGTGTCTTTTTGCGCTATTGAAATATGCATTCTTTCCTGTTGAAGAGAAATTCTTCTTGTAGAGTATTCCGTTGCGTAAGCAGAATGATGGCAAACTTCTCGAAAACACTCTCGGCGCATTTGAGGCTCGTCCCTTCAACAACTCAATCAATGAGTTGAGCTCCTGATCGTCTTGCTGTTGCCGAGAGATGACAGTCGCATCAACAACTCCTGAAAAGCCGGCGCTTTCTTCGTCTTCTGTGATCGTTGATTCAATTGGTGATCCTGAGAGGCAGTCGGCATCTAAATGCTGCTTTCCCGATTTGTAGACTATTGTCATGTTATTCTCTTGAAGGCGTAAGCTCTAGCGCGCCAAACGTCCAGAAGGGTCTTTCATGTTGGTCAGCCAACAAAGGGAGTGGTGATCGCTTACCACTTGGAAAGCGCGGCAATATAAATATGGGCGAAACTTTGCGACTGCCCAAACGACCGCAAGACATTCCTTCTCCGTGGAATGCGAAGAACAGCGAAGATACAAATTAAAACGCAAGGCATATAGGAAGCCGAAGACAGAACACCCCTGTAAGATGCTCGACTGCCGTACACTCGTCCACGTGGTCAGGCAGAATGACGCAGTGTTCTCTTGATTTCTTACGAGGCTGGGCGATGGTCTCATCCTGACGGAGTATCACGTCGGATTGATTGAGAACCCTTCGTGACAGACGAAGAAGCCGTCGCGAAGTGTCCCGACAGCATAGACCTATACTACAGCAATGTGGGCGTCCACCGCTATAAATAACATTGCCTCGATGCTGCGGACGACGTGCTACGTCATCTCGCATACGATAACATATCCGGCTACAAAAACGAGAATGTACACCACGATGCCAAGGCCAAGGCGGCCAAGATGAACACAAGCGACATAGCTGACCTGCCGGCCTCAATTTGCCTGAGTGTCGGTAAGCACTAAACGATCGCGGCGAACATCGACGTAAGCGACGTCCTCGTTAATGGAAACATTGGCACCTTGCGGTAGGCACATCGAGCGTGGCGTACACGGCAACCTTGTGCGACTGTGGCTTGAGTTTCCCACGTCCACTATAGCCACTGTCATCCTAGCCAGGATGAAGCTCATCACTACCGCACACTCATCAATACAATGTAGTTGGATGTCCGTGGGACTGCCGACGACAACAACCACGATATAAGCCAGACAATATTTTTAACACGAAAGTGTTTTATGCCGAGGGCCACTAAGACTTTAGTGACGCATTTCCGTGACGGATATGACGTTGATAAAATGGACGCCACCAAATGAGAAAGAAAAAAAACATTCAGAAAAATGTTCCCCCGCCCGGAATCGAACCTCCGACTCCTAGGCCCGCGACGGTATGCACCCGACGCACTACCGACTGAGCTAAAGAGGCAGACGAAAGACATTCTACAAACGCGCCTTATATCTCTCACACAGTCTCTCTCGCTCGGCGCTATCTGTTGGCGGGGCCGGGCAGTGCCACCGTCTGTGAGCGATGAAGAGAAGTAATGCGGCATGACACTTACTAGCACCGGTAGAGAACGATCTCGGAAGTACAGCGTAGTCTCGGAAGCACAGCGTCCGAGATTGCGTGCCGGCGCGCAGTCTCTGAGGTCATGGTTAAAGCGTCTCAATAGCAGCAACAAACAACGGCCGCGCTAGCATCGGGGAGTCGCCCTAGACGCAGTTATGTGTCACTCTAGTTATGCGCTTTGCCTGTCGCTTCGTGTTAGCGTGTGACGGCTCGTTGTCGGAGTAATGCAGCTTTCACATGCACCAACGGTGTTTCGCCGCCGACTACTTCGAGTGGAATAGCACCGACTATACTCCATCTCAGAAGTACCTTGCAGCACTGTGGAAGCTGCAGGGCTTGTTAGCCAATAGGAAAGGCCAAAGCCCCTTCAAGACGTGTTCATCCGCGTCGCGCCGTCTGCGCGTCGGATCTTTGGCGTCTGCTTGCCTACCTTGTCGATACTTGCTCCCTGCAGTTAATACAAAACGCAAAAACCTCTGCGGGAACGCCACCTTGCCGTTTCTTTATGTTCAGAAGCCCACTTGTACAGGGCGTGTTCGCTGGCGTTTTTTAGGAACGCGATTTTTTTTACAGCAGCGTTCATGCTGGTGTTTTGACCGAGTTCTCTTTTGACGGCACGGTCGACCCACTTTCAGCAGCAATAACGTACCATTCTTGGGCGGAACAGCAAATTATTGGCACAGAAAACAATATAGACATTCAGGATGTTTCACATTGTCAACGCATCACCGACGCAAGTGTTGTAACGACATCTGCTCAGTTAACATCAAAGTACTTTTACGGCTGGGGCCCGCCTCGGTAGTCGTAGCAGCATCAAAACAAACGAGCGATCTCAATAATAGCGAGAAAAGATGCCTGTTGTTTAGCCCTCAGCGTCAGGTGAGACTAAGCGATGAAAGATTATACAACCTATTTCTTGCTGTTCGGGTAGAGAGCCAGTAATAAGCACACATTCGGGTGGAAGCGGATGGTCTGGGGTGTATGGGCGCTGCCATGTTGCTGTACGTCCTCGCGGTTAGGGTGGTTATTGCGGTTACCAGCCGGTAATCTCTGCATTATTTCACAAATTGCGAAGTGCAAGCGCGAAGGGCCTACCGTGCCACGTATCGCTGCAACGCGTCAAGCGGAAAGCACAGCTATAGCTCTTGTATTCTGTTGATAACGAAACAGTTAAGCCCGGACTATATTATGTGCTGCGCAAGGATACCGCCTGCGTACTCCTCGTAGCTTCGGCAGTGCTGCAAGGTAATTGTGAGATGGAGTATAATAAAACTGCTGCCGTAAACGGTGCAGAAAGGCAATGATGTCGACGGACGAATCTGGTGCCTTGGCGGAGCGAGGCGGAGGCCAGCGGTACCAGGAACGCCTGCGTGCGTTCGCGGCTCAAGCTCTGCCTCCCGTGTAGCTGAAGCGCAATGTGGTAGTGAATGTATGAGCACAGGCGTAGGTTACCGCATCACTCGGGAGCGCACGCCGTGTCGTTTCTCTCCTTAAATGACGACGCTTTGAAGAAGTGCACAGTACCAGTGTTTATTACGCGCTTGTTGATGTCATCTTTGCGCGCGATTCGTGATACGCTGTATCCAGGTATAGGTTTGAAAGTTCAACTACCACAACGGGTAAATCGTGATCATGGGCGTTAGTCGTCACGATGGAGATGTGCCACTAGGCGTCGACGTGGGTGCATCCACGTCAAACGGTGCTATAGCTGTATAACACCAATGAACATTGTACAAACTCTCATACTCACTACAGAATAAGCACTACTTCTGTGAAAACACCTTTCACTTTCGTGTTATACCGATTCCTATGACGGAGGGATCAGCCATCTTTTTTTGTGTGTGTAAGAGGAAAGTTTCCTCTCGCCTAAGCAGTGCCATAACTATACATAAGTCACAAAGGTCAACATACGCACAGGTAGTCTACGAATCTGATAAGCGCCATCCACAGAAATTGGACTGCGTAGCGCTTTCCAGGGCTGCCAGCCTCGACGGCCTATACCTCGTTGACGCAAAGGGTGACTTCAGGTTGCGACATGTCACCAGCTCTATCGAGAATTTCTTGACAAAATGTCCCGGTTATCAAACAGGCATCTAGACAATGTCTTTGACCGGATTAGCGCGTTCATTCGGTGCCTTAGCAACAACAATCACCTCACGCTCGCCGTTCAGGGCGTACAGTCTCAACGTATAGTCTGTGCACGCGCACGTGCACGACCTCGAAAAAGACGCTATGCTCAAAGAAAATTCCTGAAGCATGAAGCGATGACGCCACTGCAATCACGGGGTTCGAATGTGGCGTCCACATCAAGGGGCTTCATTGCAGGTGCGGTGACATGGCCACATATATAAAGACAGGGCGATGCGCATCTTCCACGTAGGCCGCATCATACATCGTCGGCCGACGGACACCGATCCCTTAGAGACAAGCAGCCCAACCAGACACGCCCGCGTTGCGCACATCGGTCACAATAACAAAGCCCCTGCCGCCACGTACTTGAGCGCTGGAGTGGTGCTCAGTTATCCCGGTGATGATGACCTATAGTTCAAGAACTCTCAGGAACACCACGTACACGAGCATACGGGTTCTTGAAATGTGCGTGCGTCGTACTGCGTTATAACGGAGAAGTTTGAGCATTATGTGATTTGCGCCAGAACATTCGTAGTGCCTGTATGCGATATGTCAGAAGAGATAGCTAACGATGACAATGGTGCTCGTGCTACATGTTTGAGCGCGGGGATTGTTGAAGACGGGTGAAAGAAAAAAAATAAGATTCGCGTGCGTGCGAGAAGGAAAAAAATTGGCCGCGTATCTGCGTGCTTCGCTGCAAATGTCGTCGAAAGACGATAGTCTTGTGCCGACCGTACTGCATGAGTACCACAATTTAATACCTGGGCTAGCCGCCGGGCTCGTTTTTCGGACGGTTCCCGGGCACGCTTGAGACGGACGCCGGCGCTTCTCCGCTGAAATTTGGTCGTCGGTCTTTTCTCTGCGTTCTCTGATCATGTCTTGTTGAGTGGATCGTATTTCATCAAGCGGCCATATATGTTTTGCCTTGCCTGAGACAGCGCTTTTGTACGTTGAATCAGCCGCATCTGGCTGGCATTGATAAAACAGAAGAGGACGCCATCTGCAGCGCTATCGGGGAACATCGGCTTGTGTTGAACTATGCTGCTGCCAGGTGGCAGCACTACAGCGTCGAAGTTAAATCACTGGGTGGAGACTTGTTTTATGCACAGCGGCGCATTTTCAGCGCCGCGTACTAAACACTAGGATCTTTATAATTATGTATCTATAGATTTTGTTTTAAAGGAACACTGTGAATAGTACTAAGGTATTGATGATGTGCCTCAGATATGCGTAATATTTCATTTTTTATTGCCCACGGTCACCCGTATGAACACATGCTCCTCGGTAAAGATTGGAGGTCGTAAGGCAGGGGCTTAAACTTTGGCCAGCTAGCTGAATCGTGCGACGTACCGACAAACAGAGAAACAGACAGACCAAAATTTCTCCGTTTACGTATCCCAAGAAAGACTATCGTCTTTAAAAGTGAGCATACGGTTTGGGGCAGGGATCGCCAACCTTTTCAGGCGGAGGGCCACTTTCCATGAAGCATGAAGTGCGTGCGTGTGTGTGTGTGTGGGTGGGTGGGTGTGTTTCTCCCAACTTCTTATGAACTGCGTTCGAAACCTGCAAGCAGGGTCATCGATTGGTGGGACCGTCCACGCTCCCAACAATTATATCCTAAGAAACCAACCGTTCCCCATCACAATGTCATATCATCTTACCGCTTCCAGTATTGGTAATACCCATTTTTGTTGCCATCATTACGCAACTGTAAACAACTGGTCATTTTAGATATATGCGACTCTTCAACATATGTGTGTCTAAATATACATCTTTAGAGTTACTTCGTAATATATCACTCATTATGGGAAACTACGCCACAGTGGCACCGCATGCTTTGCGTAACATCGATACCTACGGTATGTGGGATCCGCCGAATTTTTCTAAATTACTTGCTTCGGCCATGCCCCCCTTTTGTGACCCTGCCGGGCCTGCCATCCATGCCGAACACCATACATGAGGAGGTTTGTTCGACCTTATGGTGACAGTGAGTGGGACAGCCAAGTCAACATTTCTGACGACGGACGAGTTACGTGTCAACCGTCAAATAAACGCGCGTAAATTTTTTCGCCGCGACATAATAAATACGAAGCGAAGCATTTCTTTTGTGACCACAAGTACTTTGACCGTTTCTATCTATCTATCTATCTATCTATCTATCTATCTATCTATCTATCTATCTATCTATCTATCTATCTATCTATCTATCTATCTGTCTGTCTGTCTGTCTGTCTGTCTGTCTGTCTGTCTGTGTGTCTATC
This sequence comes from Rhipicephalus appendiculatus, assembly GCA_030522465.1. Lineage (NCBI taxonomy): Eukaryota > Metazoa > Arthropoda > Arachnida > Ixodida > Ixodidae > Rhipicephalus > Rhipicephalus appendiculatus. The sequence goes on from JALIZH010012915.1 coordinate 98,783, forward strand.
TATCTATCTATCTATCTCCGTAACTTGGTCAAACAGAATTAGCACAGCAGGAAATTGGTGTTGACCAACACGAGTAACAGGTCATAACATGGATAACGTCCCATGCTTGTCCTGTACGTTATGAAACCCTTTCCTTTACTTACGTGTGGCACATACCTGTCTACCTCGGCCCATGATATACGGGTATGCGGCACACACAATGTACAGTCGCTAGAAACCGAGCAACGGCAATAAAAGCTTTCAAAAGGTTGACACGACAGCAGCAAAGAGCCAGTGTCGAAGAAAATACCCAAAGCCCAAAAGAAAAATTACACCATCTCCCGCTACAGGGAACCATGTGCAGATGCGAAGCAGCAGGCGCTAACACTTACACTGGCGGCAGCGTGGACGCTGACGCTCATCGCAGCGTTGCGCAGCAGAGAAAACTGGGGAGGCGCAAAGCACGCACTGATGGACCGGTGTTTCCTACTGGAACATGCCAATCGCTGCTAATGGGCAATGAGAGACAGTAGACTCCGACTGCAGACAGGGACCCGCAGTCCGCTTTTAGTTAACGCGCACGCTGCGAATTTTTATTGTTCAACGACGCACAGGAGAAATCTCCCACCGGCACCACCTTGCAGGTCAAGATCCAGTGCCATATATAGGGGGTGCCCAGTGAACGGTTGTGCAGCGCGAGCAGTCGGTTTTTTCAACCAAGAAACTCGCTAGCAGACGCTGCCTGCGTCGGCGTAGGAGAGCAGAGAGAGGGGGAGGCGCATGCGCAGTGGGAGAGTGTGGACGCCGCGGGCAGGGATGCCTAGATGAGAGGGGGGAGCGTAGCAGGAGAGAGAGGAGGGAGGCGCATGCGCAGTGAGGATGTGGTTGCCGCGGGGAGGGATGCCTAGAGGGGAGAGGAGGTTTTTTATTTTTAGATGCGAAGCAGCTTTTGACTAGGCTGTGTAACGCTGTCCCGCCCTCCGTGCGTCCGTAGGAACACGCCGCAACGCGCTCCCCTCGCCGCAGGTGTTGGAGCGGTGCCAAGTAGGGCACGCCGCAGCTGCGCGTTGACGTCACGCTCCCCTCGCAGTGCGCGCTGACGTCACTCTCTCCTCGCCTGCCGCGCGCTCGCCGCAGCGCCCGCAGCTGCCGCCTGACGCGCAACGACAAGACCTACGCCAGCCATCGCTTCAAACTAATCTTCCAGCGCTCACCGCAGCACCCGCGTTAGCGCCGTTCAACCCGTGACGCGACCCGTGCGCAACGCTGCTGCTTCGCATCCCATCAGGGTTCCCTTTGGAAAGATGGTGTAAATTTTATTTTTTTGAAGGGTTTGCGCATGCGCAGTAAGGGTGGTCACACCGCACACCACCACCGGATTAAGCTTTGCCATAAGATGCTTCACATATAAAAAAAAATCACAGGTCCAGCCAAAATGGAATCCGGAAATTCTGCGTGGCAGTCAAGTATCCTCCCACAATGCCACACCTGCGCTTGAAACCACTGCGGATAAAGAAAGACCCTGTACAGTACAATTGTGGTTGAAGCGTTTGTTAACCGCTTGGATAACATAAGCGTTGTAGTAAAGGCTACATATGTACGACTATGGTCCAACACGCTATAGTCTAGCATTGTTCGATCCCAGAAGAGCACCCTAACGACCGTTTTAGTGATACGCACCTCACCACACCATAGCGTGCACTTCGTCTCAATAATATTGGTGCATTTGCTTGAACGTGCCCACACATTTTACTTTACATTATGAGCTACCCTTTAGGCACCACTGATATCAACGCACCTGATAATCCTTCAATATACCCACAACTTCTCAGGTTACCAAATACGTCGATCCAGTTCGTAACGCTTGGTCATAACAAAAAACAACGAAGGATGTGGCGAACAGCTCTGCATGAAATCGATTCTAACATTGCATGGGATATACTAGAGTATTTGAAATGCGAAGCATTTATTTGTGAACTTCAACCACTTTGAGCGTTTCTATCTTTCGAATCTATCTATATATCTATCTACCTAGCCGCATACGTCTGGGTGCTCTCGTGATCGCCTCCTTAACTTGGGTAGACCAAAATTAGTATGGAAGGTTAAGAAGGTTTCACGAATACGTCAGGCCGGCCATGAAATCAATAACGTGAAAATCTCGTCGCGTACGTCGTCAGACCCTTTCCTCCAGACAGGTGTGGCACGTACCCGCATACCACGAGCCGTGGTATGCGGGTATGTGACACAGGTGATTGAAAGTTTATATCTACTCAGGAACGGCGAGAACACACATTTTTAATTTAAAAGCGTTGGTGTGCGAATGCAAAGAATAAATATCATGGTCCCAACAGGAATCGAACCCAAGCAATCTATGTGGCAATCAAGTATTTTACCACAGAGCCACGTCAGGTCTCGGAACTGCTTTGGAAAAGCATCTTATACGGGTGTAATGTTCGTGAAACGTCAATTTTATAAATGTTATAATTTTATAAACGCGTAACTTTATACATATGGCATATGTACTCCTCTGATAAAGGCGTCACATTGGGTTAACGTCAATTGTACTTAAGCGCCATCCACTGAAGTTGGTCTACTTAGCCCTACCATCGTCGCAAGCACAAGCGTTACACATCGGCTTATACCTTCTGGTGGTGGTAATACCCATGCTGCTGTTGGCATCGTTACGCAACTGTACACAACTGGTTATATATTATTGTTATTATTATTAAATGCGAAGCATTTCTTAGCGAACTTCGGCGACTTTGAGCGTATCTATCTAGCCGCCTACGACTTTGTGCTCTCCTGGCCGTATCGTTCATTGGATTTATACCAAAATTGGTGTGCCGCAACATGACAGTATGACGAACATAAATGACTGGTCATATCGTGAAAATCAGGACTAACTTCTCATGAAAAGTATGGTTTAAACGCCCATGGCCTTACTGCTCCTGAGGCTGTTTTCTTAACTTGATATATCCAAAATTTGGTACGATGATACATTTCTGCATGAACAACATAGGTGACGGGTGCTAATATGAAAATCATGACCTGTATGCCGTGTACAACATGATTTACATGCCCCGCTCATGGTGCGCTCACGGCCGTTTCGCTAGCTTCATGTACAGCCGCGGCCACGTCTGTGTATAGCACTCGAGCGGCCGGCTTTGCTCTGCGGGGCGACACCTTGCGGGCGTTGCGGGCTGTGACGTGGCGTGCGCGGGAGCATGCGCGGCCTAATAGACACGCAGACCTGCTCTGCACAAGTGACAACGTTGAAAGGTGGGCTTGTTTACCCGAAGACGCACGCTCCCTCAAGGCGCTTTCGGCATATCGATTCCAAAAGACGCGTTTCGACTGATAACACGCGCCTGACTGATTCGCAAGAAACGATGCACACTTTCTGGCTATTCTAAGGTATGCGATTATATGACGATATAACGCCACCAGTGCGTAAAATGAGAGCCCAGACGTTGAATTTTTTTGTACCACTTTTTGCCGACTCTCTGTAGTGATGGATAATAATAGTATCTAGGGTTTCACATCCCAAAACCACGATATGATGATCATGAGGGACGCCGTAGTGGAAGGCTCCGAAAATGTCGACCATCTTGTGTTCTATAACGTGCACTGACATCACACAGTACACGGGCCTCTATCATATCACCTGCCCTGAAATGAGATCGCCACAGTAGGGATCAAACCCGCGACGGTAGGGTCAGCAGGGAAGCTCCGTAACTACATCAAACATTCCTGATCTTCCGATGTTACCAGCTGTCGATTTCCACGAGGAGCGTCACTAATTCTTCCTTTATGCCTGAATGACCCCATTGACAGTGCGTATAGGGCGCCAGGTAGCTGCACATAATCCCCTTGCGACACTGTGCGCCCCATAATAGCAATTGCGCGACGCTCATCCGCTGTTAGCCGGGGAGCCATGGCGAAACCGAATTCGGCAAAAATGCTTGATATGTCTACCTCAAATACTGACAGCAGGCACGTGTTATCGTCTTAACATTGACCAGTGGTAATATCTGGGATGGGTGTAGAAATAATTTTTTTTTTTCATGCGAAGTGCCGTGCCGGAATCGCACGCGTTATCATTCACGCGCGCCTTTCCCTTGCCACCGAGCGAGGTAAGGCGGCGCGGCGCCCTCGTGTATTGCGCACAGCCGGGAAAACAGGGGCGCTTAAACGCATCATTTTTGGCGTCCGCAGGTCTGCGTGTCTATTAGGCCGCGCATGCTCCTGTGCACGCCACGTCACAGCCTGCAACGGCCGCAAGGTGTCGCCCCGCAGAGCAAAGCCGGCCGCTCGAGTGCTATACACAGACGTGGCCGCGGCTGTACACCAAATTTGGTATTGCGTGACGTGACTGTATGGCGAACATAAATGACAAGTGGTAATATGGAAATCATGACATGTCATGTGCAACATGACTTGAATGCCACGCTCATGGCGCGCTCGTGGCCGTTTCGCTAGCTTGATATACACCAAAATTGTTATTGCGGGACGTGACTGTATAGCGAACATAAATGGCTGGTGGTAACATGACAATCTTGGCATGCATGTCATCTACAGTGTCATTTACATGCCACGCTCATGGTGCGCTTGCGTCCAGTTCGCTAGCTTCATATACACCAAATTCGGTATTTTAAGGCGAAAGTTTTTAATGTCTCATGAACACGTCCGTCCGTCCGTCCTTCCCTCCGTACGTGCCCTGGCACGGTGCCAGGTGGTCGCCGCGGCGCGCAAACGGATGCCGGTCGCGTCGGACTCGCACTTTGCTTGCGTAGCGGCGTTGTGCCCAGCGTGTCCAATCATGCAAGGAGGGAGACGCGCTCATCGCGTTCCATTCTGACCAACCCCGTCTCAATGGGCACAGGGGTTCGTGGAACACACTTTAGAATTTACGAAGTGTCCGTCAATTTAAGCGCTCGAAGGCGGATGGCGTCTGCACGATGCACAATGCGCGAGATGCACAATGCGCGAGAATACGAACGCATGCCAAACGGAGGCAGATTAGTCTCGCGTCTCGCTGCGATTCGCGGTAAAAAAAAAAAAAAACACGCACACATTCCGTTTGCGTGCCATACCACTGAGAGTATAAAACAAAAAGACATGACCTAGTCAGTCGAATGGTCACAAGCTTTCGCCGACCACACTTTGGAATGTACGAAGTGTCCTTCCAATTTTTGCGTGACGTGACTGTATGACGAACATAAATGACAGGTCTTAACATGTAAATCATGACAAGCATATTGTGTACACCATGATTTGCTCCTTGCTGGGTGCTTCGCATTACATCGATTCCTACAGTGCGTGGGATCTGCCGGTTTTTATTATTATTATTATTATTATTATTATTATTATTATTATCGTCGTTGTTATTATTATTATTATTATTATTATTATTATTATTATTATTATTATTAGTGCCTCCAGTGGAGACTGCAGAAATCGAAACTGGGGGGTCCGTGGTCCATTACATTGTCCATCGTATGCCAATAGGGAACCTCGGTTCCTGGATTCGCAATTTTTTTTATAAAGTTCGCAAGCTTGCGACGCCACGCGTCTCTCGGTTCATTGTTTTCACTGACCTGTGACCAACAAAAAAAAAACGACAAAAAAGATGGCGCGTGCCTCGTCATAGCCGCCGCACATGCTCAGACAACCCTGCTTCTAAAAAGGTTCCTTCTGAACTTGCGTGGATTCTCTGCGGTTCCTGAAGTTATCTTTGTCTTCTGCATACGTCTTCCTATTTTACCGTTTTCTCAGTCGAGATCTTCGATGGATCTTCAATTTCGAGACTATACGCCTTTTTTGCGGAAGAGCACGATCGTGTCTACAAACCTCGTATTGTGGAGGTACCTCAGTTAGGGTAAGGCGGGGCAAAATGAGACATGGGGCAAAACGCGACATTTTGGCTTTGCGGACCTCTATAGCTAATACAGAAAGCACTTTTCTTTGTTTCTGTATTTCAGCGAGAGGTGCTGGTAGTTGTCCACCTTTTTATGTGTAAAAGTTGATGATTGCTCACAGCGTTCGCGTGGGAAAAATTACGCGGCTGGTGTGAGTGTGTTCGTGACCCATCAAAAAGGGGCGAAATGTTGCTGGGCCAAATTTTCGGATCCGTGCATGAAGCTACTCTGGCGTCAGTATAACAACGTAAGTATTTATATTGTTACTTTATACTACTAGCTACATACCACCAAAATTTTATTTCATATGGTGCGCGGGGGCCAAAGCGGAAATTTTTTTGAATTTGTGCATGTGAGGGGGGGGCAAAACGCGACAAAAGGGCATTGAATTACCTTAGAGAGTGTCTTATTAAGTGAACCATTTACTTACACTCATTATATATTATATTTTATTGTTTAGGAGCTTTCGGACGCACAAGAGAATATCATACAGAGCTTCCTGGGAGGAAAACGACGTGTGAAAGCACTGATTGCTGTTCAGGACACTCACTTCATTCGCGCTGCATCGAGGTTTTTCCGCGTTCCCAAGGATGCTCTGAAGAGGCGAACGCAAAATTGGAAGAATCTCCAAGTAAAGCCGTTCACAAACACGTCTCGGCATCGAGTTTTCCTCCAATATCAAATTAAAAAAAAGAAGCGCTAGAAAATTTGAATCTAGCACAGTTTTAAATTCATCGCCTCACGAAGCCCGGCTGACGAAACTGAAAGCCACGAAACGCCCGTGCAGTTCTGCACCAAAACGGCAAAAGGAGGCGAAGATGCGTCAGATCACATCTAGCGTCCAATCGTTGAATAATCCAATGAAGTGCAAGCTTTCAACAGAATACAACAATACCACAAAGAAAGACTGGTAGTGTTTGATCTGCAAGGAGTTTTGGAGCAAAACAGCACCGGATTCTGTCTGGATTCAATGCGTGGAGTGCAAGGACTGGGGTCATGAAGGCTGCGTGAGGGCCCACGGAGTTTAATTTCAAGTGTTTCTACTGCAAAAACTGAAGGGTTAAATTTTTTTTCACACTGTCTCATTTTACCCCGCAGGTTGGGGCAAAATGAGACATCTGGTGCATTTTTTATTTTTTTTTTAAATAAACTTTTTGACAGTGGCAACATGGTCATATTTATGTAGCACATACCTTGTACCCAAAGGAAAGTTTCTGCATTGACGTGTAAGGGCAAAGAGTGAAGCAAAAATAAATATTCACTATTTTCAAATTTTTGTCTCATTTTGCCCCACCTTACCCTAATCTTTTCTGCTTTGTATTCCAATCCTTCCGCTTAAATTGTTGTTCCAACCGCGCACTGAGCAGTATTAGACACAATGAGTTTCTTGTCGCACGCATATGGCCGCGGGAGTTTTCCGGTTTCGGTGTTAGCCAAGCAGCGAAGTTATTCAATGTTTGTGCGCAAAATTGATTCCGTAAACGTGGGCACACACACACACACACACACACACATATATATATATATATATATATATATATATATATATATATATATATATATATATATATATATATATATATATATATATATAATATTAAATTAGAATGACTACGTAGCATTCTCAGCCTTAATGTTACGTGTCTAATTGCTTATTTAACCTGACCAGGACTTTCTATAGTGACTACGAAGGCTATAAGCTGTACTTACAAAATATCAAGGCGAAAATTCCACATAGCGAGAGTGTTGTCATGACTAAAGTGTCTTCTGAAGGCACCTTGCTGGTAATGGTCATATAGCGTTTAGCAGCTTCGCCTATTTATATTGCCTTGCTGTCAGCTGACTGTCACCTGGCTGCATCCGTCTGACCTCGCAAATACAGATCTGACAATGACAAAAATAAAGAATCAAAACAGCACTCAGCTGTTGAAGCCTGCACAATAGGAACATGATACATTTAATATTTATTAATTATTTATTTGCTTCTTTTTTGTTTCCAAGCATTCAGCCTCGCTGGAGCTACAACAGGACTAGGCATTGTATACGTCATTTTTCAATCACAGACAAAATGTCACGAAATGTTCTTGTGCGACCATTTCTAGGTGAATCATCCTGGTGTCCAGTTGTCGAGGAAACCATCTATTTGAAGAAGTCGGTTTTAGTGTGATATGTTAATGAATTAGTTTATAAAAGCTGGGAGTGCAGGAAGGATCAGCAAACCTAATAAATTATTCTAAAGGAGTAAGACGTGAATAATTAGTACAAACACTTTAAAATTTCAATATCTCCGTGCGTTGGCTGAAATATAAGGTTATGACTAGTGACGTGAAAGGAAGGCGAAAATGACCGTCGTGCCAAGGGTACATCACTTGCTCCACATGGTATTTTTGGCACAAAGCTTGAAACATGAAGAAACGACAGAGAGAACTGGCAGAGGAGCCACAACTAGCAACTGTTTACTGAATATAATCCTGAACTATGAATAAACTTCCTAGCATGTGCAGTAGCTTGAAAATGTGACGTCGGATCTACGCCTTCTAATGTAAAACGTTTCTAATAGTTTCTTCGCCGTTATGTATGTGATCTTCCCATTTTTGTTAACTTGCGCGAAACGCGGCATGCATGAGCATGACATTAACATACTTCGGGTGATGCGCAACATCACTTTTACCACTGCTATTGGCATGCTCCCTCATGTGGTCATCAATACACCGTCACGTCTGCTCAATGTAGGAGTTGCCAAAACTCAGGGGAATTTCGCAAAGGACACCTTCGGCGCAGCGCCTGAAAAGTTTCTCGTGCCGCTTTTGGCAGATTTGCTGCCTAGCACGAGACGTTTGCTGGCACAACTGTGCCAGTAAAAGGATAAGGTGGAGTAGAAACACGTTTAGTACCTGGTCAATCTGAGATAAAAAGACGTCAAATTGATGTGACACTGGAACCAATACAAACACTTTTTTGTAGCATGGAATTGCCACCCTCAAAAGCAACGATGGTACTTTCGAGAACCTCTTATTGTGCTATATATATCGGAGTTATGCTTTTTAATGAAGGGTTTACGTGATGAAACGTTTGAGGTCACTCTTTCCCGCCACTGCGCATGCTTGAAAGTTTACTTGTTTTCTAACTTTTGCCGTCAATGCACAGTTTGTAGTTGGTGCTCGTCTGTCTCTTTTCTTTGTCCTTTCTTCGTGTTTCAGGCATGTGCCCAAAATAACGTATTGAGCAAAATTGGGCCCCAACTCGCCAGGTACAAGTACGTTTATATTACGGTATAAATGACTCCCGGCTTTGTCGTGAATACCATTTTTATGACAAGGGTTTCAGAATGAAGCCACATATTCAAGAATTCAAGAATCAGTGCTTTATTAGCCAACAGTTGAGTACCTTGAGGAGTCCCACGAAAAGCGCGTTGAACGTGCTAAAGCTCTTTTTAAAAATAATTATTGCACATGTTATTATGCGTGAGAACACGAGTTTCTTGTTAAGAAGTACGAATTACTGATATTTTGTTCTTTTTGTAGTACAGAGCTAATGATAGCGTATAAAAAAACAAAATGTGTTAGGTGCTATGTTAATGACATACACAGGGCGTTGCTGGAGTCAACATTCATTTGCCACCTTTGTCACCTTGAGTAAAAGTGCGTGATTGGTCGTTAAATAAAGATCACCTACAGGAGAGAGACACTCATGTGATTTCACGTACACAACCATCAACGTAAGCCGGAATTTAACATCTTGATTCCGTTGTAAGTGTAATATAAAGAAAAAAATACAACACGGACGATGTAAGAAGCGCGAAGAACTGCAGAAGAAACATTGGGTGCAGGGTAGTTTTACCGGAAACACATTGGAGAACACAGAAGAGGTACATTGAAGTAGACCGCCTTGTTGACTCCTCTGGAAAAATCCCTGAGCATTTCCTCTATCTGTAGGCGAAGATCTAATGTTCTCGCGATCGCACAAGTTTAATCATACAGTTCCACCTACCACTGAGACTACGAGAGAGCCATATTACCAGTTATTAGGCATGTGGTGTGATGACAAACACCACCGTGGCTATGGCGCGCGGGCAGCTAGCGGGAATTAGAGGAAGACGAAGCAGAATAAGAGCTTAACAAGCACTACTGTATTCGCCTCGAGATCTTGGAGTGGCGCCCTCTCGCGTGTGACGTCGAAGCGGGGACTCCGCTCTCAACCGCGCTGCAGCAGCCGCTGCTCCTGTACGCGGATCGTCTGCCTCAGGCGGGAACTGTGTCGAACGAACAGCCTCGCGAGGGTCAACTAACGCCTGCAACCAATGTTTTCGAGTGCAATTATGAACCTGTTTTAGTTGCGGCATAATCGACAGGGCCAAGAAATCTCCCGGATGGGTGACGAGCACGCCGATGCCACCGACCGCAATGCTGGTAAGAAAGTGATAGTTTCTTCGCTCGTCATCTATAGTTCCCGCCGTACGATGCTAATTACGTCGGGTGTTTCTTTCGATATTTCAATAATCGTGCCTTTCTCCAGCATTTACAAGTATGTAGACAAAGCTTGCGAAACGTCGCGGTGTCTCATCGACGGCGAGGCGATGTACGACGCAGGCCACGTTGAATGCGCGGTCGAGGCCGTCAACGGAGATCGCATCACCGTCGAGGTTCTGGTCCTGCAAACAAGTGGAGTTGCGAACCCGCCACACAACGTCTCCGTGGCGATCGAGTTCGTGGCGAATAATAATCATTCAGTTTCTCTGCACAGAGTGTGTTACAAACGAATATATTTTTTCTCCGCAGCGAATGCTGCGCAATGGTGAAGTACTGCTCTGTGCCTCAGTGTACTTCGTCCGCCCGTGAAGAGGGCGTTAGCTTTCACAACTATCGTAAGGAGAAGGGCAGGCGCGCTCTTCTCCTTAGGATATTTTTTCTGCAGTGCATCGCTGGTGACAGTGAACATAAGGAAATGCGTGATAATCGCTGATTAATTCTGCCACTCTGGCATTCGCGAACAACACATGAGATAATTACTGTAGGGCAGCTGTGTGAAATTACTGCTTAGCCAGTCAATCCATCGATCATAGAATTTACTACAAATGCGAAGTAGCATCAAATTACGAAATTTGAGATATTCGTGCTTGCGTAGCAGTCAAGGGCGTCGGCACAGTTTTGTCTTGAGGGGCAAAACTGTTGAAGGTGTTGCAGAACGTAATGACCCTCCCCGCCGATGCGGCCGCTGTGCTGATGGCTGCGGCTGAGTGGTGCACAGCTGCTTTGAATTACGGAGAGCTGCATAAATCACTATTCACTTTTCGGGTGTATATGTTGGTTTGTTTATTTATTTATTTTTACACCACATACACACAGCATTTTCCAACATGCATCAGCAGTGATAAATTTGCTGACGTGAGAACCCTAAGGTCTACTCGCTGTTTAGCTAAATCTTAAAGCGAATAGAATTCGCGCGCAAGTTCCGAGGCTGCTGTTTTATGTGACCGATTGCCGGATATATTCGTCCTCGTGTCCTCCTATTGAGTGCGTATTTAAAATATGGCTGTATTTCCGATTTCGAGAAAATAGCAGCGTAAATGCCGTAAGCATCAAAATGTCGTTTAGCAATCACAGCGCAAACGACTATACTCTGTGATGCTTCAATTTTTAGGAGCGAAGCTCCTTAGGCTCTCACGATGTCCGTTGTCGCCGTCGGACCGAAACACAGGTGTTACATCAGGGGTCTCAAACACGCGGCCCGCGGTCCGCATACGGCCCGCGAGGCTCTCGGTTGCGGCCCGCGGCCCACACATGACTGTCTTCGCCCCACATTTTTTTTTAATTTTCTTCTTAAGTATGTTCGTGAGCTACACAGGCCTGACTGGTTTAAGGCATTGTCTCCGTGAGGCATCTGATGCGTTCACCTTGTTTTAAAACATAACAATGAAAACAAAATTATATATTTCACAATCGGCGCCCAGATTTGAGTCATTTGGGAGATCGGTAGCAACTTGTTGCTGAAATCATGGCTCCACATCTCGTTCAAAAATGACCTGTATGTGAGGTATCGGAAAGTTCTCTTTTAAATGGCAGCATTTTCTGGCAAACTGTACAACCCCCCCCCCCCCCCCCCCCGCTCTTACTTCCTTCACTGCCACGGCCCTCGCTGGACTGAATTGCGTGACTGCGGCCCGCTGGCTTAGGAGTTTGATACCCCTGTGTTACATATACCGTACAAAGAGCGTTCATAGCGCGCATGTGGTTTAAAAATACACCGTACTCTGTCCGTCCGCCCGTGCATATATCCGTTCATCCGTCCGGGCGTCCATCCGTGCATCTGTCCGTTCGCCCGTCCGTCCATCTGTCCGTCCGTGCGTGCATCCGTCCGTGCGTGTATCTGTCCGTCCGACCATCCATCCGTGTATCCGACCATCCATCTGTGTATCCGTCCGTCCTAACGTAGATCCGTCCGTCTGTGCCTGCGTCCGTCCATCTGTCCGTCCGTCCATCTATGCGTGCGTCTGTCCATATCTGTCCGTCCTTTATACTAGTCGGCGACTTCTCCGTAGACATTATGGACCTTAGGACCTAGCTTCGCTCCGTCATCAGCATTCAATTCGTAGATCTGCAGTCGTTTTTTTCAGTGCCGCGATTTCCGCGTTGAAATTAATGACCGCGTATGGTGCACAAAAAAGCATTCCTTCAGGGAGGTAATTCTGGAAAATTATTCCACCGGATAACGAAAAAAAATTTCAATTTGTCGTTCTTGTTCCGGAAGAAAACACAACTTGGAGTGAATAGCTGCAGTTCATTCCAGACGCGACAATATTCATAATCACACATTCGTGCATCAAAAAAAAAAAAAACAAAAAAAAAAACGGAGATGCCCCAACAGCGAAAGTACGATTTCCAAGCACACACCGAAAACAACACCAAATTTTATTAGAACGGTTCAAACGCGATACAACCATTTGGCGTTACGAGTTACCTCAACGTTCGAGGCACCAACACGCTGCCAAACCACACACATAACTTGTAATAGTCTAATCTGTGACTACGTTGCTGGTAATATACTCGCCGTGTTAAAAATCATCCCAAAAGAACCCGACGTGCTTTCAATACCCGCGCTGCATACACGAGAGGCACTCGTCGGCTGCGACTTGTCACTCTTTATTCTCACTGTCCGTAAAAGTCTTCTTTTAGGATCACTTGGGAAAGAAAAACATCTTCCATACATTCCTAGAAATGTTCGTGTACTGTGGCACGCAACATCCAGTCATGGTGCGGGACTCGCGACAAATCAGACGGGCGACAAGGCGGCAGGCGCCGCGTGCACGTTTAAAAAAAGCGCGGCGTGGGCTAAAATATGGCGGACGCGCGAGGCGAGGCGGCGCATGGCCTTCAAGATTAGCCGGCGGCGCGCCGACGGCGCGCAGCCAGCTGATTTCGGAGGCCACGGGCGGCGTCGACCCTTTCAAAGAATGGCCACACTCAAAGCGGGGGCGCGCGCATCGAGGCACTCTAACCCCTCCATTCATTTGATATCTATGCGGGATGGTTTGCAGCGCCTTGAAGATATCGCTGTATAGTAAGCGTGGGTTAGCATAGCACCCCTCCCCCCCTCACAAAAACCCACATAAAAGGATGGATGGCGGCTATTGCTATATTCTTTATTTTTTGTGCGTGCGCGCGTCTGTCCCTGTCTTGATGATGGTGCCCAAAGCGAACACAACTGTGAGCCAGTTCTCAAGAAAACTGTTTTTGTGTTCTTAAGTGCAGTATATCAGTAGGAAGTATACATGCGAGGGAAAGTACGAGATTTATTAAAACACCCTGTTTTCTGAGTGCTTCCAAAATAGGAGAAACGACCCGAAGGTTGGTAGCGCTGCTTAAAGGAGGTTGGCGGAGATCCCTTGCGATGCTGCGGCCTTGAGTGCGCAAGCTTTACCTGCTAGAAGGAATGCCACTTTAGCGTCGAGGCAACGTAATCTTTTAAGGCGAAAGCCTTTGATGTCTCATGCTCACGTCCGTCCGTCCGTGAGCTTCTTCGATTTACACGTCCCGGACGGCTCCGGACGGCCCCGGACGCCGGCGCCGCATTCGTTTTTCTCGGGAACCAACCGGAAGCTCCGCCCACTGGTCCGGGACCGCTCGGATGCATGTTCGTTTTTCGCGTGCCTGGCGGCCTGCGGACGGCCCGGGACTGTCCGAACGATTTCTTTCTGGCAGCTGGCAGACGACGGCGCGGTGCGCATTGCGGTGCGTCATGCGTGCGGCCATTTTAAGTTAGAAACTGGAAATTTTCGTCCCGCTCTTGCTCTCTCTTTGCTTTTCTGTCCGCTTGTGGTACGTTTCCGGATTTCGCATTGTTTGCGCACCCAGTTCTAGTCGTCGGCGTTCTGAGCAGCGTCGAGCATGCGCGTATTCGCGAAGGTCGGGCAAACAAGCGCGATGCTCGCTAGGAGAAATAGCAGTGGAACGCCCATGTACGTCTTCGATGCGGGCGCGCTCGAGTAGTTCACTTACAGTAAGTTGTGTCACAACGGAAATAGGTATAATTCACCATTTGTACGGCTCCTGAGGTCAGTAGTGAGTCGGCGTTGTGGCCGGTGTCGCAGCTATGGACGGAGCAGACGGCGTAGCAGACGCCATAGCGGACGCGGCCAGCGTGAAGCGCGCACATAGCGTGCAGACGGCCCGAGGCCTGCCGAGCCCGCTCGGGACTTTTGAATCAAGTGACAATGGCGACATGTGACGTAGCTACCTATGAGCCGAGGCGTCCTCGGGCGGCCAGCGGCTGGTCCGGGACTTGGTAAATCGAAGAAGCTCCGTGTCTGTCCGTCCGTGTACGACCGTCCGTCCGAGCCCTGGCACGGAGCCAGATGGCCGCCGAGGTGCACAAACGGACGCCGGTCTACAGCGCTCGCGCTCTGCTTCCATAGAATCGCTGTGGCCATCGTGTCCAATGATGCAAGAAGGGAGACGCACGCATCGCGTTCCACTCTGACCGACGTAGTCTCAATGAACACAGGCGTTCGTGGAACCCACTTTGGAAATTTACAAAGGGTCCGTCAGTTTAAGCGTTGGAACGCAGATGGCGTTTGCTCGTTGTGCAAAGCGCGAGAAAATACGAACGCATGCGAACGGAGGAAGATTAGTCTCGCGTCTCGCTGCGATTCGCGGTAAACAAAATTAAAAAAGACAACACGCACACATTCCGTTTGTGTGCCATCCCACTGAGAGTGTAAAAGAAAAAAAGACATGGCATAGTCAGTCGAATGGCCACAAGCTTTCGCCGAACACACTTTGGAATGTGCAAAGTGTCCTTCAATTTGTTGGACACGTTGGCCACAGCGACGCTACGCGAGCAAAGCGCGAGCGCTGTAGAGTCCGACGCGACCGGCGTCCGTTTGCGCGTCCCGGCGGCATTGAAGGAGGTGGCAAGTCAAGTCAAGGAGCGTTTCCTGATACGGGGTTAGCGTTACAATGGAATTTGCAGAAGAACACACCAATATCCCACGTATTTGTTTCCTTCACTGCTTCACCCATGAGCATATGAAGGCTTATCATAGCTTTCGGTTAAAGCTATATATAACCTCTTTTTATAACACTAGCTATTTCTAAAATAACATAAACCTTGGAATTCGTGCGAAAAATACATCTTGGATGCGTTTGCGAAACCCAAACCGAAATCGCCCGCAAACGGACAACTTGGCGTAGCAACAAAAGCGCAGAAGCTCCACCCACGTAGCTTTGGCTGTGCTGCCACAGAAAGTTGTCGCCAGATATAGTTATCATCCATAGGTTACAATACGTTTTCTCTGCCAATTCCCCAGAGTAGGTATGTACCACAGACTTGAGGCTACAAACAAACAATCATACAGCCGGCCAGCGTTCAGGCGTTGTCTCTTGTTTTTCTACTTTACATTGGTGCAGTCTATGAACTACGATCCGCAAGGCTGTCCCCGCGGATGTCGCCGCTGTGGGCTTTCCTGCTCACAAACACTGTCCACGGTACCGTGATCACGGAGGCCGCGACCGTCCGACCGTCCCATATACTGCCAGGAGCCCCAATGCCCCCATTCGAGGACAGCGTTGAGGCCTCCTCGATGGCTCGAGGGCAGGTTTAACCCCGCGCCGTCAAGACAGCGCGCGGCCACCTGTTTCCCGGGAACGCCGTTCACGCTTTTCGTGCCGCCAGCCGCTCGCTCTGGACTTCATCGGCACCCGAGCTGCTGGGGAAGGGGGGGGGGGGGGGAGGGGCGGGTGCTGTCCAAGCACCCCCTGACAAGGATTCCGTTGCAGTGACTGCAGTGACCCCCCTCATACCGCTCGGACGTCACCGTTGGCTCCGCGTGCGGATCACCTGAAAGTTCCGCCGAGCTTTCCGGTACTTGATGCGAAACAGACGAGCGCTAAGAAACGGGGACATAGGCAAGAGGCACACAGGACAGGCGCTCATACGGGTGCTGTCATACGGGTGCTGCCGTTGAGCGCCTGTCCTGTGTGCCTCTTGTCTATGTCCCCGTTTCTTAGCGCTCGTCTGTTTCGCATCAAGTATGAACCAACTCGCCCAAGCACACATCTTGCTTTCCGGTACTATCGCGCGACCTCGCGTCATGGTCAACGCCTTGACAGCATCGAGCTCTGCACTCTTTCTTGCGATTGTGCTGGAATTGTGCACCATCACCGCCATGTTGGATGTAGCCGCCACACAAGACCTTGAGGACAACTCACCCGAGCAACGTAGATAGTTTCGGTGTACCCTCACGCAGCTCTCAAACCAACTCGGCTAAGAATAACAGAGAACTGAGCTAGTTGGTACACATTTCTCAAAACACAGGCCGTGCAAACACGGACACAAAAAGGAAGTCGGGACACTACAAGCGCCTATTAACAACTGAAGATGCGCAAAATGGCGGAAAAGAAAGAAGGCACGAAAACTTATCGTGCGCATGCCCATGCAATATGCGACACTATGAATCTGAAAGAGAGTGAATGCGAGCCATTTGGTACGTATCCATAGTTAAAAACAGTGCGCAGTAAACACGGACAAGAATTCACATACTACCAGCGCTGTCCTTCCTTCCCACTTACCAGCGTCCACTTCACACAGGACACCACTGGTCCTGCGTGAATTATTGTGCGTGTTTACTTCGCGCTGTTTTTCACTTTCAATCTGGCACGCGTGGGGGGTCTACGAGAAAGATAACTGTTAAGGCATTTGATTTCGTCTTTATGCAAGTTAATCGACCGTTGGCTCACGCATGCTCTACCACTATCCTCGATATGTCCTGCCTCAATCATCAGACGCGTTTCTTCATTCCTATGCCGGTACAAAACAGCTCATTCATCGAACGTTGGCGTGCACTTACATTCTCGTCAATGTAAAGAAAGATTAGATGATGAGGCACGGGTTAGCGATCTCTTATGTTCCAGCAATCTCTGGTTAATACAACGTGCCGTCTGTCCAACGTAGAAGTGGCCACAGCTGAAAGGAGCCTACTAAACTACACTTGTACGGTAATCAGTCAATTTGTTGGTTTGTTTTATGAAACATGTATCGGTCCGCTTCTTGCCTTTTACTCGCTCATTCTTTCTCTGCACTGCGGCACAAATCATACTAAGCTTATTGGAAGCCGTAAAAACAACATTAAAGTCGTATGTACTTCCTAGTATATTTAGCCTCTTATATACGCAATGAATGTGTGGTATACCTACGATAAGTCTCTGCCTATCGCTTTCTGCAGCCATGCTCGGACTTAACATAACCGGCTTCTTTTAACGTTCAGCGACAGTGGCCACTGCAAGAACAGGATAACCTGCATCTAAAAGACGCGCAACCTGTGCGCTGAAGCTATCACTCATATTGTGCTCACACGGCTTCGTGAGGGCCGACTTAAGGCATTAAGACATGGACATGCCGTTTATTACAATTTTCGAGTGCTTCGACGAATACTTTAACAGCGGTTTTGAAGATCTTGGAGAATACTGCCAGCAAACTTGGTTCTTTTGAAACGTTAAGAAAATGTCTAGAAATTGTATTCCACTCATCTGAGGCAGTTCTTTAGTAAAGTTCAGTCCTCCTCCATTTACGTCAAATTTTTCGCTCACTGAGGTTACCACGGTTTCCAAGTCCTCACCACTACAAGAAAACCAAGTATTCGTCCACATAACGAAAAACCTTAATAAAAGAGTTACCTAAGGCGCCTTCCAAACGCTTGTCAATCTTTCCAA
This sequence comes from Rhipicephalus appendiculatus, assembly GCA_030522465.1. Classification (NCBI taxonomy): domain Eukaryota; kingdom Metazoa; phylum Arthropoda; class Arachnida; order Ixodida; family Ixodidae; genus Rhipicephalus; species Rhipicephalus appendiculatus. The sequence continues at coordinate 116,886 of JALIZH010012915.1, forward strand.
GGTGTAAATCACTAAGAACCGGAACTACCTTGGAACCAATACATATTCCTGATTTCTGGACATAAACGCCTTCCTTCGAACCTACCACCGTCGACTTAAAATACATGGAAAAAATTAAAAAAGAAAAGCCCCCTTTGACGCGCCACATTTATCCGTGAAGGCTATCTCGTGCTCTTGTTTGTTAACACAGTCATTAACACATCTTAACAAGTCCTCGTGCGGCAAAGAGTGATCAACGTCTTCAATGTCCAACGTAATGCTTTACAGCCGGCGGGGTTCTCTTCTGAAAGGAACTGAGCAAGCGCCTCAGAATAAACGCATACTAAAAGGGTCTGAAAAACTCGAAGAGGTTAAGCAGTTCTGCAAATAACTAAATACAGCGACTTGCCAGGAGCCCTTTTCTGAAACTGTTGCCAGGAGCCCTTTTCTGAAACTGTTGCTCGAAATGGAATCTCGTTCTTTGTGTTTTCGCTGAAAAAAAAAACCATTTGATAGTAAGTTATTTTACCTTCTAGTCATTACAAGCTGTCACAAACTAGCGCTCAAATAAGCGCGCGACGCCGATTTCTAACGGCGGCGTGAAATCCAGGCGCCGATCTGTCGCGACGGGCCCGGCGCAACGAAGAAACAAGCATCAAAAGACGCCACGCGCGCGCTTTCTCTTCCCCTCCATACGACCGCCACCTCGCCAACCAACGCTCTCGGATCGGAACGCCGAGCAATCTCGAACCCCCAGGAAGGACAGGTTGACGCAACGCCGAGTTAAGGCTGGTTCACACCGAAGGCGGGGCGGCCAAAGCGGCAAGGCGGCAAGGCGGAAAGCGGGGAAAACCTCCTCTCCAGGCGGCGAAAGCGGGAGGAAAACGAGGCGGCAAGTCCGATTGCTCCCGGACCAAATTTTTGCCGCCCGCCCGAGCTCGCCGCTTTGCCGCAGCCATTCAGAACGCGCTGCGGCGGTGGCGCTGGTGTATCTTTGGGAGAAGCAATGCCACGTGATAGCGACACGCACGCTATGCCCCGCCTCCTCGGCCGCGTGGGCAGCCAAAGGCGGCGTGCGGTCTGAACAGGTGCGCGCACTAGCCGCCTCGCCGCTTCGAAAAGCCCGCTTTCCCGCTTTGCCGCTCCGCGGCAAAAATTGGTCCGGGAGCGATCGGACGTGCCGCCTCGTTTTCCTCCCGCTTTCACCGCCTGGAGAGGAGGTGTTCCCCGCTTTGACGCCTTGCCGCTTTGGCCGCCCCGCCTGCGGTGTGAACGCGCTACCCGACCGCGATGAGTGGAAACCACGAAAAAGATCTCGCCCTTTCAACAGCTCTGGCTGTACTATGCGCCGAGGAGAAACCTGGAAACTTCGCGAATCCAGTGGCGAGCGAATATAAGCAAGCGGCGACGGGGGGTCGAGTAGTGAGCGAGTACTCCAGTGAGCGGGTGAGCGAGTACTCCGAGTGGAGTGAGTCAGTGAGTGCCTGTCCTGCAGTGACAGTGCGTGAGTGAAGGATGGTGTTGTTGGTGAAGTTTCGTTAGTGAAGTGCGGTCAGTCGATCTGGAAGAATCGAATGACGACGCGGTGGGAACTGCAGTGTGAACACCATCGGAGTTACCTTGTGAGTTGTATTGTATTTGATACCTGCCCAGTGTGCATGTTTGTGTGTTGCTTGTACTGCCTTAACTGAGAATATATTTTGTTGTGTAATGAACTCTCGTCTCTGACTCGGTCTTTGGACCACAACCGGAGGGCGCACTAAAGGGACTAACTCTAAATTGTCCGCGCTTTCGTGGTGCGCTTCGGAGGGCCGATACGTCAACCCTTGCAATCCGCACGGCGATTACCTTCCCATTAACGGGAACTGTGACACAACCTGTTCTCTCAAGGTTATGTTAAAACAACAGAACGACAACACGTTGTCTAACTACCGATGGTTTAAGTATTACCGTCCTGAAATCCTTTTTTTACGGCTGGTAACGCTTTTTCTGAGAACATGCTGTCCAGCATAATTACGAAATACCCGTCCTTGTCTGAAATTACTGGCCTGAGTTTCTTCTCCACACAATAATTAACCAAAGGCCGGGTAGGTTCACGACAGTTCAGGTGCGTATCAGATCCCTTGAAACTATCAACGCAGTCTGAAATGCAGTGCGAGCGCTCTTATTCGGGAACTTGTCTAGTAATAGTACGCGGCAAATTAACACGTCTAATGTTTTGAGGTTCGGCTTTAAACATTATTTTGGGCCTAAGGCTAGCGTTTTCCAGAGACTATCGTCTAAGAAAGCTCCTCCCAGGACTCGCAGGTTATCTCGCGGTGAAACAGTAGAAAAAAACTTCCTCTGACATGGTTGAAGTTCTCGAAGTTTTACCCTCGATGGGAATTTCGCATGCTGGTTCCTACTCTCAGTGCGTCACAAGTTCTCCTGGCATGTCCCGTCCATGGTTGCAGAAAGCAGCACAAAAGTTGAACTTCAGCTGGGCAAACTCTATTGTTAGCAAACCATAAGAAAATCCTAGCACGGAACAATCAAATAGCAATTAAAGAAGCCAAAGAAGCTGGATTGCTGGGATAAGTAGGAGAAGATGGAAAAGAGCTCACAGTAATAGAAATAATCACGTTGGTAGTAGGCGTTTGTGGTGTCTAGACTTCCTTCTCGTGTCCGTCTTTGCACGCCTTTTTTTTTATTGAAATAGAAAGATAAATAATGGAGTTGTTCTCACCATTGCTTAGTGACGGCTACCGCTTTCCACTTACACGTTGCGATATAAAAAATTAAAAATGCGAAGTATATATACACGCCCTGTCGTTTTAGAATCAACTGGACGATTCGGCGTTCGCACTCTCCTGTTTTTTGCCTGCCGTCTACCACCACCGGCTGCCTGCGAGCTACAGGCGTTCAATGACTTTTAAATGAGAATGCATTTCATAGTCGGGCTATGTCAGGCATCCGGCGTTGGCGTTGTGCGGCGTTGTCCGCGGAGGAGGAGGAGGATAGGTTGAGGAGGTGTGCGCGCCGGCAGGTGTTAGATGTGAAGCATCTTATGGCGAAGCTTCATCCGGTGCTGGTGGTGTGCGGCGTGACTACCCTTACTGCGCATGCGCAAACCCTTTCAAAAAAGTAAAAAAACCTCCTCTCTCCCTCTCTCTCCTCTAGGCATCCCTCCGCGCGGCAAGCACACCCTCACTGCGCATGCGCCTCCCCTCCTCTCTCCCCTGCTACGCTCCCCCTCTCTCCTCTAGGCATCCCTGCCCGCGCCGTCCACACTCCCACTGCGCATGCGCGCCCCCTCTCTCTCTCTCCTCTCCTACGCTCCCCCCTGTCCCTCTCTCGACTCGCGACGCCGACACAGGCAGCGCCTGCTAGCGAGTTTGCTAGCAGACGCTGCCTGTGACTGCGAGCGTCTGCTGCTCGCTAGCAGACTAGCGTCTGCTAGCGAGCAACGTCTGCTAACCGACTGCTCGCGCTGCACAACCGTTCACTGGCCACCCCGTATATATGGCAATGGATCTTGACCTCCAAGGTGGTGCCGGTGGGAGATTTCTCCTGTGCGTTGTTGAACAATAAAAATTCGCAGCGTGCGCCTTAACTAAAAGCGGACTGCGAGTCTCTGTGTCCAGTCGGAGTCTTCTGTCTCTCATTGCACATAAGCAGCGATTGGTATGTTCCAGTAGGAAACACCGCTCCATCGCTGCTTGCTTTACGCATCCCCAGTTTTAAATGCGAATGAATTTCTTAGTCGGGCTATGTCAGGAATCCGGCGTTGGCGTTGTCCGCGGTGGCCTCGGCAGGTGTTATAGTGAGTGGAGAGGAGGAGCGCGCTCTGGTGCGTGAGGGCGCTCGCATCGTGGGAGCTCGGCGGGGCTATATATGAAAAAAAAAATTTTTTTAATAAAAAAAAGAAAAAAAAGAAGAAAAAGAACAAAAGAAAATTAAGAACAAATTTAAAAAATAAAAAAAAGAAGAGAAAAAACAGAAAAAAAGCAAAAAAAAACAGGCGCTGCGCCGTGCTCCCGACCAGGCTGCAGAAATTTGGCGCTTTTTCCTTCTTCGAACCACAATCACCATATATAAATGGAGTGAAGCGCGCGCGAAATGCATTCGCATTTCCTCACGATTCCCCTTCGGGGAGGTGGGGGCATTTTTTAGAACGACGTGGACAACTGGGTAGCGACCGTCAACACTCTCGTAGGTCGAAAGGCGTGGTCGAAACAGCAGAAGTGGTGTGTGGCCATATACTGCTTTCGAAAGGGTGCCGCAGCATGGCAGCGTGTACGAAGGCCTGCGGCAGCAGTCCTTGGTGGAGTGGAGCTTCAAAGCCCATTGCTCCTTTTGGCCGGACTCCCTCCCACCTCTCTGGCACCACCTCGTCTAACCTCACCACTACGGGGGGATGGAGCTCAGCAGGATTTCCACCTCGAGGCTGCAGCTCTGCGCTGCAGTTCATCACTTGAGCTTTTGGACTCTTTGTCGATAGCCGACACAATTTCATCGCGGCCAGAGACCACTACTAAACATGAACCTCGTCAATGGCGTCGCTCCAACGACACACCCGCAGGAAATCATCCCGGCTGTGCAACTATGCCCTGCATTGCTTCTGGAGACCTCTAGTCGGAATGGCCCGCGCGGTAAACACAGAGACAGGCTGCAACGTGGACTTCGCGGTCCAGATCTTAGACTCAGCCTCTGGACACACTTCACGACATTCCTTGCCCGATACCAAGACCACCTCCGAGCCACTGAAGCCGATGACGTGTGCTCCATGCTCATTACTACTTGGACAAGTGGAGACCCCGGCTCCTCTAATGCCTGGCACGCATGCAGTGCAGAAGCTGGTCGAGCCCATGACTGCCGAGGGGCACCTTGCAGTAAGTGGGAACCAAGCGGTTCACACAACAGAACTGTCAGTACAGCCCACTTGTGCTTGCGGCTTTATTGCGGACTTCATAAGCCATGTGTCCACATCCATGACTCCTCATACGACTGTTCCAACATGTCGCGGAAGGCCACGAGATGGCGTTCGGAGACACAGTCCTCGTTAATTGAAGCCTCGGGAGAATAACACGGCTGCCCACATCGAAGACATGCCTCTGCGATCTAAGTATCACTCTCCCATGACCAAAGAACAGGAGGTTTTGTGGCTGACGCCTCTGTCACCTCTGTGTGGCACGAAAGTAGCGGACAGTGATGACTCGGAAGTGCTGAACCTTGTCCCAAGATCGCGCAACAAGGGCCATCCACTAGCGTCATTTCTGGCCGCTCACCGCGTTAGATCCCCGTGACCGAGGCCTTCTTCCGACGACCACCCCGACACAGCCAACGCCCCCGCCAGAAATCTCGGCAGCTCAGCATGACAAGTCGTGGCGTACACAACACCGACAACCGCGACACAGTCAATGCCGCCCACCAGAAGTATGTTTGGCCCCTCATCAAACCAATCTGCTGCGTGGCAGAGATCGGCCACCGCGATGCAGCCAGTGTCGTCGTGCAGAAAGACGTGTGGCAGATTCCCGAACACAGTCGCAGCGTCGCCCAGACCGACTACATAGATGCAGTCAGGCAGCCCTCCAGAACATGGTCGGAAGCTCCACGTGCTTGCAAGTCATGGCCGAGTGTGGTGACGAAGAACAGCGGGGCCATGGCGCGCGGGCAGCTAGTGGGAATGAGAAAGAGACGAAGCAGAATAAGAACAGCCAGCCCAGCGTTCGGGCGTTGTCTCTTGTTCCTCTCCTTCACAGTGGTTACACTTGAGCAAGTGTGCTATGCGATTATATGTTGAAATATAATACAAGAGCAGCAGGCTAAAGAAATGATCGATAGCAGCATACTGAATTATCCAAGAATACTGAATTCTTGGATACACATTTATAGTTAGATTACAATCAAATGAATGTCACGTGTATATCATTTACCTGTGATTACAGTGCGTTTTCGTTCTCCTGTTGTGCTTTCTTTGCCTTCGTAGTTCTTTGTTGGCTTAATTATGAACTTATGTTGTATAGGTTACATTACTTTCACTTGCGATCTGTTGTCCTTTCCTTTTACCCCCCTTTTTTATGAGTCGCATCAATGTGTCTCACTACGTATAATGAGGCATAAAGAAACAAATAATTTGATGTTTTATCTACTGTCCCCTATACGTTGCACTTTCCTGTCATATTGCATTGAGTTCAAGTGTGATCTATTTCTATTACAGTCGTTTCTTCTACTTGGCTAATTTTGCTGCTGGACATTGTAGGGGGCCGTTGCTATGTCAAGCCGCAGTACTGCGTCTTTTTTTTCCGCTACCCCCATATTTCTCAAGGAGAAATAAAAGTTGATTGATTGATTGAATAAACATCCACTCTTACCGAATTTGTGGAATTATGTAAAGGTAAACGTAGAAAGACTCGTGAAATATAACAGGGGAATAATAACATGACAAAACGGAATAATAAAATCTCAAAGAACTCTCTGCGTTGTGTGGACCTCCGATTTCTATATTTAACGCTTAGCCCTTCGGTAGCCCTTGCAGAGCGAACTAGAAATTATCTTCATCATTAGGCGGCACCCGCTTTCTTTATTCTCTTCTTCCACTTCGTCTTCTTCATCTTCCGTTTCGCTCCCAAAAAGAGTGTGCGGGTTTGTGCGGCACGCGCTGCAATAACTCTGACAGCCGAGAGAACGAGTACATAGATAGAGAAACAAAGCGAGACAGAGGGAGAAACAAAGAGATAAAAAGGAAAGGAAGAGATATTCATGGCGATACAATACCTTGGCGTGGCGGTATTCAAACCAGCGTGCCCATGATTCCATGGCAAGCGTTGTAACCACTCGGCTGACCGGGCACGCGGATAGCAAATCGTTGTATAGTACGGAATGGCAAGGGGGGTGAAAAGTGGAAGTGAGGTTGAGAAGCAGAGACAGGATGAGGTATAACATAGAAAGAGGGAGAAGAAGGACAGTAAGAGTAAGACAGACAGACAGACGGACAAACAGACAGACAGACAGACAAACAGGGAACTTCACTGAGGTCGTGAGGAGCCAGCCAGCGGAGTTCTAGAGAAGCCCTCTGGCTAGTTGTTGGCAAATCCCATGGTGGAGCCGAAAGGCCATTATTCTCTGCTGTTTCACGGGCCCCCTGAACAGTCTTCTCCCATTCTTCGCTGTTGTTGAAGTCCTGTAATAAAGGGCGCTGCCAAAGCATATCAGGTAAAGTAGGGAATTCTTTCCCACTATCCGGGCCCTTAGGATCTACCTCTACGCGGAGCCTGGAATGGGGAGGCCGGAAACGTCGCCGCGCCCGTCTGTAATGTGCCGTAATTTCATGGATCGTAAGTAGACAGTCACTGTGCCCAATTGTCTCCAAAACCCGCACAGGTCCTACCTCCGTCGTGGTGCGTGAGTTCTCGATCAGGGCGGTAGACAAGCTCATTGGGGCTCAGGCGACCCGGCAGCATGTCATCTCCCAAGTTGGCTGCGAACCAATTGATATCATGGACAGATATTATCTCATTGATACTTTAAAATCCCTGCCGCTAGTTTAGCTCCTAAAACCGACGCAAAAGCCCTGACCGCTTCATGGGAGTCTATCGTTTCGGGTGTAGCATCGCGATTGCGATGGCAACCTGCTCGCCACATCAACTATGGTACTGCTTACCAAAGGCGCTGAGAGGAGTTCACCACCGTTGTTAACCGCTGAGACTGAATTTATCCGAGTATCCATACTATGCGGCATCTAGGAAGGATTTAGTGCCTGAAGTGTTCATTAAAAACGCCTAAGCTCGTTCTACTAGCCTTCCCGTATTGGGCTGCTGATGTAGAGCCACCCAAACCTTTAACTTGCGTGCGCGAGTGGCGACGTCAGCGCCGTACGAAGGAGCCCAGTTGCAAACAGGAGGAGGGTAAGTACATCCTCACAAAGCTCGCTAAACTGGGTCCATAATCCGCTGGGCTATTCGTTCTTAAGAACGTGACCCCATATCAGCTCATTTCAGACGACCCGTGTTCATCTGTTTATACCACGATTGGGGGCGTGTGGCGCACGTTTAAATATTATTTCCTTTATTCCTTGCTGAGGGTTCACCTTCCGAAAATGAAATACGAGCAAAACTAATTGCCTACTCACGCTGTGTGTTTATCTCAAATGCGATTGGGGTGACGTCCACAATAGGTAGAGCCCGCACACACGGAACAAGCTGAGCGTTATTTCAGGGCATGCGCTTACGCTCACCCAGTTCACCACTTGGCTCGTTCGTACGGCGCTGACGGACAAAAAAGTCGCCGCTAGCGTACGCAAGTTGACGATCTGAGCGGCTGTACGGTTCTAGGGAATGGATGAATAATGTTAGTGCCTGCGACCTTAACATTTTACCGTCTCCTTGCTGAAGCTAGGTCGAACATTCGATGCCTCCAGAGAGCGTCGGCCAGCCTGAGAACCCGAAAGCCTCACACCTTTGCAGACCTTTGTGCTTCCGTCAGCTGTAGGGAAGTGTTGTGCACTCTCAGCTGCATGAGTTTCTCTGTATTTGTTGTGCTTGGATCCCTACACTTTCTTGATGCTTTTCCACATCAAGGTGTTGAGTTTCTCCCTCTCCGTTTTTCTCCCATCTAAGGCCGAAAAAACATAATTGATGTGGCTCTAGAGGAATTCGTTATGCCCTCTAAGGAGGTTGTCCTCACCCAGTCCCTTCTTTTTCATTAGCACTCATGCTCACTCGAAGAGTATTCAATTTTTGACGTGGCATGAGCAATGGTCCTGGCATTACAGCCCCTGGAGTCAAGCAGCAGCCCAAGAATTCTGATCGAGTCGACCGCGGGGATCCTCTGACCATCCCTCACATATGCATGAAGAGTTGTCTGATCCAAAGGTGTTAACCCTCGGGCTCACCGTATCAATAGCCTGTAGAGCAAGATTTCAGATTTATTTGAGGATAGCGTAAGTCGTGTTCTTTCAAGGAATGACACAGTAAAGTCGAGTAGTTCCTGGGGGGCCTCCTGGACGGCCGTATCCGAACCCCCAGGGCGCCAAGTACTGATGGTATCAGCGTTGATGACTTTTTTCGCGTTCGATATCACTGATAATCTCTGAAAGCCCGTGCATCACAATGTTGAATAAGAGGGGGAAATTACCGCGCCCCGATTTGTATCTCTATGTCCGAGTTCAAATCTTTCTGATTTCGATTGTCCTACTCTAATAGCCGCTGTCCGTCTCGTAAGGAAGAATTCCACAGAGGTAGACAATCGACTCCCTATTTTCACCATAGAGATTTATTTGAGTAAAAGGTCATGCGATCTGACGGGATCTGATGTAGCACTTGGGCTCGCGAGAATGGTAGGCCTGGATTTCAACTGTGTATGCAATCCAAGCGATCGTACTTGGTTTAACTGCAGTGACAGGAGTGCTGAAGTGCTCTCTCTGAAAGTTGAAAATTCCGGGCTCGTTGACATAGGGACACTGAATAGCTAACCATCATATACAAATGCACAAGGTAGTACTCATACGCGACTTGATCGCATTTATGTTTTAGCACCTCTTGTTTCCCGTGACCTTACATGCAAAACGGAACCTGTTTCTTTCTCGGATCATTGCATTGTTGTGGGGCAAATTGGTAACAGCATTCGATCAGATTTCAGGCCTTCTGGAAACTCAAATCTTCACTTGTGAGTGACCAGGACTTTACTGCTCGCGTACGTGTAGCACTGAAGAGTTGTTTATCGCTGATATGCCTTTGTTGGCCGCTTGGGAATTATTCAAATAAGTTCGGGCAGTAGCTATAGAAATCGGATCTGTGAGGGGTTTTTACAGAAAATTAGAACAAAAGATGTTACTCAAAAATCTGCATCACCTATATGAATTGGAGTGTCAGACGCCTGGTTCTTATACAGATGAAATTGCTACTGCCACATATGCGCTCCAGGGGTACGACGCCATGCGCTATAGAGGTGGCCGTGTTCGATCTCGCAATAATCGTACTTTGCATTCCGAGGAACCCACAAGTCAAGCCTTACTTGATGAATACCGTAACGCATGAGCAAATATATACCAAATCTATATTCGCAAGGGTCATTGGTAACTAATACAAGTGAAATAATGTCAGAATTTGAAGCCTACTACAAAACGTTGTTCAGCGGCTGTTCTGAAAAACAAAACGAAGATCTCGTAACGCAGTTACTGTCATATGTGAAGCCCTTAACTGACGAAGAGAGTGAGTCCATCAGTGGGCCGATCAGTTTAAAAGAAATAGAACTCGCCATTGACCAATTACCGGTGTCAAAAACGCCAGGACCCGACGGAATGTCGGGCGAGTTTTATAAAACCTTTAAATCCTTATTATGCCCGGTATTGCTCAATATTTTTACAATGAGTATGAATCTGGGCACCCTTCCTCGATCTTTTACGAAAAGTCACACGGCACCAATTACAAAACACTCGGACAGAGAAAAGCTTCGTCATGTTGATGGCTACAGACTGATTAGACTGTGTAACGTCGACTATAAAAGTTTTGCAAAAGTACTATCAAACAGGCTACAATTTGCAATGTCCATACTTATTGGTGCTCACCAGACGTGCGGTTTGCAAGGTCGTTCAATACAAACCAACATACACATCGCCCGCACAGTGTTGGAACATTGTTCCCACTCGTACGAACAACTGGCAATGCTACAGGTCGATTTAGCGAAGGCATTTGACCGGGTTCGCTATTCTTTCTTGTTTTCCCCTCTCGATCATGCAAACGTTGGCTCCACTATATTTAAAGGCGTAAAATTGTGCTACAATGATTGTTCGACTCGTTTGATTGTTAATGGTCAACTTTCAAAGCCTGTGTTGATCCTCTCTTCTGTGAAACAAGGCTGTCAGTTGTCGCCACTGCTTTTTGCGCTTTACTTGGAACCACTATGCTTAAGCGTGATTCGATCTTGTAATGTTCAGGGTTTCAGTGTTTATGGAAATGAGGTGAAGGTGTTAGCGTAAGCGGACGACATGGCGTTCTTTTGTAGAAACATTTCCAGTATAAGAACAGTGGTATCCACAATTGGAGAATTTGGAACCATTTCTGGTGCACGAATGAACTTTGCTAAAAGTTTGGGGCTATGGTTTGGTCTATGGACTTATAAACCAACGCATTTCGAGGGTATAGCATGGTCCTCTGTACCACCAAAATACCTCGGTGTTCCGTTGAATCCATATAAGGGAAGTGCACATTACTGGACAGAACGAGTACCCAGCTTAAAACGTTATGCCCAGACGTTTATGCCCCATAATCTTTCAATCTTTGGCAGAAGTAAAGCATGTAATCTGTTTCTGGCAACAAAAATATTCTCGGTAGTACAATTAATCCATTGTTCCAGGGTGTATATTCAAAAGTTTCATCGAATATTTGCTACCTTTATTTGGTCATCAAGCTACGAGCCAATGAGGCGTGACAATGTTTTTAGGCCAGTTTGTGCAGGTGGTCTTGGGTTGGTGCACCTGTTTGTTAGACAATTAGTGTCTCGTTTTTTTCTACTTTCGGGATTGTGCTCATCCGTTGCTTCGATCATTCTTGCAAGTGAATCTCGCCGAGGCCTTGCCAAGTTTAGTGGTGTCTGCTAACTGGGTCTCGCCCCTCTATTTGCAAGGATTCATGCGTGAAGTGTACGATTCAGTGCGTTTTCTGACAGTCAGATTCTCTAATGATCATTTCTTTTCAAGCTCAAGGAAAGATCTTTGTAACGATATATTAGATATGTTATTTCCTGCACCATTGTACCGCTCTCTATATTATGGACTATCTGGACATGGCGTGCTTGTCCGTGTGAAAAAAATGTCTATTTCGCCAACGTCCAAAACATTTTTATTCAAAGTGCACTCAGAAACGCTACCCGTAAAGGCCTGGTTAAGCAGCAAAGGCATTTTTGTATCTTCAATTAATTGTCGCATCTGCGAGGTTCCAGAAACTATAGAACATTGTTTCATCAGCTGCAAAGACGCCATCCTCTTTTGGGACGTCTTTCAAAGGGCTTTTAAAAAACAAATTAATTTAAATTCTCATAGCATACGTTATCTCGTACCGCCCAAAAGCTATTCTATGCATGTTGACATGCTTCTACTAATGGGAATGCATAGTTTATGGAAAACTGGCATGTTAGACAGACACGCGGAACCAGTTGTATCATCACGGTTGCATTTTGTACAAATGGCTCTACAGCTAAAAGACTTTTATCAACAGCTAGAGTTCCAGCCGGACTGGCTTCCACTGTTCATGAAATGCACTGCTCTGATTCCCTTTTAGAGGACATTGCTGTTTGAAACTTTGCTATATGAAACTTCGTTCTGTGCAAAGCCTGATGTACGCTTGTAGAGTCGCCCTTGAGTATTTTGTTCGCTGGGATGTATATTACCCACATCGGTAATCAATACCATGAAAGAAAAAAAGGCCTGGTTGTGTGGTAGAACACCTGCTTGCCACGCAGACGGCCCGGGTTCGATCCTCACTCGGGTCCAGAAATTTGTAATATTTATTTTTATTTGCAACTTTCTCGATTTTTCGGTCACGGACCAGATGGTGATTTTTCGCTCACAACCAACGACGCCGACGCCGGAATTTCTGCGAAACGAGCTCTTAAACGCTATCGCGTTAACATCCCGTTTGGCCACATTTCACAAGTTATTGCATCATCCTACCCTTCATTACCAACTAAACCTTAATCCTCAGTACATATCCCATCGCATCGACCACCGTCATAAGGTTGGCATCGCATTATGTAACTCCCAGTTTTTTTATCGATCATTCATACCTCGTACATCGATAGATTGCAACCACCTACGCGAAGACATAGTAACTATTACTAATATCTAGCTTATCCGACAAACTTTACTTAATATGGTGCAGTTAGAAATTGTATTATGTCATGTATTATTATGTATTATGTTCCCAAGATATTGAGTTCGTCGTCCTTACGCAGCTAACATTGTATAATCCTGAGTTTATTGTTTGTTGACTGACTTATTTTCATACTGTATTTTATTTCTTGTCTACTTTGTAACCACTCCCCTCTATTCTGCCATATGGCCTTGACGGTAAGTAAAATGAAATGGAAAATGAAATGTTCTGACACCCTGTGGGAATCTACACTACTGCCACGCAATCTTAAAGCCGTTGGGAAAACTGCATTCACTACATCACATTCATATGGTGCTTTTTTTGAAGCACCTGCGGGTATTAGCGGGGCTCTGTGGTAGAACACCTACTTGTCACGCAGACGGTCTGGGTTTGATTCCCATTCGAGCTGACTACTTCTATTATTTATATTGTTTGGACCTCTCTCGATTTTCGGTCATGGTCAAGATGAGGATTTTTCGCTCACAACCAACGACGCCGGCACCAGAATTTCTGCGAAACGAACTCTTTAACGCTATCGCGTAAAAAATGCCCCCCACCTCCCCGAAGGGAATCGTGAGGAGGAAATGCGAATGCAGTTCGCGCGCGTTTCACTCCATTTATATATACGTGCGAGCGAGCGGACGGGAGAGTGGGGCGCAGGGAGGAGAGAGAGCGAACGGCGAGAGAAGGAGCGGCGAAGCACTGCACCTACCCTCTCCTACACTCTCTCCACACACGCGGAAGATCCGCCGAGCTCCCGCGATGCGAGCGCCCTCACACACCAGAGCGCGCTCCTCCTCTCCACTCACTCTCCGCTACTCCGCCCGCACCACCTGCTCCGGTTGCTAGGGGCGAGGATAAACGCGCGCGCCCGCAGCTGTTGCTATGGGAGAGGGAGTGAGAGCGGAGAGATGCGGACACCGACAGACGCCTGACATGCCCCGACTAAGAAATGCACTGGCATTTAAAAGTTGCCTTCTCTTCAAGCATGGCTTGAGGCGCGTGAGCTGCGCGATCACTTTAATTTGTTCTTGTTCAGGTTAATAAAAATCACCGACGATTACGATACTGCGTAATTCTGCGCGTGTTTCTTATTTTCACTTTTGCTGTGTTCGGTTTTCGCCCACAAACACTGTCACCAATGCTCAGCGCAAATCGCGCCTGATTGTTCGCGAAGCTTCGCGATTATTGTAGATGGTTTTGCTAAGATTGCGCGCAAGACGCAAACACTCGAGCTTATTCCAGAGCTTGCGCGACAACCAGTGAGAACACTGGAATATTCCATGACACAAGTATTATCGCCGACGCGCTTCACCGCTTGCCAGTGTGTATTGCCTATGCCACGTAGACTTCAGGCCTGCTCAGTGCCGCCGTGACCTCACGCGTTTTGACCAAGCGAGCGCGCACGGGAGGCTGTGAAGCCATTGCCACCATTGTCTTCTGTGAAAAGATAAAACGTTCGCAGCGAGTTTTACATGTGCAATAGCATAATTTTGCCTTTTGCGTTGGGATTAGCGATGGTTTAAGGATTGTATTACACTTTGAATTTTTCTGACGGTTTATCTGTAAGCCGTTTACTGTTCCACCTAAAAATAAAACGTCGTACGCTATTGAATGTGAAACCAATTTATAAGAGCAAAGTTTGATGATCCAACAAAGTGACGAAAAAAATAAGGTAAATTTTATTCAATCTTTATTCTTTATTTACACACACACACACACGACACGCTGTCTAGAAGATTAGCAGAAACTGTACCTATTCATTTGCTAAACTTCTGCAGTTTTCTCTGCTGAGTGAGCGTTTTTGTACTGCCATGCCGGTTCTTGGATCGCTGTACTTTGTAGTCGTCCTTAAGTCCTTAATTATTCCGGCTTGAAATGGAGCTCATACACCTGCAAAACATTTAAGAGAGCGATTTATCACAGGCTTTTTTTTCCACAGGTCCCTTATTGACTAAGGTAAAAAACAGGGAAATGTTTGAGGTGTCTGCAGTCATCCAAATTCGGCTGAAGAGCAGCGGTATATTTCCAGGAAATAAATTAGGCGAAAGTGCTGGCGAGACTGGCGCATAATTATAATACCGCAAAAAATGGTTGGAGCAGCGGTCAGAAATACTACCTACTAGATAGCCAATGCACGCCGCCACGCACGAGCCCTCCTTCCCTTTTCTCAACAAGGTCATCGGAGGTGTTACAATAAGCCCGCGGTGCTATGCGCAAATAGCGAAAGGTTTACCGACCCTGAAGAAAAACGCCTGTTCTGAGAGTATCTTGCGACGCGCGTTTATTGCTTCATTTTGATGTGTTCGGGGTGCGAGCAGCAAAACGTAAAACGCATCTCTCGCTCCGCTTATGAAGTCGGTTGAGCGGAGCGTGAAGGTTTGTCTACTTAGTGTCACCGTCGTTTTGCAGCCAAGTCGTCCACGTCACGACAAACACGCTCGTCAAAAACGCGGAATCTATGCAGCTGCTATCACTGTCTATGCCAGGGGTCTCAAACTCACCTCAGCCCGCGGGCCACAGTCACACAATTTAGTCCCGCAAGGGCCGGGGCAGTGCAGAAGGTATGAGCGGGGGGGGGGGGGGGGGGGGATTGTACAATTTGCCTGCAAACGCTGCCATTTGAAAAAAAATTTTCCCATATCTCATATTCAGGTCATTTGAGATTCGGTGCCAGGATTCCAACAATATGTCGTCCAAAATGGCTCAAATCTCGACACCGATTGTAAAATATAATTTTTGTTTTACGGTTATGTTTCAAAACAAGGGGAACACGTGGGATGGCTCACTGAGACAATGCCTTAGACCAGTTATGTCTGTGGTTAACGAACATACTTGATCTGAAAATAAAAAGTGGGGCGAAGACAGTCATGTGAGGGCCGCGGGCCGCAACCGAGAGCCTCGCGGGCCGCATGCGGCTCGCGGGCCGCGTGTTTGAGACGCCTGGTCTATGCAGTTCTTATCACTGATGTTATCGCGGGAGTGAGTCAGCGACGCTCAGCTAAAAGTGTCTAATGTTAAGGCTTACGCTACCAAGTCAGTAGCGCACACGACAGCATTTTACAGAAAGAACGGAACATGTTAGAAGTGGTGCTCTTAAAACAAATCAACAACATACCTTCGAATCACACAGAGAACGCATATAGATGTCATCCCTATGAATGGCATGCTCTTATATCGCTTTTTGGTCGTCCTTGGGGAATGAAAACACTTGGACCTCCGGTACCTTATCAATAGCGGCGGTAGTTGGGCCCACTGCCCCATTGGGTGAGCTTGCAGGTGTGCACTACGCGAACATTCAGTGAACGAAGCACATCGTATGACCACGCATCACTTCACAGACGCAGAAAAACACGTTCATGTTCACGCAGTCGCCAAAAGAAACACCAGCACACCACGACAGGCTTCGTCAGGCTTAGCAATCCTGCTCTCTCGAATGGCGGGAGCATGCATGCATACGTCTACTCGGCAGGAGGCGAGGGTCAAAACTGAGTGACGTCAGAGGCCATGACCGGAGTAGTGAGCAGGCCTGAATTATTTTTCTAGGTGGCATTGATATTGCTGTAATCTGACTTTCCGTTTACCGGTCACAAGTTCGGCCAAATTAACAGTTTCATCTTCGACATACTGACTGCCGCCTTCGTCAACGTCACGACCACGTGACATCTGATGGAGGTGCTGCTTCGTTCACGTTCCAGACGCCCACCCGAAGTGCTGACCCAAGCCCCAGCCGCGTAGAACTTGACGCTAACGAGAACCCTAGTCGCAGGTGGAACGGACTTCAGCCGGAGCATGGGATACTCCCAGAAACCACCCGCATCCCAAGACCGCGACATCGACCTCGACTACAACCATGCCCACTCCAGTGGCCCCTACATCGATCCGGCTACATCAACCCAAGGAGCCAGCCACATTACGCGGCTCATCACTCGAATTACCCGAAGAGTTGGCTTGACAGGTTCGACCGCGTCGCTCTTTTCAACAACTGGACCGATGGTGACAAGTTGCGGCATGTTTATTTCACCCCTGAAGACGCCGCTCGGACTTGATTCGATAACCGAGAAGCCATGCTCACGACCTGGGACTTTTTCCGCGCCGTATTCCTGGAGACCTTCACAAGCGTCGTCCGGAAGGAAAGAGCAGCAACCTTGCTGGAAAGTCATGTACACCTGCCGAACGAGAAGGGGATGTCCACCGAGGAAATGACACGCCTGGTTCGTCATGCTCACTCTTCTATGTCTGAGGAGGAGCTTCGCTTTCTAATGCGGGGAGTTAAGCAGGAATTGTCCGCCGGCCTTGTACGCAACCCTCCCAAGACGGTCATGAAGTTCGTCTCGGAGGCCACGACAATTCAAAAGGCCCTTGAAAGGCGAACGAGGCAGCACAACCGCCGCATTCTCACGACGACTTACAGGGAGGTTCAGGAGCTGCAATCCGACGACCTGCGCGAGACTATCAGAGCCATCGTTCAGGAACAGCTACCCGTATTGTTGCCACCCTTCGTGCGCCCGGAAGTCCAGCAATTTCTTGGAGCACCTGAACGAGCGCAACCCGAGCCGCAAGCCATGAGATACGCTGCTGTAGCCCGACGCAACGCTCCCCCCTCCACATCCACCTCAAGACGCCGCAGAGCCGCGCTACCGTCGCCAGACACCGCCGCCACCACCGCCGCCATACCGTTCGCCTGTTGGACAGCGCCGCGCACCGAGGAAAACCGACGTTGGGCTTGCCCCTGACAACCGCCCGCTCTGCTTCCACTGCGGGGAGGCAGGCCACACCTAGCACCGCTGCCAGTACCGCCACACGGGCCTGCGTGGCTTCGCCGTCAATGCACCGCTCGCACAGCGCGGCCAGCGGCCACGTGACATCGCCGCCTACGTGCCCAACACTGAATGGACGCCTTGACGTTCAGCGCGATGAACTAACGAAGATGCTCCGCCGACGACGACACCGAAAAGAAACCTGCAGAATACGACGCGAAGCAGACAGAGCCCTGCCGATGACACCTCGCGGACCGAGGAAGACCTGACGACGCACCATGGAAGTAGTGCAACATATCGACGCAGCCGTGATCCCACGCCGCGACCTAACCGCAACGCAAGACGACTGAATAGCGACCTCGACATTGTCATCAACGGCCACAACGTCACCGCTCTCGTCGACACTGGGGCTGACTATTCAGTCGTCAGTTCACCGCCAAGCTGAACAAAGTAAACACTGCTTGGAATGGACCCGAAATCCGGACTACTGCAGGACACCTGATAACGCCGGTTGGTGTTTGCACAGCAAGAGTCCCCCTCAATGAGCGGACTTATCCTGCGAGCTTTGTAATCCTAGAACACTGCTCCAGGGATGTGATACTTGGGATGGACTTCCTAGAGGGTCACAACGGCGCCATCATCGACCTGAAGTCTGAATCAATAACACTAACCCCAGAAAAAGCACTGCCACCCCACACAATGGGGGGAGAACCACGAATTGAATGTAATAGAAGAGCAGGTCACCGTTCCACCTTTCTCCAGCGTTATTTCCGTCGGCACCGAAAACCCGCAAACCTTGAAGGTGTCATCGAGGGCAATCAGCACCTGCTTTTGAACCATCCGATTTTGCCGGTGAGTGTTTATCGGGTTTTTTCGTATTTATCCGAAATCACGGCAAATCCGAAAACACGAAGCCCTTGAGATGATGGCTATTGTGTTAAGGTTCGTGCTGCTAGTATTGTGCTTAAATATACCAGACGTATAAGAGAGCGTCCCAGCACCTAAGTTAGGCGAAATTAAGTACAGAGAGAATCACACTTGTCTAGAGCGGTCAAGCAGTCGGCCGCGGGCAGCGCCAACGCCTCCCAGCAGTGACCACTGGGTTAGAGATAAGTTGGGTACGAGAGTTATGATCCCGTATACGGCGTGGTCACTCATTGCATTATCAGCTCTGTCGTTGTGTAGGCTTCATCACGAAGCAATGGTGACCGTGCACAGCGCTATTCCTTTGTGTTTCTGAGCATGTCAGTGGTTCATCTGTAGCGGAGTGCGTAAAGCATTTAAGCTTGCGTGCAACAAACGCCTTTGCTGAAAGGCACGCATGCTGTTTTGTAGTCGATAAGGGGTTGAAAGTTAAATCAGCTTGGTAGGTGGCCATCGTACTTCCTTGAATTCAAGACAGAGCATGACAGTATTTGTATGAAAAGAGTGTGCAAAACAGCCCGCTTACAAAAAGTGTATCACTGCTTTTGCCGACGTTAAAAATAATTTAAAGAAAACATTATCGAAGGAAATTTCATTCACAAAAACTTAAAAACACAATCATTATTTGCATTTTACCACAATAATTGATTACGTTGGTTGACGGTAAATCAACAAGAAATAAGTATGGAAATTTCCAAGCACATTTGGAAATAATTTTTCCTTAACGAATATTGAACGTACTGAGATATATTTAAATAGAGCCCCACTCTACGCCGTTGGCCTCTCAAATTCCCTAAAATTTTCGCGTGGGCCGTAAGCTACATAAGGAAACCGTTGCGCCGTTTTTAATAATGCAAGGATATTTCTTGTGCAGAAATACAATAGTTCTTACAACGCATATTTGTCAGTGATTAAACCTTGCGCTTTGTTGTGCAACGTCAAAAAAACAGATCTCGTTCACCATCGCTCGTGCGGGCTGACACGAGGACAGAGCGATAATACATCGAGTGGTCACACCGCATACGCGCTCATATCTCTCTTATCCTACGTATCTCAAACCCAGTGGTATACTGCTAGGAGGTGCTGGAACGATCCGCGGCCGACTGCTGGACCGCTCAAGACAAGTGTGATTCCGTCTGTCGAGCGGCGCTACGAGCGTGGACTATTTTACAACCTTAATAAGAGCCGTTACATTATTTTTTATCGCGAACGTACGGGAAGACAGAGAGAAAATGCTAAGAAACAGATTGAGTAGCACCGGCCACTTTGGCCAAATAAAGCGTGCTAAAATGTACGCGACCAGGAAACAGCTAGTAAGGGTAAGAAAGATAGGAGTGGATACATTGCACCTCAAAGTTTAAGTAGGACACCCACGGCGCTCGATATAAGCGTGGATAGACGTCAAGCTATGCGACCGCACTAGTATTTGTTTATTTGTGATGTATGACCGCGGGCTGTAAGAGCGACAAACGAATACGCGCGCTCACCTTTGGCTGTTCGTGCTTTGTCCAAGTGCGCGTTGGCATACGTGATGGATAGAGGGCGAACAAGCCTGTCGCAGGGACTTCTTTCTTTTAAGGCTGTCATCTCACACAGAAAACAACAATGCCGAAGTACACGTCTCACAAGAAACAGACGCCCTCAAAGTTCGCTCGTGCTGCTCCTGGCAATATTTATTGATTTCAGAATCGAAACAATCTTGCTTCAAGATAACCTAGCCCTTTCATTCCAGAAGCCGGGGGGATCACCCTTGACAGAAAGGTGCGTTATGGCATGTCGAGGAATAAGAATGACACCTGCACCATGGTACCTAGATGATGCTAAATACAAAAGGGAAATGAGAATTTCAGCAATAAAACGAGACACTAAAGAATCCTCGAGCTCTCAGCTTTGCACATCGATAGCAAAACGACACTAAAATAACAGAAGGCATACACGCGACTTCAAGCTCACAACAAAAGTAGAAGTACAAGAAATAGTCAAATTGATAAAGGATTTGGTTTCGCGTTATGTCTCCAGAAAATATGTCAAATCAGTCGGTGTACAGAGCAGCAAAATATGCTTAAATTACCATTAGTATTTTGGTGGCTGTATGAATCTCACTTTGTATGGTATACTGACCAGCTATTTTGAAAGGTTATAGTCATTTGAAAGGGCGGTACCAGACGGTAAGCAGTCTACATGGCGATGAACATTGTCGCATTAGTAAGTAAACTATGGCATTGAAGACTGCATGTACCACACTGCACTGTATAGGACTGGCACGCATTAGTAGCTGCTTGGCTTCTCCGAAGGCACTAAGACCCTTTAATATCTTTGCTTTGTCGTTTCCGAAAAACGGAAGCTTGCAGTACCAAGAAAAAATTTTGTAAGCACCGACGCTGCCTTTCATTTTCATACGGTTTGTGTAAATCTGTTAAAACCTGATAAGATGACTCCAGAAATCAATTAATGATTTTAAAGGAAAGTTGTCAATGCTGTTCTAGATGAGCACCAGCGAGTTCAGGTGGTTCAGGTGTCGACTACAGAAGACTCACTACATATTGGCGTGAATGGCGTTGACTTTCTTTGTTTTTTTAGTGGTCCTACCGTTAATGCGCTGTGGCCAAATTATACAACAGTATTAACTTAAATGGATAGGCATTCAGAGGTGCCACAAGGAAGGGGAGTTTTATCATTCCACTGGCACGTTCGCTGTATAAAAAATTGGCCGCTTATCTGCGTGCTTCGCTGCAAATGTCGTCGAAAGACGATAGTCTTGTGCCGGCCGTACTACTATGTTTTGCCATGCCTCAGACAGCGCCTATTCTACGTTGAATTGGCCGCATCTGGCTGGCATTGCTAAAATAGAGAAGGCGCTACGCGAGATATGGACGCCATTGAAAAACAGGAGCTTGTGCTGAACCAAGGGCATTAGACCGTGACCAAGGGCCACTGCCAGCGGCAGCACCTTATCGTCGGCACAGGGCTTTTTCGTGCAAAGCGTCACAGTTCGTGCAGAGCGTCGCATTTTCAGCGCAGCCTAAAAACACTAGGGTCATTAGAATTGCGTATCTATGTATTTTCTAATAAAAAGAACACATGACCTCACACTTACATATTAATGTTGCGCCTCGGGTATGCGTAGTATTTGCGTTTTGATCGAATATGTTCACAAGTATGAACGCAAACACCAGTTCAAGATGGCTGGGCGTTCAGAAAGTAGTTAAACTTTCGCCGAGTAGATGAATCGGGTTACGGACAGACAGACAGACAGACAGACAGACCAAAATTTCTGCGTTGAAGTATCCCAAGGAAGACTGTCGTGTTTAAAATGCGGCCGCCTCAGC
This sequence comes from Rhipicephalus appendiculatus, assembly GCA_030522465.1. Classification (NCBI taxonomy): domain Eukaryota; kingdom Metazoa; phylum Arthropoda; class Arachnida; order Ixodida; family Ixodidae; genus Rhipicephalus; species Rhipicephalus appendiculatus. The sequence continues at coordinate 138,726 of JALIZH010012915.1, forward strand.
CGAGACGCGCTTGCCCATTGACGGCACCGCGACGCAACAGGCCGCACCTTCTTTTTTATCCAGCGGCCGTGCCACTGGCGATAAATATAAGCCCTTTTTTGTTCTTAAGGAAAGTTTCAGTGACCTCGCCGACGTGGTATGTGCGATCTGTTTATTAGCAGTAAAAGTCAAGAAGCTACGGCCATAGCGGGACGAATCAGCTTTTATTACGACGTAGCATTGAATGCACTAAAACAACAGTCATGAAAGACGGGGTTTTCGCGTCGCCACCTGTGTCTTGTCCAGTTTTGACCGGGGGTCTCAAACTCATATCAGCCAGCGGGCTGTAGACATGCAATTCAGCCACCGAAGGGCCGGTAAAGGGGATAAGGTAAGAGTGGGGTACAGGGGGGGGCATTAAATTCTAGATATTATTCTCTCGAAGCATTACATTTCAATGAAAACCATTCGCGCACCTCATTAACGGGTCTTTCTGAAGGAGAATAGGCGCCAGGATTTCAACATTTTTACAGCTATAGCCAAAGTGACTATTAAATGACACCAAAATGTAGTTTTATTGCGAGAGCAATTATATGAACACTCTCGGCTGACTTTCGCCGTTGCCGTCTTTCGACGCCGTCATGTCCCGGATATGTATATGCATGTGTATGTATACAAAAGGCATAAAGAAAAATAAATCAGTAGAAAAAAATTCAAGGACACTTCGTATATTCCAAAATGTGTTCGGCCATTCGAATGACTATGCCATGTCTTTTTGTTTTGTCGAACGGATGTACAGATGGACACGAAATGACGGACGGGCAGAGGGACACATGGACGGACGGGCGGACACACGGACGGAGGGATGGACGGACTGACACGGGTGGACGGACGGACACCGGACGGACAGACACTGGACGGACGTGAGCATGAGCCATTAAAGGATTTCGCCTTAAAATTGCACCATCTCCCGCTAAAGAGAACCATGTGTAGATGCGAAGCAGCGGGCCCTAACGCTTGCACCGGCGGCGGCGTTGACGCTGGCGCTCATCGCGGCGTTGCGCAGGAGAGAAACCTGGGGAGGCGCAATCATGCAGTGATGGACCGGTGTTTCCTACTGGAACATGTCAATCGCTGCTAATGGGCAATGAGAGACAGAAGACTCGGACTGGACACAGATACCCCCAGTCCGCTTTTAGTTAACGCGCGCGTTGCGAATTTTTATCGTTCGACAACGCACAGGAGAAATCTCCCACCGGCACTACCTTGCAGGTCAAGATCCAGTGTCTATATATGCGGGGTGGCCAGTGAACGGTTGTGCAGCGTGATCAGTCGGTTTTGAAAGACGATAGTCTTTCTTGGGATACTTCAACGCTAAAATTTTGGTCTGTCCTGTCTGTCTGTCTGTCAGTGACCCGATTCAGCTAATCGGCCAAAGTTTAACTAATTTCTGAACGCCCAGCCATCTTGAACTGGTGTTTTCATTCATACTTGAGAACATATTCGATCAAAAAAGCAAATACTACGCATACCTGAGGCGGAACATTAATGTGTAATTATCAGGTCGTGTGTTCTTTTATTAGAAAATACACAGATACGTAATTCTAAAGACCCTGATGTCTTTTAGGCTGTGCTGAAAATGCGAAGCTGTGCATGAACTGCCACGCTTTGCACGAAATAGCGCTTTGCCGACGATTAAGTCCAGCCGCTGGCAGTGGCCCTTGGTTCAGCACAAGCTCATGTTTTTCGATGGCGTCCATATCTCGCGCAGCGCCGCCTCTATTAGATGTGAAGCATCTTATGGCGAAGCTTAATCCGGTGGTGGTGGTGGTGGTGTGCCGCGTGCCCACCCTTACTGCGCCTGCGCAAACCCTTTAAAAAAATAAAAACAAAAACCTCCTCTCCCCCCTCTCTCTCCTCTAGGCATCCCTCCCCACGGCAACCACACCCTCACTGCGCATGCGCCTCCCCTCCTCTCTCCCCCTCTTACACTCCCCCTCTCTCCTCTAGGCATCCCTGCCCGCGCCGTCTGCACTCCCACTGCGCATGCGCGTCCCCCCCTCTCTCTCCTCTCCTACGTTCCCCCCTCTGTTCTCTATGCATCCCTGCCCACGGCGTTCACAATCCCACTGCGCATGCGTGTCAACCCCTCTCTCTCCTCTCCTACGCTCCCCCCTCTCCCGCCTCGCGACGCCGACGCAGGCAGCGTCTGCAAGCGAGTTTCTTGGTTGAAAAACCCGACTGCTCGCGCTGCACAACCGTTCACTGGCCACCCCGTATATATGGCAATGGATCTTGACCTCCAAGGTGGTGCCGCTGGGAGATTTCTCCTGTGCGTTGTTGAACAATAAAAATTCGCAGCGTGCGCGTTAACTAAAAGCGGAGTGCGGGTCTCTGTGTCCAGTCGGAGTCTTCTGTCTCCAGTAGGAAACACTGCTCCATCACTGCCTGCTTTGCGCCTCCCCCAGTTTTCTCTCCTGCGCAACGCTGCGATGAGCGCCAGCGTGAACGCCGCCGCCAGTGTAAGCGTTAGCGCCCGCTGCTTCACATCTACACATGGTTCCCTTTAGCGGGAGATGGTGTAATTTTTTCTTTGCGGTACAGTCATGGTACAGTTGAGGTGTGCCCCGACAACGGAGCTGGATTACGCTATCTTTTTTTACTCTTGAGGCGAAGCTCAAGCGTCCTACAATTTTTTCGTCTGTCGGATGGGTGCCGTGCCTGTTGGTTACATGGCCCAAATACGTCAGCTCGTCTCAGATGCGGCCAATTCAACGTTGAGTAGGCGCTGTCTGAGGCAAGGCAAAACATAGGAGTACGGCCGGCACAAGACTATCGTCTTTCGACGACATTTGCAGCGAAGCACGCAGATACGCGGCAAATTTTTTCAATCAAGAAACCCGCTAGCAGACGCTGCCTGCGTCGGCGTTGACCGCTTGAAGCGCGAGCAGTCGGTTTTTTCAATCAAGAAACTCGCTAGCAGACGCTGCCTGCGTCGTCGTTCCGAAGCGAGAGAGGGGGAGCGTAGATGAGAGAGGGGGGGAGGGGCCTCACATGCGCAGTGGGGTGTGGTTGCCGCGGAGAGGGATGCCTAAAGGAGAGAGATGGGGGGAGGGGACGCGCATGGGCAGTGAGGGTGTGGCGGCCGCGGAGAGGGATGCCTAGAGGAGAGAGAGAGGGGGGAAGCGTACGCGCATGCTCAATGGGGGTGTAAACGCCGCGAGAGGGATGCCTAGAGGAGAGAGGGGGGGGAGCGTAGGAGAGAGAGGGGGGGAGGGGACGCGCATGCGCAATGGTGTGTAAACGCCGCGGGCGGGAGGGAAACCTAGAGGAGAAAGAGGGGAAGCGTAGGAGAGGAGGTGCGTGGGGAGGGTTTGCGCATGCGCAGTAAGGACTGTAAGGACGCACACCACCACCGGACGGACGGACGGACGGACGCCGGTCGGACACCGGACGGACGTGAGCATGAGACATGAAAGGCTTTCGCCTTAAAAATTCCAAGCCGCCCGGCTGAGGATTCGCACCAGCGACCCCTCACTCCGCAGCCTGCTGCGCTAGGCAACCTGACTTGCATGCCACGCTCATGGCGTGCTCGCGGCCGTTTCGTTAGCTTGAGATACACCAAATTTGGTATTGAGTGACATGACTGTATGAGGAACATAAATGACAAGTGGCAATATGGAAATCGTGACATGTCATGAGCGACATGACTTGCATGCCACGCTCATGGCGTGCTCGCGGCCGTTTTGTTAGCTTGATATACACCAAATTTGGGATTGAATGACGTGACTGTATGAGGAACATAAATGACAAGTGGCAATATGGAAATCATGACATGTCATGAGGGACATGACTTGCATGCCACGCTCATGGCGTGCTCGGGGCCGTTTTGTTAGCTTGGATATACACCAAATTTGGTATTGAGTGACATGACTGTATGAGGAACATAAATGACAAGTGGCAATATGGAAATCATGACATGTCATGAGCGACATGACTTGCATGCCACGCTCATGGCGTGCTCGCGGCCGTTTTGTTTGCTTGATATACACCAAATTTGGGATTGAATGACGTGACTGTATGAGGAACATAAATGACAAGTGGCAATATGGAAATCATGACATGTCATGAGCGACATGACTTGCATTCCACGCTCATGGCGCGCTCGAGGCCGTTTCGTTAGCTTGATATACACCAAATTTGAGATTGAGTGGTGTGACCGTATGACGAACATAAATGAGAAGTCGTAATATGGAAATCATGACTTGTCATGTGCGACATGACTTGCATGCCACGCTCATGGCGTGCTCGCGGCCCTTTCGTTAGCTTGAGATACAGAAAATTTGGTATTGAGTGACATGACTGTATCATGAACATAAATGACAGGTCCTAACATGTAAAACATGACATGCAGATTATGTAAAGAATGATTTGCTCCTTCCTGGCGGCTTCGCATTAGATCGATTCCCGCAGTGCGTGGGATCTGCCGGCTTTTTACTACTTGTGATTTATATTCGTTATACAGTCACGTCACTCAATCCCAAATTTGGTCTATATCACGCTAACGAAACGGCCGCGAGCGCGCCATGAGCGTGGAATGCAAGTCATGTCGCTCATGACATGTCATGATTTCCACATTACCACTTGTCATTCATGTTCGTCATACAGTCATGTCACTCAATACCAAGTTTGGTGTATATCAAGCTAACGAAACGGCCGCGAGCGCACCATGAGCGTGGCATGTAAATCAAATCATGTTGTTCATGACATGTACGTCATTATTTGCATATTACCACCTGTCATTTATGTTAGTCATACAGTCACGTCACTGAATCCCAAATTTGGTGCATATCAAGCTAACGAAACGGCCGCAAACGCGCCATGAGCGCGGCATGTAAATCATACTTTTCATGACAAGTTAGTCATGATTTTCATGATATGACCAGCTATTTATGTTCGTCATACAGTCATGTTAGCCATACCAAATTTGGTATAAATCCCATTAACGATACGGCCAGGAGAGCACAAAGTCGTAGGCGGCTAGATCGATAGATAGATAGATAGATAGATAGATAGATAGATAGATAGATAGATAGATAGATAGATAGATAGATACGCTCAAAGTCGCCGAAGTTCGCTAAGAAATGCTTCGCATTTAATATATGTGCAAGTTCATTTTTGATTATGTCGCTTTTAAGAAAAGAAAAATTACACTTTTCACCTGGCTCGCAGGAAACTGCACGCCGAACGACTCGTCAACATGGTAGTGCCTTCACCAAAAAGATCATAAGCAACAGTACGCTGCCGACTGAAGTTAAATGAAGACAATTTTTCTACCTAGGAGGTTCAATTCATCCAAGCATCGATATATCCGGTCTTTCTTAGGCCCTCTTCGATACAAATTGCAAGAACAAATGGTGTACGCAATCGTGTACATGGCGTGTCAAAGGATTAAGTGCATTTTAACGTGCACCTTGTACGTTCACCTAAGGCATGACGGCGGGCTGCAGCTATGCTGCTGCAGCCTGCCGTCACGCTCCTCCTTCACGTCCACGCCAAGACGCCGCATCGCCGCAGCACCGTCACCAGACACCGCCGCCACCGCCACCAACGCTATACCGCCCATCTGCCGGCCACCGCCACGCCCCGAAGAAGACCAACGTTTGGCGCGCCCCTACCACCATCCACTCTGTTACCACTGCGGTTTCCCCGTCAGCGCCCATCATCCACATCGGGATGAACGACCACAAGACATCGCCAACTACCTCGCAGGCGCTCAGTGCACTCTCCGACGACCTTCCCGCTCACCGTCGCGCGGCCACTACATGTCACCGCGCCGTCGGCAGTACACTGGCCCAAACCGGGGCCGGTCACCCAGCCCGTATCCGGGCAAATAAGGGCAGCAACCGATGTAGGTGCGGTTGCTGTACGACGAAATGCCGAATATCATCCGCGGCCGCCGACGATGACAACGCGACGAAACATGCAGAACACGACGCGAAGCAGACGAAGCCCTGCCAACGAAACGTCGCGGACCGACGAAGACGTGAAGACGCAACATGGAAGCAGCGCAACAAATCGATAGAGCCGTGCTTCGACGCCGCGACCTAACCGCAACGCACGACGACGAACCAGCAACCTCGACGTGACATTCTACAGCCACAACGTCTTGGCTCTCGTCGACACTGGAGCCGACTATTCCGTCGTCAGTGGGTCTTTCGCGATGAAGTTTAAGAAAGTGAAGACTGCTTAGCAAGGCCCTGAAATCCGGACCGCTGGGGGGTCGTCTAATAACACCGGCCGGTGTCTGCACAGCAAGAGTCACCATCAGTAACCGGACTTATCCCGCCAGCTTTCTAATCCTACAGCACTGCTCCAGGGATTTGATACTTGGGATGGACTTCCCAAGTCAATACGGCGCCGCAATCGACCTAAGGTCTGAGTCGATAACACTAACCTCAGAAAAAGCGCTGCCTGCCCAGACGACGCCTGGGAACCATGCACTGAACGTGATAGAAGAGCATGTCACCGTTCCGCCTCTCTCCAGCGCCATTATTTCCTTCGGCACCGAAAAACCCGCGGACTTCGAAGGCGTCATCGAGGGCGATCAGCAACTGCTTGTAAACCGTCAGATTTGCGTGGAAAGAGGCATCTCCGAGTTGCATGGTGGCAAAGCAAAGGTACTGCTGACAAACTTCAGCCACGAATATAGGCACCTTAACATTGGTACGACGGTCGCCAACATCGAGAAATTCGTAGACACCAGCAATGCTTTCGCCCTCTCCGATTCTGCGGACCTTGCGTCGACGACTCGACATCCCCAAATAGAGTCCGACGTCAACCCAAGCCTCCCGAAGCACAAGCAAGACCAGCTCAGAACTCTGCTCTTGTAATTCAAGGACTGCTTCTCGTCGTCGTCAAGAATTCGACAGACCCCAGTCGCGAAATATCGTATCATAACAGAAGAAAGTGCGCGACCACGTCAGACCCGTATCGAGTTTGGACGAGAGAACGCGAAGCCGTCAAGAAACAAGTCGACGAAATGCTACGCGACGACATAATCCATCCGTCCAAGAGTCTCTGGGCGTCCCCGTGGTGTTCGTGAAGAAGGACGGGACGCTACGTTTCTGTGTCGACTATCGTCGCCTGAACAAGAGCACGAACAAGGACGTGTACCCTCTCCCACGGATAGACGATGCCATGGATCGACTCCACAACACGAAGTACTTTTCGTCGATGGACCTCAAGACAGGCACTGGCAAATCGAAGTCGACGAGACAGACCGAGGAAAGACTGCTTTCATAACACCAGACGGCCTGTTCGAGTTCAAGGTCATGCCCTTTGGTCTTTGCTCGGCACCTGCGAATTTTTAAGCCGTTATGGATACTGTACTGGCCGGCTTGAAGTGGCAGACGTGCCTGGTATACCTGGACGACGTCGATGTGTTTTCCTCAAACTTCGACGAACACCTCCGGCGCCTTCAAGCTGTAATTCAAGCACTTAGGACCTCCAGGTTCACCCTGAAGCCACAAAAGTGCCGCTTCGCCTACGAGGAACTCTTGTTTTTGGGCCACGTGATAAGCAAGTCCATAGTACGCCCCGACACGCAGAAGACAGCCGCCATCGCTGCATTCCCGCCACCCGCCGACAAGAGGCCGTGTGTCGATTTCTCGGCCTGTGCGCCTATTACCGGTGATTCGTCAAAAATTTTGCCCGCATCGCCGAGCCACTAACTATCATTACCAGGACCAATGTCGAGTTCAAGTCGGAAATGCCGCTGGAGGAAGCATTCTAAGAGCTGAAACGACGCCTGCAAACGCTTCCGTTACTTGCACATTTCGACCAACACGCTGAAACAAGCGCACACCGATGCAAGCAGCGTAGAACTCGGCGCCGTCCTTGTAAAGAGGACGGACTGGAAAGGGTTATCAGTTATACTGGCCGGTCGCTATCGAAGGCAGAGGCCAACTATTCCACAACAGAAAAGAGTGCCTCGCCATCATTTGGGCTACGTCAAAGTTTCGCCCCTACCTAATGGCAGGCCCTTCAAAGTTGTGAGCGACCATCACGCCTTGTGTTGGCTAGCTAACTTGAATGACCCTTCAGGTCGTCACGCAAGGTGGAGTCTAAGGCTTCAAGAATTCGATATCACCATCGTTCACAAGTCCGGACGGAAACACTGTGACGCCGACTGCTTGTGTCGCGCCCCCGTCGACCCGCCGCCGCAGGACGACCAGAAGGATGTCTTCTTCTTGGGAACCATAAGTGCCGACGACTTCGCCGAACGACAGCGAGCCGACCCGGAACTCAGGGGCCTTGCGGAGTACGTCGAAGGCAAGACCGCCATTGTTTCGAAGGCATTCAAGCGAGAACTTGCGTCCTTTTTCTCGCAAGACGGCGTTTTCATGAGGAATTTCTCGCCACTTCGAGCCAACCACCTTCTCGTAGTGCTTTCAGCATTGCGACTAGAAGACCTCCACGCGTTACACGACGACCCGACGACTGGACACTTCGGACATTCCCGCACGCTCGCAAGAGCACAGGAAAAGTACTACTGGCCGCGCCTTATTGCCGACGTCTTTCGCTACGTAAGGACGTGCCGAGACTGTCACTGACGTAAGACACCGCCCACAAGACCAGCAGGGTTCCATCAGTCGATCGAGCCTCCTGGGGCCGTCGACTTGCGGAAAAAAATGGATCGTCGTAGCTACCGAGTCCCTCACCCGCTGCGCCGAAACAAATGCCCTGCCCAAAGGCAGTGCCGCCGAGGCAGCCAAGCTGTTCGTTGAGAACATCGTCCTTCGACACGGCGCCCCAAAGGTTCTCATCACCGACAGAAGTACGGCGTTTACTGCTGACCTAACTCAGGCGATCTTGGGATACAGCCACACAAGCTACCGTCGTACCACCGCGTACCACCCACAGACCAATGGCCTGACCGAGCGTCTAAATAAGGCCATCGCTGACATGCTGGCCGTGTACGTCGACGTCGAACAGAAGACATGGGACGCCATCCTTCTGTACGTGACCTTCGCATACAACACGGCCGTGTAGGAGACGACAGAGATGACGCCATACAAGCTGGTCTACGGAAGGAACCCGGCAACGAAGCTCGAAGCCATGCTGCCCAACGTCACTGACGAAGAAAGCCTCGACGTCACCGTCTACCTACAGCGCGCCGAAGAAGCCCGACAACTCGTCCGCCTACGTATCAAGAATCAGCAGACGACTGACAGCCACCGCTGCAATCTTCGACGACGCTTCGTGGAATACAAGGCGGGCGACCGCGTTTAGGTATGGACACCGATACGCCGAAGTGGACTGTGTGAAAACTTCTTCGGCGATACTTCGGGCCAGACAAAGTGCTTCGACATTGAGGCGCTCTGGACAACGAGGTTGTCCTGGACAGCGTTACGAGCTCTCAACGGCGCCGTGCGCGACCTGAAGTCGTGCATGTCGTGCACTTCAAGCCATTATACGCGCGTTTGCGAACCTCATCACTGCCCTTATTGCTTTATTATTGTACTTTCTTGCTTTATTGATGTTATTTATTGTTGCATGTATTTTCCCCCAGTGTTCTGTTTCAAGCATCGGGACGATTCTTTTTCAGAGGGGGGCATTGCCACGCACGTTTCTTATTTTCACTTTTGCTGTATTCGGTGTCAGGAATTGTCAGCGCAACGGCGCCTCATTGTTCGAGAAGCTTCGCGACCATTGTAGATCGTTTTGTTAAGATTGCGCGGAAGATGCGAACACTCGAGCTTATTCCAGTGCTTGCGCGACAATCAGTGATAAGGCTGGAATACTTCATGACACACGTATAGATGCCGACGCGTTTGACCGCTTGTCAGTTGATCGACGGCCGGCGCTCTGTTCGCCGCTATCAGTGCCAGTGTGTATTGCTGTAATCTGACTTTCCCTTCACAGGCCGCAAGTTCGGCCAAATAAACAGTTTCATTTTGGACATACCGACTGCTGTCTTCGTCAACGTCACGACCACGTGACAATATCCCTGTGAAGAACCCAAGACGAAGCTGAGTCCTTTGAGCGTTTCCTGCGCTATCTGCGAAAGTTGTCCCGAAGCTGTAACTTCACCGAATTGACGGAGTCGACCAAGTTGTGTTCGGTACACATCACCCCAAATTGCGGGAGAAGCTCCTGAAAGTAAAAGGCCTTTCGTTTGCAAAGACGGAACAAATTTGCAATGCCGCTGAACTGGCCAGTTAACAGAACGAGGCATAGTCTCAGGCCGAGAAACATGTCGCGTCGGTAAAAAAGTCCGTTGAAGTGCATGAAATGCAACCGGCTGCATAAGCGAAACAGGTGCCAGGGTTTGGAAAGACTTGTTTTGCCTGTGTAGGCGCAAATCACTTTGCAGCGCGTTGCAAGAATGGGCCTACGGTAGGCGAAGTGGTCAATGCACGCGATATCCCTACTGAAAAAATCCGCATACCATCATACGGAAAACATACGGATTCCGCATATTTTCCGTATAAAATATATGGATTTTGTACGGACGTATACTGATGCTTACGGAAATTGTAAGGAACATACGGAAGCATCACATGGTACATAAGGAATTCCGTATGGGCGTACGGATGTGGCCATAAGGAACATGCGGATGCCATATCTGTTATACGGAAAGACCCATACGGCGATACGGAATATACGGAAAGAACAAACGGAATCCGTATGGGCTATGCGGAAAGATCCACGTGGCAATAGTAGTATACGGAAAGCATGGTGTTCTACGTGAAACCATGACCATAGGCGAGCGCACGGGGGGGGGGGGGGGGGAGGGGCGCCCCCCTTTTCCCTCTTGTCACTTAACAGGGAGGGGCCACCCTCCCTCATAGCCTCCTCTATACAATTCTGTGCCCGTCAAACGCTCCCTCGGCGACCGTCGTCTTTCCCTCTCACCCACCATGGTATTACGCTACATTCCACCGCGGCACGGCGCCACCTACGTTGGGCTTGCCTTTCGTGGTTTGAGGCGCTCCTGCCAGTGTATCGGACGCTGCCGTGTGTGTGTGTGTGTGCCTGCAGGAAAGGTTTATAATCTGCAGGATCTCGTAATGCCTTGGGAACCCGGAGGTGCATGACGCGACCTGCCACAACGCTAGTTACATCGGAGAACCACCTATTTTTGTGTCACCATGGACTTTGCTTGCTCGACCACGTTTCCCAGCTTGCTTGGCATTACAGCTTCGAAGGTTTACCCGCCAGTGAGAATGCCATGCCTTCATTGCAGTTAAGGATGGCGGGTCAATGCGATTACCTCGCAACGGCAGGACCTGTGTGAGAGATTGTGTTATTTCTACAGCCTCATAATATTTAGCATGGTCAGTGGTGGCAGACGTGAAGAAGTGCGTATGTGGTGGTGCGTGCCAGTACAGTGGTGTCGTGTCGTTTCGCATACAGTGCACATTGTTTGTACTTATTCTGCATATGTAGGTACGCGTGCAGAATAAGGTTCAGTTTTATTGCCAGTGTGAATGCCAGGCCTTCATTGTAGATAAGGGTGGAAGATTAGTGCCATTCCGTTTGCAGTGCCGCGTGAGATCTCCTGCTGTTTCTACATTCTCGTCATATCTGGCATGGACAATGGCGGCAAGTGTGAACAAGTGCATGTGTTGTGGCGTGTGCCAGGGTGTCGTGTCATCTGACAGTGTGCATTGTTTATGCTTATTCTGATTGGTGTGTGCCCGGGTGTCGTGTCGCCTGACAGTGCTCATTGTTTATGCTTACTCTGCGTGTGAGAACTGCCACTGTTTCTACATTCTCGACACATGGAGCATAACCAGTGGGGGCAGACGTGAACAAGTGTGTGTGTGGTGATGTGTGCCAGGGTGTCGTCTTGTCTTACAGTGCGCATTGTTTGTGGTTATTCTGCGTGGTGCATGCGAGGGTGTTGTCATCTGACAGTGCACATTGTTTAGGCTTGTTCTGCGCGTACATGTGCAGAGTAAACATTATTCAGTTTACTTTGATCTCTCGATTAAGCTGTCCTCAAACAAGTTCTGACTTAATGGAAGACCTTGCCTGCATTGTATGGACTCGCTAAACCAAAATGACTATGGTATTATGACATCCATAATACCACATTTTCGTGTATATGGAAGCCGTATATACGGAGGATACGGATCCGTATAATCCATATATATGGATTATGCGGATCCGTATCATGCGGATCCGTAATACCATAATTCCATATGTACGGATCCGTATCTTCCGTACATACGGATTTTTTCACTAGGGATCTTCGACATCTTTGACGTAAAAGCTTGCAGTGTGAGAACCTCGACGGACTGGATAGTTAACGCTGAAGTGGCGGACCGGAATGCTTTCCTCACTGTGTACACATAGAAAAATATACTTAGAGTGGCCACTCGAGCCTTATCGCGGCCGAGCAAGCAGGGGTCTGAACAACCGCCAGATGGCGTAGCTAAGCTCGCTTCCACTCGTTAGCCAGCACATGTAAAAGCCTCCTAAGAAGGACCATCGAAACGCAAGTTTGGCATAACATTTTTTTTCAATGGAGAAAAATTTTACTGATCTGCACACTCCTCCAGGTCAGCTTTGCATTGTGTCCTACAGAGGACATTCATTGAGCTACCACAACAATCAGTGAACTCTGTATAGAAAGTGTTGTCTTTCTAAATTTATTTTGCACCGCGAATACAACACATTCATATGGTCTAGATGTACAGGTATTCAAGTAGATAAAGCGGGGTTGTGTAGTCCGGTGGTAAAGACACTCGCCTTCGAAGCATGGGGGCACGGGTTCAAATCTCAGCAACGGAAAGGAATTTTTTGTTGTGTTATTTATTTATGCCGAAGATATTACCGGTCTGACCAGCCACTCGTGGCGCTGAAAGCAGTGCAGTAGGTCGGCCGCAGGGCCCTACGGGAGTGTCCGCTCTTTACGAAAGTATGTTTCTCTATGGTGTACGCAGGCAGGGGCTCCGGAACCGGGGGGTACGTGGGGGGCCATCGCCCCCACAGGTTCAAAACCAGTGGGGGCATGCCCCCACTTTCCAGGGTGTTCAGACACCTCTTCTGTACACCGGCTTTCAGTGAAGACACCACGTCTTCACTGAAAGGAGAAAGTGTCACGTGTGAGTTCACTTGCTCACCAAATTAATATTAGCACTCCTAGTCGGCAGACCGTCTTCTTCTTCACAGTTCTTGCTGCAAACATGTGCGCCTGACTTCAGTTCATTGTCCTTTCCAAGCTTTATGAGCAATGCATCGTGATATTCGTTCTCCTTGAGGTAAAACCGTTAATATAAAATTACACCCTGCTCCTTTGCATACGTGGTGCATTAATTCTGAACACAGCACCAGAGCCCCATGCAGCTCAAAACATTGGTCAAGGTCTCCAATCTCTTGCTTTTAGACGCCAGGGCACATAAACTGGCTGCGAAATGAGGCTGATTGAAGTGGGAAAACCGTAAGAAGAAAACGCGCTCGGGCCGCCGGCTTCACGTCGTTTTAACATGGTTCCGTGAAACGAGGTGGCAGCACGTGATCCAACTTAGAACGTCACAACGACGGCAGCGCCGGTGTCCCCAGTGGTGGGCCTCGTGCACAATAACACTAAAGAGGTACAGGAAGTAGAACTGTAATGGAATATCCTCTCATTACGATCACATTCATGCCATTCTTACTATGAACTGAGCTTTAGCAAACGAGAAAATAGCGATAAACTGAAGGGTATATCTACTAACGCTCCTTCAACTTTCTCGTAGTGATCACAAACGCAGTCCCGCCGTGATTCGTCAAGAGCTATTCATCGTGGTATCTTGCTCACTCATCTTTATTTTGCTTCTGCCGGTGAGCGCGGTGGTAATGGTGGTAGCCAGGTGTAGTTTGACCCCAGCGACGCTGACGTCATTTACACGAGCGAGCTTCGCAGGAATTCTGCGTCGGATTTCACACGTGTTGCGCAGGGGCGTAGCCAGAAATTTTTGTCGGGTGCGGCGGTGTGCTACCCCCTGGTTACGCCACTGGTGTTCAGCCGCTGTCCCGCAGAGAACTATGGGGCTTCGATGGTTTTGATCACGGCGTACATATATCCTCACTGGCATCCTCCAACCTGCTCTTCGGATGCGTGCCGCATTCCACAGGCGGATTGAGTGGCCCTGCATGGTCCTGCTCTCACTGCTCTGCCTCGCCTCTCCTCAATGCCAGTTCTCCCAAATGAAATCGGCATTAATAAAAATTCCCCATCTCCCGCTAAAGGGAACCATGTGTGGATGCGAAGCAGCGGGGAGATAATTAGCTTGAGCGAGCGGAACGTCGCCGCTATCGTTTCACGGCAGCGGTCCGGGCGCTCATCGCGGCGCTGCACAGGAGAGAGAATGAGGCGCGCGCGCTCCGTCATTTTCATACCGTGGAACTACCGTAGCGCCCCCCAGCGGAGTACGCAGCTGTCACATTACCTGTCGTTCGCGCCGCTCCGTAGAGGATTCCTAGAGGAAAGGACGTGGGGGGGGACCGTAGGCGAGGAGAGAGAGGGGACGTGCATGCGCTATGGGGGTGTGGGGCACGTGAGCCGCGCCGTAGAGTAGATGATTCCAAGAGGAGAGAGGGGGAGAGGACGCGCATGCGCTGTGGGGATGTGGGACGCCGGAGCCGCTCCGTAGAGTAGAGTATTCCTAGAGTAGAGGAAGGGGGGTGAGCGTAGGAGAGCACAAGGGAGGGGACGCGCATGCGCTGCGGGGGGGTGTGGGACGCGGGGGGCCGCTCCGTAGAGTAGACGATTCCTAGAGGAGAGAAAGGGGGGTGAGCGTAGGAGAGAGAAGGGGGAGGGGACGCGCATGCGCTGTGGGACGCGGGAAGGAGGGACGGACTAAGCCCCCTCCAAACACATGCAAGGAAGATTAAGGAATGGGTTCAACCTGGGCGACAGACCCCACCTGCCTAGCCATTGCTAAGCAGCCTCTCTGTGCTCTCGGCCATGACTCTGATGACTGTGTTAGGGTTGACGGCCTTCATATTACTACAGTGTTCTGGTTCGCATAATGGGTGCTTCCCTACTTCATGAAAGTGGCCGGACGCGGGACGGGGGGACGCGGGAGGGACGGACAGAGCCCCGAGCATAAGATGGTTCGCATCTAAAACACAAAATGAAATACACGTGTACATAAACAGTATTCGGCAACTGGACGCCTCGTTCGGCGTCGGCGAAAACGAGGCTTCGCTTTCCGTCCGTTGCTACCAGACATAGCGCGCAGAAAGAGCTGCAGCGAGAGCCCGCGGGGATCATTTCAGAATTACTGAAATGCGTCCTGCTGCACCTAATAAAAGTTGCTTTCATTCATTCATTCATGTAATCCTGTTTCCATGGTGAGATCTTCGCTGAGAGGTTCAAAGTCTGCGACCACAACCATCGCGGCAGTCACGAAAGACGCGGTCATTCAGCGGCCTTCTGCACACGTGGTGATGTATCATGGCGTATCCTTTAATTCGCTGAGAGCAATGAGATTCGTGACGACATCACTTCAGCACCGAATCTTTGGAGAGAGAAATTGGGTAAAAGATGTTCAGTATTTGCTTAAAATTATCTGCACTAATAAAAAGTATTCTTTCCAAACCCAACCAAAATTGCACGCATTCTTCCATACCCCTATTAATTCCAGCTGAACTTAATATTTCTCGTTAGGGCATACTTTTAAGGTCGCTATCTGGCTATGAGTGTCAGACACCCAAGCACGAAAGTTACACTAGAAAACACGTATAAGCACATGTCTTACCCACTACCTCGGGAGAGAAGGCGGACAAAGAACGTCGACTTAACTGACGGCTTCAATGACGCGGTAATCTACAACGATACTTCATTTTCTGCTAATGCAGCTCAAGATATTTGGTTTGATGTTTCACATAAACGTGTTATGGTGGCTTCATGAGATGGCATCAGCGTTATCTGGCTGGTATAGACTCGGGGTGAAGTACAAAACACAAGAAAAAAAAGGCCTAGGGTGCTATGAGCGGAACAAGATAGTGGCTATTCTGCCAGCAGCCGAGAAAAACTTGAAAAAACAATTTCACCAGGCAGTCGCCTGATATTTCTAATCGGAAACCGCGTCCTCATTCGTGATAAATTTCCCCACAAAGAATCGTTTTCTTGTTAAGGTCTCTCTCCCTCCCCCCCCCCTCTCTCTCTCTCTCTCTCTCTCTATATATATATATATATATATATATATATATATATATATATATATATATATATATATATATATATATGATGAAGAATCGGTCTCCGATCGAAACGTCACCAATAAACAGTTTTTTAGAAGCGTATATATATATATATATATATATATATATTGCCGCGACATCTTGCCCGCATTCGAATAACGCGCCCGTCACCGAGCGCACAGGACAGGTGTGCGCGCCGTGTTGTCGTACCGCGCAGAGACCGCCATGGCACGAGCACCTGGCCGGACCCGGCCTCGCACGCGCCACGCGCTCGGGACTTCACTTGGAGAGGAAGAAGAAGTCAGCTGAAGGACATCTCAATGTTCGACTGACGCGCAGTTCTACAATCGCAGTCACTTGAGTTGTGGGCACAAGTTCACCCCCTTAATAAATACGTTTATTCCATTACCCTGAGTGCTTCAGCATCGCTACATTTCTGGTGGAGGTGCGGGGTAATGAATCGAAGCCCTGCGAACCCAAGACAGCGTAGCCCCGACCACCAGCCAGTCGATCCCGTGGAAGTCACACCTGTGCACCAGAGGGCCAGTCGCCGTCTTCGAGGTGACTCACCTGAGTTCAGTCCTCTCCACTCCACGCCGAGGGGAACTCAGTCGACAGACGCCGCTACTGTGACTAGCCAGGTAACATCGGCACAAGTGGTCATCAATCAACCACACCAGCCGCCAGTATTCCACGGCGACTCGTTCGAAGATGTGGAAGATTGGTTAGACCTCTTCAAGAGAGTGGCACGTTTGAATGGATTGGGACGAGAGAGAGCAGCTCCGTCGCGTATACTTTGCTTTGGAGGACTTTGTAAAGACGTGGTTTGAGAACCATGAGACCTCTTTGTCTACCTGGGAGGAATTTCGGCGACAAATGCTGGCTACTTACGCCAGAACAGATCGCAAAGAAAAGGCGGAGGCTGCTCTTCAAACCAGAAACCAGCTCACAAACGAAAGTATGGCGATGTACATCGAGGACGTGATCCGCCTGTTCAAGCGCGCGGATCCCAACATGGCTGAAGATAAGAAGCTGCACCATCTCATGCGTGGGGTGAAGCAAGAGCTATTCGCTGTTCTCGTCCGCAACCCACAGTTGCGGATTTCCATTCTGAAGCGACCGCCATAGAGAAAACGCTAGAACAGCGGGCTCGGCAGTACAACAGGGACATAAACTGTGCACCTGCCAGTGTCTTCTCTGGAGGCCTGCGGAATGACATCGAAGCCCTCCGAGAGCTCATCAGATCGGTGATCAGGGAAGAGCTCAGTAAGTTGCAAGCACCTCCGACTATAGCTGCACTGTCTGTCGTCGACGTAGTGCGAGACGAACTGAGGCAGGTCATGCGGCTGCCGGAGTGTGAGCCGCCACCGATCAAACACATCCCAACGTATTCTGAGGTACTAAGGCAACCCGCGGTGCACAGCAATGCAGCTGTTGCGATGGCGCCTCCGTACCCACCGACAGCACGCAGTGCATCTCATCCGCCGGAACCAACGGCTACCTACCTGCCACCAGCGCGTAGTGTTGCTCGCTACGTGGATCAAAGACCCCGGAAAAGTGACATCTGGCGTGACCACGAGTGCAGGCCTTTGTGTTTCCATTGCGGAGAAGCAGGTCACCTGTATAGGTTCTGCCCTTACTGACAGGCTGGCTTAAGAGGTTTTCCATGGTACGCACCATGCCCTCGAAACGGTGAGCGGCCAGCGGAGATCGAAGAGTACCTGTCCACGCGCCAGAGTCCGCTCGCTCCACGCCAGCATCAGCCACGATCGCCGTCACCCATGCGCTACCGATCACCCAGCCCAGGTGCGTCTTCCAGAGTGCCTGGGCGTTGTTCTCCAAGCCCACAGCCGGAAAACTGAAGCAAGCGACCTGTGGAGGTGAGGCCGCTGATAACCAAAGTTACGAAGATCCTCCATCATGGTTTCAGGGTGACGACGCTATGTTTCCAGCAGATAAGAGCAGCAGTGAAAAGATTACCTCAGATTTGCGGGTGAAAATAGACGGATGTGAGCTGAATGCCTTAGTTGACGCCGGCGCTGATTATTCGGTAATAAGTCACAAAATGGCAAAGAAACTGACATAAGTTGTGACGAAATGGAGTGGATCGCAGATACGCACAGCAGGTGGTCACACTATTACGCCCCTTGGCAGATGCACCGCAAGGCTCGAAATAAGAGGCTTTACTTACGTCGCCGACTTCATTGTACTGCCGGAGTGTTCAAGGGAGCTCATATTAGGAATGGATTCTCTACATGCTAACGAAGCCATAATTAACCTGCGTAGATCCAGTGTAACATTTTCGACCGAACAAGCTATCTCTGTGGAGGAATCGGACGAGCGACGCCTTACTGCTCTGCGCGTTGTTGAGGATGACGTCACTATGCCGCCACGCTGCAGTGTAATGGTGCTTGTCGAGAATAAGGCATTTTGTGACCACTAAGGAATAGCGGATGGAAATGCGGGGCTGTTTTTGGACAAAGGAGTTTGCGTGGCTCGGGGTCTTGTTCACTTAAAGAATGGCCGCACAGTTGTCCTGCTAACGAATTTCAGGAATGAATGTCAACACATCGCCCAAGGTGTGGCTATCGCCTATTTCCACGAGTTCTGCATGGCGACTGAACTGTGCAGCTTAACGACAACGCCAACCGCTCCACGAGGGACCTGCAACGTCGACATCAGTTACCGTCAACCATAACCTCCCAGAAACTCAAAAGAAACGGATATATGTGCCCTTATAAAAGGATTCTCTGACTGCTTCTCAACTTCCTCGAAGGTGCGACGCACGTCTATTGCAAAACGCAGAATTATAACCGAAGACGGTGCGAGACCGATATGTCAACACCCATATCGAGTATCACAAAAGGAAAGAGAAATGATCAAGAAGCAAGTCGAGGAGATGCTTTCAGATGACGTAATCCAGCCTTCCAACAGTCCATGGGCGTCTCCCGTAGTGCTTGTTAAAAAGAAGGATAACACGCTTCGATTCTGTGTCGACTATCGGAAACTCAACAGTGTAACTAAACGGGACGTATACCCTCTGCCGCGTATCGATGATACACTAGATCGGCTGCGATGTGCAAAATTCTTCTCCTCCCTGGATCTCAAGAGCGGATATTGGCAAATAGAGGTGGATGAGCGGGACCGTGAAAAGACGGCATTCGTAACCCCAGATGGCCTTTACGAATTCAAAGCGCTTCCATTCGGCTTGTGTAGCGCGCCAGCGACGTTTCAGGAATGATGGATGCTGTCCTCGCGGGACTGAAATGGCAGTCATGCTTGGTGTATTTGGATGACGTTGTCGTGTTTTCCGCTACATTTGACCAACACCTAGAGTGACTGCGCATAGTATTGGAAGCCATCCGTTCAGCAGACTTGACCATCAAACCAGAAAAATGCCACTTCGGCTTTGAAGAGCTGCGGTTTCTTGGACACGTCGTTAGCTCTGAACGCGTTCGTCCCGACCCCGAAAAGACAGCTGCTGTCACAAAGTTCCCGACACCTACAGACAAAAAGTCAGTACATCGCTTCTTGGGTTTACGCGCGTACTATAGGCGATTTGTGGAAAACTTTTCAAAGATCGCTGAACCACTTACAAATCTAAGAAGAGACGACGTGCCCTTTATGTGGGAAAGCGAACAACAGCAAGCCTTTGATGAGTTAAGGAAACGCTTGCAAGCTTCTCCGGTCCTTGCCCATTTTGATGAGGCAGCCGACACTGAAGTTCACACCGATGCGAGTAACGTCGGCCTCGGAGCCATTCTAGTCCAGTGGCAAAATGGGCAAGAAAAAAGTGCTCGCCTATGCCAGCCGCAGGCTCTCGAAAGCTGAGACAAACTACTCTGCTACCGAAAAAAAAGTCACAGTTTCACCGCAAGGGTGAAGCAATGAATGCGATAGCAAAAAATTGTAATGTCATACGAAGTGAGGCTGGCAGCTAACTCTTTTTGGATCCGATCTCACGCAACTCTAGAAAACGCTTGTTTAAGAGAATTCTCTTCGCGTTGAGAGCGCAGCACGTAGAAGGGTACGCCGGCCCGGCCGCCGAGAAGGGGAGATGAGAAGGGGAGATAAAGCGCGCGCCCGCGCCCGCGCCCGCGCTCGTAAAATCGAACGACGCCCCCCCCCCCCCCCGCCCGCTGTCGGCCGCCGAGAAGGGGAGATAACGCGCGCGCGCCCGCTCGTAAAATCGAAGGTCGCTCGAGGGACCCCCCCCCCCCCCTCGCGTCTTTTCACGCTCACGAACGACGGGCGGGCCCGGTTATATATATACATATACATATACATATACGGCAAATGACGCGGACGCCGACCCCGACGGCGAAAACCAGCCGCGAGTGTCCATATAATTGCTATCGCAATAAAAGAGTGTCTCGCGGTCGTCCGGGCAATAAGTAAATTTCGACCTTACCTCTACGGCAGACCATTCCGGGCAGTCAGTGACCACCATTCCCTGTGCTGGCTGGCAAATCTCAAGGATCCGTCAGGCCGACTAGCAAGATGGAGCCTTAGGCTACAAGAGTATGATATTACTGTGGTGTACAAATCCGGCAGAAAACACAGCGATGCCGACTGCCTGTCACGTGCACCAGTTGACACAAGTGTGCCAGAGGAAGAAGACTTCCCTTTTCGTTCAGGCATCAGAAATCGCTCAACAACAACGAGATGACCCAGATTTGCTGCCGCTTATACAGCGCCTCCAGGGAATCGACGTTCAAGTCCCGCGCGGTTTCTCCCGAGGGCTCCCATCGTTCTTTCTTCGAGGAGGTGTCCTTTACAAGAGGAACTTCGAGCCCAACGGCGACAAGTTTTTACTAGTCGTACCTACAGCCATGCGAGAAGAAATTCTGCACGCATGTCACGACGAACTTACATCTGGACACATGGGTGTGAGCCGTACATTCGCCAGAATTCGTCTAAAATACTACTGGCCATTGTTGCTAGCATCAGTGCAGCACTACGTCAAAACTTGTCGGGAATGTCAGAGGCGCAAAACTCCGTCCGTGAAACCTGCAGGCCTTCTCCAGCCAATAGACCCGCCGGATGCCCCATTCCAACAAGTCGGGATGGATATCCTTGGACCTTTTCCGACATCGACTGCAGGCAAAAAGTGGATAGTCGTGGCCACTGACTATCTCACCCGTTACGCTGAGACTGACTCTCTGTACAGCGCCACAGCTTTCGAAGTTGCCAAGTTCTTCATCAACAACATAGTCCTCAGGCATGGTGCGCCCGTCGTCGTTATTACGGATCGTGGAACAGCTTTTACTGCAGACCTAATGAAATGTCGGATGCGAATGACACATACCGATCACAGAAGGACTACGGCATACCATCCTCAAACAAATGGCCTAACGGAGCACCTCAACAGAACTCTCACTGACATGCTTTCAATGTATGTCGATGTTGAGCATAAAATGTGGGATGAAATATTGCCTTACATCACCTTCGCATATAATACAGCCGTTCAAGAAACAACACGAGTGGCACCATTCGAACTTGTATTCGGCCGAAAAGTCACCACCCCATTGGATGCCATGTTGCCACTAAATGAAGAAACCAGCAATCCACCTGACTTAGACGATTTCTCGCAAAGAGCCGAAGAAGCACGACAGATGGCGAGATACAGAATACGCCGCCAACAGCGTATCGACTCCTGCCGGTACAACCAGCGACGTAGTGAAGCGCATTATCAGCCCGGTGACAAAGTGTGGATATCGACCCCAGTGCGCCGCCGTGGACTCTCTGAAAAGCTTCTTAGCCGATACTTCGGCCCTTACGAAGTACTGCATCGTGTAAGTGACGTGACTTACCAAGTCAAATCCGCTGGACACGGGAGCCCAAGACGCCGCAATCCCACAGAGGTCGTACATGTAGTCCGCATGAAGCCCTACTATGAGAGGTCATCCGAAAACGAGTGACGCCCACCAGGAATCTTTTCATTGCCTGACGCATCGGGACGATGCGTATGAGGAGGGGGATTATGCCGCGACATCTTGCCCGCATTCAAATAACGCGCCCGTCACCTAGCGCACAGGACAGGCGTGCGCGCCGTGTTGTCGTACCGCGCAGAGACTGCCATGGCACGAGCACCTGGCCGGACCCGGCTCGCATGCGTCACGCGCTCGGGACTTCACTTGGAGAGGAAGAAGAAGTCAGCTGAAGGACATCTTTAATGTTCGACTGAAGCGCAGTTCTACAATGGCAGTCACTTGAGTTGTGGGCACAAGTTCGCCCCCTTAAAAAAATTGAAGGACACTTTGTACATTCCAAAGTGTGTTCGGCGAAAGTTTGTGGCCATTCGACTGACTATGCCATGTCTTTTTTCTTTTACGCTCTCAGTGGGATAAGACACAAACCGAACGGGTGCGTGTTTTCTTCTTTAATTTTTTACCGCGAATCGCAGCGAGACGCGAGACTCATCTTCCTCCGTTCGCATGCGTAAGTATGTTCTCGCGCTTTGCGCATCGTGCAAACGCCATCCGCGTTCCAGGCTCTTAAATTGACGGACCCTTTGTAAACTGGAACATGTATTCCGTGAACGCCTGGGTCCATTGAGACGGCGTCGGTCAGAATGATTGCAAACTATGGGCACAGCGACGCTAAGCAAGCAAAGCGCGAGCGCTATAGAGTCCGACGCGACCGGCGTCCGTCTGCGCAACCCGGCGGCCACCTGGCTCCGTGCCAGAGCTCGGATGGACAGACGGACGGATATGGACGGATGGACGGATGGACGGACGGACGGACGGACAGACGGATGGATGGACGGACGGACGGACGAACAGACAGACAGACGGACGGACGGACAGATGGACGAACGGAGGTCGGACGGACACCGGACGGACGTGAGCATGAGACATTAAAGGCTTTCGCCTTAAAGATTACACCATCTCCCGCTAAAGGGAACCATGTGTAGATGCGAAGCAGCGGGCGCTAACGCTTACAGCTAGCTACACTCTTCAATCCAGCCTTGTGCCATTAGTTCACGATGTGCACTTTTTTTTGGGGGGGGGGGGTTGCGATCTCGAGCGACCGTTGCGCTGGAATGTCATGTATTGCGCTTAGTACACTCGGTAACTCTTACACACTAGCCTTCGGTGTCACATGAGACTTTCAAGCATCGATACGAGCCCTCCTATTTGCTGAACTCCGTGTGCCATATCACATAGCCGTGTCCTAATGTACAGCCAGGCCTTTAAGAACACTCTGAACCCATAATGTGAGCAGTCGAGAGTTTTGCTGAAAAAGTCGAATTGCCAGCGCCTCGCCCTAGTGTAGCTTCTCTGAGCCTTTTTTCACGTCGGGGCATGGCAGGAAATTTTCGAATCAAAAACGTTTCTATCACGTGGCCGCTTAGTCACTGAGGCTATTAAATCGTTCTAGCTGGGCTAGCAATGTTCTCCGTTGCGACAACAAGTGATATCACCTACAGCGTGACGCCATAATCTTGCAGCTCCCCGCAGGCATTAGGTTGCAATATTGTGCTAAGGCTTGTGCTGCAGGACTGTGCTGCAATACAACAAGGCGCTTCCGACAACTGCAAAGCAGCTACGAAAAACAAAATGGACGATCAAGTTCAGCTGCGCTATGAGCGTAGACTGCTACATGTTATTTATAATAGTTGCTTTATTTGTGATCGTCCACATGAAGGAGGCTTGGAGAAAATGCTGATGAACAGCTTGAGTAGATCCGGTCACCCTGAAATACATTCCGGCCCATATAGAACGCAAGATCAAGAAACAGCTCCTTCGGTTCAGACATATTAGGAGTGGAAACATTGCACCTGAAAGGTTAAGTAGCACACATGTGACACTCTGTATAAGCGAAGATAGATGTGAAGGTATGCCACGCGCTCTAGTATTTGTGCATCCGTGATGTATGACATCGCGCTTTGAGAGCGGCAAAGCAATAGAAACGGTCACATTTGGCTGTTTGTGGTTTGTCTTAGTTCAAGTTGGCATATGGGATAGATAGGCGTCGTACAAGCCTGTCGTATGTACTTCTTTCTGTTAAGGCTGTCATCTCTCACAAAAAGCAACAATGTTGAAATGCACGTCTCCAAACAAACGCTTACAAAGTTGGCTGGTGCTGCTGACAATACGTATTGATTTCAGGAACCGAGATAACCTTTCTTGCAGACAACCAAGGCGCTTTCATATCTGAAGCCGGGGCATCACCCTAGCCACAAAAGCGCGTTAGTGCGTGTCACGCAGCAAGAATGACACCTGTACATTGATATGTGCATGACGCACAAAAACGAAAGCCAAATGAAAGTGCCAAAAACAAGAAAAAACAATAAATATTCATCGAGTTCCCTCCAATTCTTTCACGAATAAATAGCAAAACAATTTTAAAATAATAGAATGCACAGTTGTGACTTCCGAGCTCGTCATTAAAGTTGAAGTTCAAGAAAATATAAAAACCATGACATGGTTTAGCGTCGCGGTATATCTCCAGAATATACGTCAAGTCAGGCAGTGTACAGAGCAGCGAAGTCTGCCTAAATAACTAAGTGCATTACCGTGGATGTGTGCCTCACGTTTATTGATTTAATGATGAGATATTTTGAAAATGTAAAGCCATTCTGGAGGACAAGAGATTGAAATGAAGCTCGTTGCATTAATTTGTAATCTAAGACATTGAAGACCGCCCTGTACATGGCAAGCGAGCATGTACTGCTCGCTGCTTGCATAGAGCTGAAGCTTGCAGTACCAGCCGAAATTGCAGGAGTACCAATGCAACCACTTGTTTTCCTTTTTTGTTTGTAGAAATCTGTTTAGACCTAATAAGAACAGGTTCAGAAATCAGTTGATGGGTTTTAAAGCATTGACTACTGTTGCATGTCACTGGTGTCGACTTGTGTTGTAAGTTGAGTTACAACTGGAATTGCATGCTCGCTTATCGTGTACAGGGCGGCCTTCAATGTCTTAGATTACAAATTAATGCAACGAGCTTCATTTCAATCTAGACTGCTTAAAATCTGTTACTGTCCTCCAAAATGGCTTTACATTTAAAAAGTATGCGATCAGTACATGTAAGTAAGGTCGTTCAGGTGTCGAGTATAGATAACGCAGTACCTATCGGCGTAAATAGCACATTTTTTAGGAGTGAAGATCCTTAGGCTCTCAGGATGTCCGTTGACGCCGTCGTTGTCGTTGCTTCCCGTCGGACCGAAACACTATTGTTACATATATCGTACATAGAGCGCACATATAGGTTTAAAATTTACCCTACTCTGTCCGCGCTTCTGTCAATCCGTCCGTCCAACCGTCCATGCATCTGTCCGCCCGCCCGTCCGTCAGTCCATCTGTCCGTCCAACCGTCTCTGCATCCGTCCGTCCATCCGTGCACCGATCCGTCCGTCCATTCGTTCACCCGTCCGTGCGTCCCTACGTGCATCCGTTCGTCGTCCGTCCGTCCGTACATCCGTCCGCGCGTGCATCTGTCCGTCCGTCCGTGCGTGCGTGCGTGGGTCCGTCCATCCATGGACGGACGGACGGACGGACGGACAGATGGATTTCATAAACATTCTTATATCGTTTATCATTTCGTCAATGGAGCAGCAATTTTATCTGATTGCGAAGTGCGCGAATTGGAGAAAGCAAAAAAAAAATGCAACCAAATGTTAGTGTGCATGGCGGCGAAAACGATGCTGATGCCGCCGTTCACAAAGGAATCGCCTTCCTTTCTGTTTCTGCAAGTCTTTCTAAGAAGTTCTGGTTTTGGGAGCCTTTTTGCTGTACCTCTGTTATTGAATTGTGGTTCAATCTTGCTGCACTATTAACGTAAATGTAGCTAGATGCACCAGTGCTATAAACAAAGAGTTTGATCTTACCACGGTACGTTGAATATAAACCGTTTTGTTTTCCTACAGGAAACTTTTGGTGAGCTAGCCGAAGTGGGACGTGCGATTTGTTTATTTGCAATAGAAGTCATGAAGCTACGTCCATGATGGGGGAAATTTGTTTTGACTTGACGTATCTTCGAATACGGCATCACGAGAAAAGTCATCCAAGGATTAGCTGTCACGTCGCCACCAGTGTCTTGTATAGTTTAAATGATCTGCTAATATTCCGCTCAACACAATTATGTTGTCACTGATGACAATCTGCAGGAGTGACTTTATCCAAAATATGTATGAAAGAGAACACCCCGCGCACTAAAAGCAGAATACAGCCCTTTCGGCATACACATTTTTTGGTATCGCTTGTCTCTTTCCTTTAGATTAGACAGCCCCGAAAAACATGCCGCATGCTAAAATTGAGAAATCGAACTGGACAAGCGACCTGACGTTCGCCTTTGTCAAATGTGTACAGCCATGCAAACAGCTTGAGATGCTACTGATGACGAAGTGCATTCGTCAATATGTCAACCTTCCACATCTCTGGGCGAGGTATCGCAAGATCACTTTTGCGGCGTATTTTCGCATTTATCTCAACCACGACACTCCTCTCATTCGTATGGATACATGAGGGGCGTAAACAGCCAGAAAATTATCCGAATTAAGAGTTTATATTAGGAAAATTATGAATGGATACGTTGCCGCTGAAGGGCTCAGCAATGTACCCACGAAAACAGCCATAAGTGTTCGATAGAGGGCATACAAGCCCGCCACATACACTCGTCTCTTTGGAGGCGGTCATGTCTTATCAAAAACAAAACTGGCGAAGTGTGGGTCTTGCAACCGTTCAAAACACTCGATGGCGGCTGCTGTAGCTGACAAAATTATTCATTTCCTAACCGAGAAAGCCTTAGTGTGTATAGTGGGGCAAGTAACCTAAGTAATTTTCTCCCTGGCACAGAGTTGTTGTCCTCGCCGTAAAGATGCGTTAGCGTGTTTTCACCCTGTATAAGTTACTTCAATGCCGGTTTAGTGATTGACGCAGGAAAACAAGTGTGTAATGCCCATCAGAGCATGAGTCCCTCATTAGTGTTATACAGCTGTCAAGCTTCTATACTGAGAATTAGTTATCTATTCGATATACAAAACACCTCAACGGAAAAACGCTCTTTAGAGCTTCTGGACCCAGTTGAAGTTCAACATAATGTCAGAAGTATGCGTCTTTCTTCCAACGTACCCTCAGAATATACGTCAAGCCGGTGAGAGCTATTTACCATAAAGCTTGCACAAACAATATCAACTGAGGCTTCAGTTAAAGTCTGAGTCACACTTCTAATATGCTCATCAGCTTTTCTGAAAAGGCAAATTTATTGCTAAGTGCGAGAACACGTGTTGTGGTTTATAGTTTGATATTAAGCTTGTCACAATAATCAATAACCAGAGACTTTGGAGATCGTAGTACACATTAGTAATAATTGTCCGGGTTTCACGACCCAAATGCACGGAATGGTTATGAGGGACGCCGTTCTTGAGTCTGCGAAGATTTTGACAATGTGGTGTTCTTTAACGTGCACCTAAACCTAGGTACATGGGCCTCGAGTATTTCACTTCCATTGAAATGCAGTCGCCGTGGCCGGAATTCGAATCCGCGACCTTCGGGTCAGCAGTCGAGCACCATAGCCTTTCAACTACCAGAAGCAGCGCCACCTACATATAAAGCAGAGAAGTAGATGGGAAAATAGTTGCGAGAAAAAGCACTCGCGAGCTCAAAACCACGACGCGGACAGGCGCCGAAGTCATTCGTGTACTAATTAGAGTAACTGCCAGGCTGTCTGGTGGCACCAGAAAACTCTAGCACATCTCGCTCGATGACGCCGAACATTGTAGCGGATCTGCCTCTTTTATGCACGACCGTATATCCACCATGTGTCAAGTCTCCGTAACGGAGTGGGCCAAAGCCATTCTGGTCATCGTATAGACCCTTTTCACGAAGGCCCGCCGCCAGGGCGCGCCAGCATGCCAGAAACAGGAAGCGCTCCCGAGAAACTTCCGGCGGCCTTGCCCGCTGCAAATTTTCTTGGGGGGTGAGCGTTTCATGTTTCCTGCTCGTCGAGAAATGCTTTCCGCGCTGGGACAAATGCAACGAGGACCATCTGTATTGTGCCTGGACGCAGCCGGCGGTCTGGCACCAATCGCCTTTCGCATATTCGAACATTTAGGTTTCCCAGCGAAAGCGAAAGGCGGAACGCTTGGATTGCGTCCGTGCGAAGAGATAACTATGTGCCTACGAAGAGCTCACAGACCTGTTCAGCTTATTTCATCCAAGGTGATCATTTTTTCACTTACCGCGCATTTCAGAAGAAAAAAATGCGCCCACCTCCCCGAAGGGAATCGTGAGGAAATGCGAATGCATTTCGCGCGCGCTTCACTCCATTTATATATGGTGGTTGTGGTTCGAAGAAGGAAAAAGGCGCCTAATTTCTGCAGCCCGGTCGGGAGCACGGCGCAGCGCCTTTTTTTTTTGCTTTTTCTTGTTTTTTTTAATTTATTTATTTATTTTCTTAATTTTTTTTTTCATGTATAGCTCCGCCGAGCTCCGCCGCAGTCCGCTTTTAGTTCACGCGCACGCTGCGAATTTTTATTGTTCAACAACGCACAGGAGAAATCTCCCACCGGCACCACATTGGAGGTCAAGATTCATTGCCATATATACGGGGTGGCCAGTGAACGGTTGTGCAGCGCGAGCAGTCGGTTTTTTCAACCAAGAAACTCGCTAGCAGACGCTGCCTGTGTCGGCGTCGCGAGGCGAGAGAGGGAGAGGGGGGAGCGTAGGAGAGAGAGAGGGGGGCGCGCATGCGCAGTGGGAGTGTGGACGCTGCGGGTAGAGATGCCTAGAGAAGAGAGGGGGGGGAGCGTAGGAGAAGAGAGGTGGGACGCGCATGCGCAGTGGGAGGGTGGACGGCGCGGGCAGGGATGCCTAGAGGAGAGAGGGGGGAGCGTAGCAGGGGAAGGGGAGGGGAGGCGCATGCGCAGTGAGGGTGTGGTTGCCGCGGGGAGGGATGCCTAGAGGAGAGAGAGGGAAAGAGGAGGTTTTTTATTTTTATTTTTTTTTGAAAGGGTTTGCGCATGCGCAGTAAGGGTGGTCACGACGCACACCACCACCACCGGATTAAGCTTCGCCATAAGATGCTTCACATCTAACACCTGCCGGCGCGCACACCTCCTCAACCTATCCTCCTCCTCCTCCTCCGCGGACAACGCCAACGCCGGACGCCTGACATAGCCCGACTATGAAATGCATTCGCATTTAAAAGCTTTGCCGTCTCGTCTTCTGCGAGCATCGTCCACAAAACCGTCGGTGCTGCGAGCGCAGCGCGGACCGCTGGGCATCTTTACGCGTGCTTCGTACCTCCATCGGACGCAAGCGATGTGCCACAATTTTTGGAGCTTCTGCTAACATTTCCACCGATGCGAGAGTAGAGTATTGTCGCTAGTCAGCCGATAATGTAGTGCTGAATGCCGGTACCACAAGGCCACTGTCGATCGAGCCCGATCCCGGATAAGCATCCTCGACTGTGCTCTATTCCTTTCCGTACCTTGCGCAATGGAACCAATCTGAGCTTAAAGATTTGATCACCACCGAAAGTATGCCGTGTGACAACCGTATCACATGCTTAACACGCTGACAGCTGGCTGCAAAGGTTGGATGGATATGAATTTTTTTGGCGCTGTGTATCTTTATCATTTCACATCTCGCACCTTCTTGGTACCACTTAACACCAGCCGACATAGTTATTTACATAACTAATCCTGGCGAAGTAGTTCCTTTGAATATTACCGAAGTTTGTTGAGGGGTAGCTTCATATTGCTAAAGTGAAAATGTGGTAAGTGGCGTAACAAAAAACCACGGGGGGGGGGGGGGCAGAAACGTGACACAGCACATACTGTGTGTTGCGTTTTCTACTCTGCGCCTACCGCCTCTCTTTCTGTTCTATTCTCTGCCGCACTTATCCGCCTTTAAATATTATCTCTTCCAACTTTCTGTTCCCAGCTAAACGTTAAAAACACTGCGCTCGTCCCTGCATGTTTTCTCATGGCCGACTGTTTCATCTTACAGGTCAGCCATCATCTGACCCTACCCATCCAGGCTATGTGCCAACTGTATTTCCATACTGCAACCAAGGCAACATGAATCAGGAGCTGTAGCGGTGCAAGCGTGGCCAAAAAAGACGCACTGTGCAAGACAGGAGACATGAAATTGAGAACGAAAGTGCACCGGTGCAACTGTGTGAACCTACAAGCGAATCTTCCACATCGTCAGTAACACACCAGAATATTGGGCCGAAGATCACACTAAACAAACATGTGAAAGTGCCACAGAGACAACACTAACATTGGCTGACATCTCTACTCTTACTTTGGAAAATGCAGCATTGAAAGATAAAGTCGCATTTCTGGAAGAAGAGCTGGTATCTGCGAAACAACGTAGTGCAGAACTTGATATGCAGAATAAGCCAGTTCCGCTTCAGAAAATAACCAGGGACATTGTTATGAAGTCACAAAAATCTGTGAAATTTCACACAGCTGTGGTGTCTACAGAAGTATTTCCTGCACTGCTGCCACAGATTCTGTCTGTCTGGAGCCCGTCAACACGAACTGCCCTGGATACTGAGCAGCAGTTCATTTTAGTTCTAATCAGACTGCGTTTGGGACTTCTGACAGATTACCTTGCGCATCGATTTGGTATTTCTGTAAGTTCTGTAAGCAGGATCTTTCATTCGTGGCTTCACGCCATGGCCGAGTACTTTAGGAAGTTTTTAATTTCGCCACCACGTCAAACAGTGAAATGTAAGTGTCCTAAAGCATTCCAAGATCCTTTGTTCGAGAATGTGAGGGGCATCATTGACTGCACGGAAATATTCATTGAAAGACTCACTTCCACGACAGCTAGGAGTCAGACATACTTCAATTACAAACACCACAACACTGCCAAACTCATAGTAGTTATTTCCCCATAGCGATCAATATCACATGTTTCTAAAGCTTGGGGTGGAAGAGTCTCTGACAAAGAGCTAACACAACACAGTGGATTTCTTGAACTTGTGGAAGAAGGAGACGTGTTAATCGTGGACAGAGGCTTCAGGTGCGAAGAGATGTTTGGTGCCATAGGTGCGAGCCTCCTGATGCCTTCACTGACGAAGAACTGAGATCAACTTCCTGGTGCAGAGCTCACCATGTCAAGAAAATTTTCTAGTGTTCGTACACATGCTGAGCGATCAATCCAGAGTCTCAAAGCATTCAGACTATTCCACATGATCCTCCCTGTGAGTTTTGTAAAGAGAGCTGGGGATGTAGGTTATGCCACTATTGACAAGTTGGCAATTGTGTGTTGTGATCTAGTTAATCTTGAGACACCTATCATCAATGCAGTCTACGAGGACCCGGCTGTACATGATTAATTGACAGATATGTTGTGTGTTTTGGCCAAAATGACAATGAAGCAGTCAATCGTGTTCAAAGCATGTTTATTCAAAGATCACTGCTTTTACTACTAGGTCTCATTTGGCATGAACTCGATAGCACATCACTACATAACACAAGTTTTGATAAGAACTGAACCAATGCATTTCTAAGGTGTGTTTACATTGTTCTAGATTGTGTACACTCCCATTAGCCTGGCCCTCGTACCAATTGACATTCACTGCATGTCCATGACTTTGGAGTAGGTTTAAGTTTAACACATTTTAAGTGAAATTTGCTGTACACAGTGTACATTGAACAATGCGGCCCGATTTCGTACAATGACAATAACATGTTTCTTTGGCACACTCTATTTGCCTCAAAATTTGTTTAGTCTGCAGTTCAGGAAAAACATCGGTGAAAAAAAAGCTTGCCGCTTTAGGTTCTGCAAGTGACCAAAATGATTTGTTAAAGCTGATAAGCTCAACTGTAAGGGAAACCCCTGTAAACAATAAAAAGTAGGCACGGTGGAGCTTTGTGGCAGACATTTGGGCTTGTACTTGGGTGTAATAGGCATGTTCTTGTTTTAACTGGAAATTAGTATTTAAATATTGAAGATGCTTTGATCCATCTCTGAAGGAAGCACCTTTTAGAGATGCAGGGCACTTAATCTCTACTACAGATTTCCCACAACATTCACAGGAGGCGATTCCATCAGGGGACGCAGCGAGAAAAGGAAGTGTTTCGATCGCAAAGAGACCGCATTCAGTTAACTGAAAGCCTTTGTGCTTTTTCGCCTCCTCTGATACAAATGCCTATTTAGCTTTTGGCTCCACTGAAACATCCCAAGGGATGCTGGAGACCCTAGGTGTCGATACGTAACCCATAATTTCAGCCACAATGCCAGTGGTGCCACTTTACCAACCTAGCAAACGATGTATAAGTGAGGCCGTAATTCTGCCTTTCCGTTCGTGAATCCATCGAGCTGTTCGTGACTGCCCACGGGTCGACCACTCAATTTCTGCGCAGCATTCTTTTGCTTGGCTGAACATTTCTTGGACTGTTTAGGTCGGCATTTCCATAAATGTCCCCCCATTGCTGACAATGACGAACAGTGCTGGTCTGTAGCTTCCCTTTCTTCTCCTGCAGTTTCCGAAGAAGAATCGATGCCCTCACTGTCCGTTGTGCAGCTCAACACAAGTGTGCTGGGAGTTAATGTCTGTGAATGAGCCAGAAAAGCGTTCACTGATGTTGAATGTGAGGCCGAACACACTTTATTTAAGCACGCCTTATTTGTAAGAGAAAAAAGGGAATGAAGGACACCTGAATGACCCGATTCTAACTTTCTAAAGCTTGACCAAGCCAAAAAAGTCGTCACTGTACACTGAGGTTTTTTTTTGTTTCCTATCCAAATCATGCTGAATTAAATATGCAGTCTATGATGTAAGTTCTGAAGGCTTGTGTACAGTTTGAAGTTTCACCAGAATTAAAGTCTCTTGAATCACCTTGACCTGCTCCAGGAAGGTGCGCACCTGTTCGGAGCTCCATGTCCGGATAGGCGCTTGTTGCCTTCGTACAGTTTCAGGAACTTGTTGTCCAGGCTTTGGCTTGAAAAATTGTATTTCACTGACTGGTGCCGCCTGAAAAGACATATTATTGCTATTTTATGAAATGACAATATCATGCAGAAATATAACAAGAAGTACGAGGGAAGTCAGTGTGAGTAGCATATAAAAAATCCCCATAGTTGAAGGAAAACCCGCCTTGGTCCAGGACTCCAAGCCAGGATCGACGACATTCCAGGGTGGTTGCTCTACCATGAAAGCTAATTAGGCTGCTAGCAGATCACAGCACGAGGACAATTTCATTCACAGCTTGAAGCCCAGGGGCACTTAATTGTGCTGTTTTCTAATATTTGAAATGACTAACATGCATACATTTGTTAAAACCTCACCGTTGATTTCTTTGACACATTAGACCACATGCACGCTGCCTCTGTTGGGGAACGGTCGTTCATTCCATATTTTATGGTTGCTTCTACGTTAAATAACAGGACAACTACGTGTGAGCAGCATTCTCCAAGTCTGAAAAAAAAGGTAGGCAGGCACACATTTTATGCGTTAGCAAGCACTCATGAATACACAGGTGCTTAACCACGGTGACTTGCACCACAAACTCGGTACTGGACATTGAGCCCACCACATATGAAGTGTACATTAGCTAGCTTGTTTAGAATTAAAAAACTAGAATTAAGTTAATTTGACTCATCCTCGCGACAACGAAGTGCTTGCATTGTTTTAACCTAGCTAAAAACTAATAATTATTACTGGAGTATTATATACCGAAATGGCGATACAATAAGTGTTGGGATTTATGAGCCAAAATCGCGAGATGGTTATGAGGCACTCAGTAGACGGGTACTTCAGAATAATTTGTTCATCCTTCGACCTTAGATAACGCGCGTCTAAATATCAGCATGTCTTTTTTTCCTATTGCTGTCACCGAAAGGCACCCGCCGTGGGCTGTAATGAAACCCGCATCTTGTTTCAGAATTCGCCAAGCTTCCGCGGTCGATCATCGGCACGTGAGAATGGGGTAATGTGAATCGCGTTTTGGAGAAGACAGCAAACTGCACTTACCCAGCTATGCAAGTGCAGTGAGCGCTGACAACAGTCCCGTCGTCTTTTAGGATGCACCACGGCCGGTATGTTTTCGAGAGCTGCTGGCTAGCCTCCACAGATGCAGTTAACAGGACGACGCCGACTCCTCGCTTACCTGCTTTGAACGACATCACACGTTGGACTTTATCACTCAGGAACGAATTTTAAGCGTCGCTCAGTTTGTGGTTCTTGAATTGTTCCTTGATTCTTGAATTGTTCATGCGATGCACATGGCGATCGCACCAATTCACTAACAAAGTCGCCAACTTTCACTTATTGAATGTGCATTTTGACTGTCCTCTTCCTTTTCTGTTTGATGTGTAATCTGGTGTTGAGTGCGGCATCCCAATATGTAGTGTCCATTTCATTAGATATCCTTAACTAGTAATGGCGCCAAAGCCAAATGCACCGATTTCGAAACAATACTTACTGAAGTAACCTCGCTTATGAGCACAAAAATTTACTTCGTTTTGTGCACACAATCTGCAGCTGCACACGCTACACTCCAAAACACAACTTCCCATTGAAACCAAAAGAGAGCTAGTGCCTCCAGCTCACCACTCTCCAGCGCACCCATGCAGGTGGGAAAAAGCGTCAGCGTTAATACATCTGGAAACTTAAACTTTATGTTAATTTTACGCGAAGTCACCTGCGTGTCAATTGACCAGCGTAGGAGCGTCACCCACAAGGGTCGTCTGACTCCCTCAGAAGTGGTAGTGTGATCCTTCGCATAAGAGTCCTTAGACTCTTCTTGAAAGGGTCCGGTGACTCTCCTGAGCGCGCCCACTCTGACCCACCAAGAGAGTCACCGTGACTCTCCAAAGAGAGTCGTATACGTGGCAAGTCAGAACTCTCCGAAAAGAGTCAGGTATACTCTTTTTTTTTCTTAGAGTGTGTAGGGAAAGGTCCGACGTGACATTGCCTCGACTGCGGATGACATGGTTGCTCTCCATCTAAAAAACGCGCTCGATACGTTGCGATATGAACTCATCTAGCTGAAGCTCATCACCGTTTGTGGTGAATGGCCATCAGTCGCGTTTTTCGCACTGATAGGACGGCCACAACAGGCAAAGGATAAACCACGTTTTCTGCTTTCAGCATGCCCACGAGAGATACGATTCAAGGAGTCAGTCACCTCCTCTACTTTCCAAAATTGGTATGGCTTATCTTGATCGGCAGCTCTACTCCATGCGACGCTTAGGCTACATTCTGTACGTCAATAACATAAGATTACGGATAATTCGAGGCTATCCCGCACGCAAAGCAACTCGACGAAAATCATCTCACCTAGGGCGTCTCTGTGCGCAGGGCCATGTCCAGGAATTTCAGACATCGATCATGGGCGCCATCTTACGCGGCTGCGTCAGTGAAATGACTATGAGCGTGCGCACAAGGT
>JALIZH010012918.1:0-30417 GCA_030522465.1 Rhipicephalus appendiculatus
GTGCGCTAATGTGCTGCACATGGAGCCTTACGCCTAGCGATGATGACAGGATATGACCGCCTGGCCCCCCTAAATTTCTTCGCACCTAAAAACAAGTACAATGAAACAGAGTCGTAGGATTTCCACAAAATGGGAAGTATTGACTTGCAGAGCCTACAACTTTGGGTCATGCACCTAAAATCCGAGCGGAACAGAAAACAGACGAGACCGGTGGAGGTGGGGGAGGGAGGTAGCATAACTTAAAGACAGGAGACCATGTTAAACAATACAGAAATAGGTTCTATTATGAGCAAATGCCAAAAAGAAATCAGTCAAATGCTTGAGTACATTCTCAGGATTTTGAGCAATAATTTTGAAGTGCTACAACTTATCATAAAAATTACAATCTCAGCTTATTTCGGTGGCCCTGTGGAAGGCTATTAGATAGAAAGCATTAGCTTTTGTTCTTCCCTTTTAAGAGTGCTTTATTTGTTCACTTCCACGCCTATTATACACCCTCGTATTTGAAAACTGCGCGAAAAAGATCACTACAAGGGAAAACGAAAGGGCCAGATCTAACTCGCCAAACTAACCCTGCTAGGTTACTTACACCAAGAGTGCCTAGAGTGTTAACAAGAGTGCCAATGTTATATGAAGATTCCGGGAATTAAAATTTTTAATTAGACAGCTTAATTTTTTCGGTAATGTATGTGATATAAACGATAGAGGTTAACCCTTTAAGGCGCTATGTACACAATTGTGTACACCACTTGATTTTATTATCTGTATCAACTAGGATCTAAGAAAGAGCCAGATATATCAAGCTTTGGATGAATTGAGCCTCCCGCATAATAAATTTGTCTTCATATAACTTCATTTTGAAGTGTTGTGGTCATACTTACTGACGTCTTTTCTGAAGGTACTACCACGTTCAACGAGTCGTTCGACGTGCCGCTTCCTGTGAGCCATGTGACAGGTAGGTAATATTTTTCTTTGTTCACAACCAACATAACCAAAAATGAATTTGCACTGTATGTCCACACTGAGATTACATTATACTTATGCCGAAACAGTGCATGAATGATTTCGTAATAAATATATATTTAATTACAACTTAATTGGAATTAGTTACAATAGCACGCATAAATTTTCATAATATGGCGTTATTTTTGTTGTAACAGAATATGGAGTGCTTTAAAAAAATAACGTTGTATTGATTTGACACATTTATAGGCAGTTTTTCATAGGTGGTGCCTGAAAGGGTTAATAGCGTTAAAAGGTAAGTTTGTGCACTGTGACTTTAACAGTGCGTCTAAAAAATGATCTAAAAATACTTCATTGTGTGATTTGAACGGATGTTTATCTTTTCTTTCTTGCAGGCACCCAAAATCATTCTGCATAAGCTAGTGCTAGAAGGGTGTTTTCCTCAATTATTGACAGTATTTCTAGCCTATACGAAAGTTAAAGCTTTAGCTTGAATATATTGACCCATGAGCTTCGCCTTCAAAAGTTGAAGGCGAAAGTATAATCGCGCCCCGTGACTTCTCAATTCCAGGGCAGGGCAGAGATACTTTGAAAAGTATTCCGGAAGACATATATTGAAATACGTGGCTTAGAAGCCTAAAATCCAGATACAAAGATACATTTGCCTTTGACCTACCGGGATAATTCGGAGATATTTTTGCTGATACGATTACCGCCTATTTAATTGACGCTGAGGGGGGACGGTTCACTATTGTTTTTATTCCGCCTTACTTATACTCTCATGCCAATTCCTGAGCATTGAGGCGATGCCTTTTCCCGATATATTGATGAATACCGCATGTAGTGTTGAGCGGTCTTCAAGACATGAAGTGGAGGACACACGAAGATAGAAGTGCACGCGCTACCCTTGCTTGATGGCCAATGCGAGCAGAAAAGTTCTGAAGATGGCTCTCTTAATAAACGCCGCTTGTACCTCGAAAGATACACGGTGATATACACAAGCACATCCGCCTTTCCTTCATTCCAGCTATCTTCACCTACAAGCATAAGAAAGACTGCTCACCACTCTCACACACAAGAGGAAACAGTACACTAAATTGGCGCATTTTATTCTAAACCCAAATGAACAATCTGCTGTGCGCTTATTCTGATACCAGAGATTTATTGCTCCTGTTTTAAATTTATCAGGGTGTATTTCAATAAACAGCCTAAAAGTCACATTGTTAAAAAAATTGGAAGCTATGCGCTGAACTTTTGTTTAAGCGGAGGCGTGTGCGTAACCTTTCTGAGCCCCATTGTCGCTTGGAACAACAACAACAGAAAGAAAAGCGGAGAGACAGCCACTACACACGCGGATATGTATACATTTAGAGAACTAGCGCCGGACGAGTCTTGTGTACGATTGCTCTTGTGGTTCTGTTTTATTAGATTTGTAATTTTATTGCGATAGCAATTATATGGACACTCTCGGCTGATTTTCGCCGTCGCCGTCGCCGTCTGTCGACGCCGTCATTCCAGACCACCTAATGGGGGTTCGAACCAGCGATCCCTCGCTCCACAGCCTGCTAGCCAACACAGCCACACGCCATGCTCGTGCCAGCGATATAACGGCGAGCTATTCATATGCACCATTTGCCGCTCGCGGTACGCAGATCTCGGAACAGCTTGAACGTGTTTTCTATCACGCAACGCTTTTACAGTTTCTTTCAAATTGAAAACTGCCCTTTAGATGCGCACGAAAACGTGGCTCCCTTCTGTAACCACTCATGATGTAGAATGAAACAAAAGAACACCGGGCACGCGTCGGACGCCAGCGCGTGGCAGGAGACGCAGAGGGGTCATTCCACGTGCCGCAGTGTAAAAGAAAAAGAAGTATCAAACAGCGTCGAAAAGTCATATAATCATATAATCAATCCTTGGCCAATCCCCCTGAGTGGGTATGAGCCATCTCAGAGGCAACAGCAACAACAGTGTCGGCTTCTGCATTGTGGACACTCGCAGCGCGTCGCTCAAATACAAATACGTAACAACTGCGACAGTTGTTAGTTCACGCTTGTCCTGTGTATACGTATGCGTCCTTTTCGAGCGTCCTTCTTTGTGCTGCGGCGGCGCGTTGCAAGTATCGAGCTGCTTGTCGTTCTTCGTGTGA
The DNA here is from genome assembly GCA_030522465.1 of Rhipicephalus appendiculatus. Classification (NCBI taxonomy): domain Eukaryota; kingdom Metazoa; phylum Arthropoda; class Arachnida; order Ixodida; family Ixodidae; genus Rhipicephalus; species Rhipicephalus appendiculatus. The sequence goes on from JALIZH010012918.1 coordinate 3,113, forward strand.
CAAACTAATTTCTTGCTATCGCATTCATTGCTTCGCCCTAGTGGCGAAACTGTGACATTTTTCATTGTGTAGACAATTATGCTAACGCTAAGTAACTCACTAAGACCTCAACTTCCACATTCGCGCATCTTCTAAGGGACGCTTTAAATGGTCCTTCATTGTTTTTTACGCAAAATGCACGATCAACCTGCCACGCAACGTGTGGAAGGAACGTGCGAGCAGCAGGGGATGGGCGGCAATGGAGCGCACGCAACAACGTGCAGTACATCGTGTATGGTAAGTCTTCGCATCTGCGTCCGACCAGGTCCTTCCGTGAGCTACGCGCTGGCCCCGTCGACTCCGGACACTCTCGATTATCAAGGAGCGTGAGCGGTGCTCCAACGCATACCTAAGCAAGGGGTCCGAGATAACTGCAGCATGTACTCTGCATACGCCGTCGTATATTGTTTCCCGGCTGTTAGCATTGCCCATACTGCCCGGGGAGTGCGAGTACATACCACAAAAGATGCACCGCAGCTCTTGCCGCGACCACCTAAAATGATTACACCCTCCTCCAAGTCCTCCCACGGAAAACCTGCGCATTGTCGTAATGCATAGCAACCTCCGGAATTCACCGTCATCGACTTCAGTCGAACTGTGCAGCATGCACGCGCATTCATAAAGAAAGCCCCGGCTTTCCAATATACTGTATTCATTTGCGAACTCTCACATGCACTTTTATATATTTAAATATAACTACCTATGAAACAAAGAGGATTCTCAGTAAAGCGCTCTCGAAAATCCGCGAGAGTACTCTAAAAAGGCAATTGAATCATCACCGAAACACTAAGCTACCCTTTTTGTTTTCGTTCTGCATGAATGCTCCTCCGAACGCCGAACTCCGTCTTCAGCACCACTGCGTTCGTTTTCTTATGGAGTACCGATGTTCGTCCGCTTCTTGTAAACACTGTCTCTCGCTCTTTCTCTCTCTCTCTCTGGCACACGTGCAGCCGCTCGAGTCGCAGTATCACCTGGAAGCCTCGAAGTATAGGCTTGGTCCAACCTTCTCGGAAGCCGACCTACCCCGCTTCAGAGACATTCGCTCTACCTTCAACGATGTCACTAACCACTCCCAGATGAGTCGCGGGGCTTTTCCCTTGACAAATTAAAATCTCTCGTGGCCCCTGGCCATGACTCTTAGGCTCCCGCAGACAATGTCATATCCCACACTTTCCGTGTTCGGTAGGTACACGAAGGTCTCCCTTCTATGTTCCAACTGTTGTATGGTTAGCGAGTTTAGGCACATGCTCTTGGAGTGCCCCTTTTTACAGCACCACATGGGCCACGGATTGACGGAGGAAGAATTTTATTTATTTCTTAAGAGCCACAACTGGTTTGACCAACTCGGGGCTGTCCAGAAGGCCCACGATGCGGTTGTGAGGCTTGGCCTTCTTGTCCCAACGTGGGAGTGGCCCGCAGTTTCGCCCCTATAAAACGGTGTGAAGACTTCCGCACCCGAATAAATGTTACTATCTATATATCTCTGGTTTGGGTTACGGATACAGTCGCCAACGCCACTACGTAGATATAGCATGCTCACTTGTGCTTTGCAGGATTCTATTTTCTCAACTTTTAAATAAGATGGGACTCACATGGCGAGATTCAAAAAAATGAAAAAAAAAGGTAGGGGAAAGCCGGGGGTACACTTGCAGAAGAAGTTCAAGAAGCAGGATTACGTAAGCGAGCTAGCGATTATATGCCTCACATGTAGGGAGATACAGCGTCTGGGTTTCTTGTCATACGAATCGTTCTGAAAAAATGGCACAACAAGAACAATTTTACAGTGCGCCCAAGTGTGCATTGGAGAAGAGAACTGCAGCTCTCGCTTAAATCTTCTTTGCTAATTGGTGCGACTATCACCGTTATGTGCGGTTTCCTCATACTTGAGCTGCGCTTTTATTTCTTTCTGGCGGTGATGTACATGTATCCAAAATGCGGTAAGGACAAAGCCAGAAACAGACGCGCTGTCCGTTAGCATACGCAGACAAGTGTCCTTCGGTGATAAAGGCTTGGGCTAAAACCGCGACCTCGTGGTGTGTTAAGGCGTTGATGCAATTACACTTCACTTTTGCGAAACGCACCAAGTGGCTACGGTCGCTGCAACAGCGCGTTGCCGGAGCTACTCGCAAAGGCCACGCTTTACCACTCTCTGCCGCTTCCAGGCGGCGACACCAACACGGCGAGCAAAGTGTAAGAGATGAAATGAAACAGACGCGCTGTCCGTTAGCGTACACAGAGAAGTCTCCTTCGGTGGACGCCGTAGATGACAAAATATTATAAAGAGTAATAATGTTAATGACATTAATTATGTATAGTGGCTCGTTGTTAAACGAAACGACTTTTCCTTACGCTATTCCCTCATTGTGATCAACTTTCAGAAATAAAGCAGGCCTGCGGAATCGACTGATAAGGACCAAGCGTTCTTCTTCTTAGTAAGATAATATGAAGTATGATGGGAACGTCTAACGTAGAACCCAATTTCCGTAAGCGACGCTACTCAAACAGCGTTGACCTCTTCCAACATGATACATACCAAGGGTTACAGCACATGCACCATATGACTACATCTTTTCAGGAGGACAATTATTTATCCTTTAAAACTAGCGCCAACAAAGTACGCATCATAGATATTAAAATTGTCTTACGTTTAGCAGATGCTCCTCCAGTGCGGGAACCGTGAAAGGCTTAGTGTTTGCGGTGCTCGGCTGCGGACCCGAAAATCGTGACTTGGATCCTGGCCGCAGCGGTCGCATTTCGATGAAGACAAAGTGCTAGAGGCAAGCGAGTGTAAAAGGAAACCTTGACAAGAAACGAAAACTGAAGCAGGGGGAACGCGATCGACGCAAAACATAAACAGGAAGAAGACATCGCAAGCGCAAAGCTGGACAGTATAGATCGATCAAAATGACAAACAGTAATAGTTCTGGCACCTCTCGCTGGAACAGCGGCTGTCGCTTGCAAGTGCAAAAGGTGGCCTCAAAGCTTTCATGATAAATGAACACAAATCGAGCACAGTATGATGCCTTGTACTCGTAACATATCTGATAGCAACTTTAGGTGCAACCCGCCTTCATCGCCTTCAGCCAATCTGTGGGCATTCATCATGAACTCTTCATATCTGCACATTAACATTGTCTTTTTGAGACCGGTAGAAGGCAACGTAAGAGGCACAGACGAAGTACAAAAATAAAAGCCACAACTCGCTTAATCTTGAAATAGTCTGTTATCTTGCTTTGGAGATCTATACTCGAAATATGTAGTTTCCAGGCATCTGAAAAAAAAATTACACCATCTCCCGCTAAAGGGAACCATGTGTAGATGTGAAGCAGCGGGCGCTAACGCTTACACGGGCGGCGGCGTTGACGCTGGTGCTCATCGCAGCGTTGCACAGGAGAGAAAACTGGGGAGGCGCAAAGCATGCAGTGATGGAGCGGTGTTTCCTACTGGAACATATCAATCGCTGCTAATGGGCAATGAGAGACAGAAGACTCCGACTGGACACAGAGACCCGCAGTCCGCTTTTAGTTAACGCGCACGCTGCGAATTTTTATTGCTCAACAGCGCACAGGAGAAATCTCCCACCGGCACCACCTTGCAGGTCGAAATCCATTGCCTTATATACGGAGTGGCCAGTGAACGGTTGTGCAGCGCGAGCAGTCGGTTTTTTCAACCAAGAAACTCGCTAGCAGACGCTGCCTGCGTCGGCGTCGCGAGGCGAGAGAGGGGGGAGCGTAGGAGAGGAGAGAGAGGGGGGGCACGCGCATGCGCAGTGGGAGTGTGGACGCCGCGGGCAGGTATGCCTGGAGGAGAGAGGGGAGAGTGTAGGAGGGGAGAGAAGAGGGGAGGCGCATGCGCAGTGAGGGTGTGGTTGCCGCGTGGAGGGATGTCTAGAGGAGAGAGAGGGGGGAAAGGAGGTTTTTAATTTTTTTTAAAGGGTTTGCGCATGCGCAGTAAGGGATGTCACGCCGCACACCGGATTAAGCTCGGCCATAAGATGTTTCACATCTAAAAAACCGTTTTTTGCGCTCTAAATAAATTCAGATGACAGCCTGCATCAGCTCCATGTAAATGTTTGTAGCGAAGTAGTGAGCGGAGCCTGGCTGAGCAAATGTACTTGTGGTCTTCAAAAATATATCACCGATGGAAATATTTCATTTGCGCGAACAGAAACAATGTTTTCTGGCTGGCATACATATACGTATGTAGTTGGGGTTTGATACCTACTGATTAGCTGCACCGTCTTATTTTTTTAACATTGGGAGTGAATAATGCGACTACTCTAGCTGTGAAAGGCAGATTACGTATAGTGCTGCATTTGGGAATGAACATGGGAATTTAAAGTGCGCGACAAAGGAGGGTACGTTTGCCAGTAAATAATGGAAGCCATAGACTTTTAACAGACAGTACAAGTAACAAAAATTAAATCATAACTTTATTTTCCACAATCAACGTTGTCAGAATATTAGATATCAAGCCCGTATGTAAAGTAGAAATGTCCCTTGAACGGACGCAAAACGAGCTCCGCTACGGCACAATTGAGCCGGCTGTTCGTACCTGATGGCTGGAATTGTTCAACACGAACATAGAGAGATAGAAAAGATCTCCCAACTTCGAAAAAAAAATGCATGCACAAGGTACGGATGTACATCATTGCAATACGTAATAATCTTGTACAAAAAGTACACCGCAACTACAAATCAAAGTTGTGTATAGTCTATAAAGAGATGTAACTGTGAATCGAGGTTTTTTGAAAAATTCCAGTTTGCTTTCCAGTATTGTTCAGTAGCTCATGAAAACTGAGAGCAATGAACGTATTACGTTGGTTATTTGCTGACTGAGACTAATTGAAATGACGAGCTTACACTGACTCATTCAAGTCCGCACGTTTTCTGCATAGGGCTCACTGGGACTAGAATCACCAAAATATTCTTCCATCGGAGTCCCTCAATCGGACTCAGATCCGCTAAAATGTTTCTCAGCTGGACCCACTTGGACTCAATCTCACCAAATGTTACCCACCGAGACTCACTCAGATTGAGACTCGCGGCTTGATCTGAGTCTAAGGGAGTCTGTTTAAGTTGACTGGTGACTCCGTTAGCTTACAATTATCTTTTTCGATCATGGTGTCAGCGCTCACTAACTCTAATAGCTCTCATAATCGATGTTCTACGTAGCACCTTTTGATCTCGTAGCTTCATATACAATTGAAAAATAGTTGCAATTCAGTAAGGATATTTTTATGAAACACGGGACTCGCACGAGGTATTTTATCCGGAACTTCCGGTTGAGCAGTTGACGGGATGAGGTCAAGCTGCCACACCCCCTTTTCTTCGGTAATGAACTCCCGCCTCGGATCAATAAATATTGAGGTGTCGCATGAACCCTCGTACGTTGAAGTAGGTTTGAGTAGACATGAGCGTAAACTTGAGCGGACATAAGGCTGTTAGTAGTTCTTATAGCTTAATAGATATATAGGACCATTGGTCCGCGATTAACGTGAAGTTTTATTATTGTTATGCCCTGCGGCATAAGTTAAGTCAAAAGGACAAGTTCAGTTTCTTTTATAAAGGCCATGAGCGGTCGAGACAGAGGACTGCGTCCAACGCGTAAAGTGACGTGGTCGACCGGGGTGTTAGCCAAGACCGCGTAGGTGGTGGTGAAAGCGTTGTGAAGGCCCGGCTAGGCCCCCAGTAGGTGATCAAGCCTTGCCTCTGTGGACGGGGCAACGCAGAAAGGGCCCGTCGTTCGGGGAGGCTGCGCACCGGATGTCCATGTAGCCCGGATGGCCAGGTGTCAAGGCGACCACAACACGAATCCTCCTGTGCTCCTGTGAGGAACCTCCTCTCTGACAGTTAGGCTGCCGAGAAGGTCTGATCGACGCGGAGGAACGAGTGCACGTGTGGAGCACCGCAGGGTTTCTCTGTGCAGGAGCAAGCTGTCTTTTGGGAACAAACGAAGTAGAAGCAGCGGGTCTTGAAATTCCGCGGGATCATCTGTGTTCAGTTGGGCTGGTGAAGACCAGCGGGTCCACAATACGGGGACAGGACACGCGCACGATTGAATCAGAGGCTGTAAATCAGACTCAGACTCAATCGAAGATACATCTAGCATTTAGCGCTCATTGGAACTCAGACTCGAGAATTTTTACCACGGGATGCACTCGGACTCACTCGCTGAGATTTCTGTCAACCTGACCTACTCGGGCTCAGAATCCCCAAAATATTACTCCCCCGGACTCGCTCACACTCCCAACCGGACTCACTCAGACTCAAACTCGTGGCCAGTTTTGAGTCTGAGGGAGTCTAAGTGACTCGATTCCTGAGTACATGGGCTTCTGTGTGAGTTTGCCGGCCTATGTTCACGAACAGCTACCAAGGTCAGGTTATCATAGGACGTGAATGTTCTCGTGAATTCACGTTTACGACAACAAATAGTTTTCGTGTATGAACTGAAGATGCACGTTCCCTTTTCTTTGCACAGAAACATGCATCACAGGGACTAAAGAATGCCACAACCATAAAGAGCTAGACAGGCAAGTGGGTTACTTGTAACAAACGTATGTACACAGAGCGACGTGCATGTGCGAAATGTGTGCAAGCTTAGTTTGCCTATATTTCGTCTCACCGAAGAAACGTATATCCAAAGCATCCGCGCTTATACAGGCGTCTTCTCTCTTTGGTTTGTTGACTCATAAAATAACCTTGCAAATGAGCTAAAGGTTGGAACACACGACGCCGTTTAGCATAAAAGACCTTCTTATTCGCACCGCAATAAAAAAAGAAAGGTTATGGCTGTCCTCAGCAGGTATTACGGAGAGGATGCCGGGACGATATCGAGTGGTTAAACCAGAAGAAGGCAAACGTTGAAGAAAGAGAAGAAAAAAATACACAAAAAAGTTTTTGCGAGGATCCGGAGTGAAGAGGTTGTGGCAAACTAAACAAAACTTTAAAGGACTCACTGATATAAAGTTATGATTCCCTGGGGCTGGTTTCAAGCGACCTGGCTTCGCTCGCCATGGCATCTCCGCGGCCTCGCTGCGAATGCATGCATTTTTTTCTTGTTTGGCTATTCTTGAATTCCGCGCGGAAGAACATCGATGATACTGAGATTGTCGTTTTGTACTGGTTGCAACTATTGAGATGACGGCTGGAAAATCTGTCTTGCAGCGGTTCTCTGGTGATTAAGGAAATAGGTTGGAAAGACGCAGAGCTGATCTCGACAGCTATCTTTCCCTCCATAGTGTGCCCTACGTACTAATATAGCACAGCTTAAGTACGAGTAAAATTAACCCTTCGCATGAGTCTTCATACGTGTCCTCGAGTACATTGATACACCACTCTAAACTAAAATGCCGCCTAGGTGGCATATCTGGCGGTGTTCAGGCGATTTGCCGAGTCGACGTTGGCTGAAAGCACGTTCGCGCACATCCGTTGGTCTGGAGGCAATGTGTTGAGTACCCGATGCGCACAAACTGTACGTTCGACTTCAGGGTCACAGCATCTGCTTCTGAAAAATCATTGCGGTGCTCTTTATTGTTGATGCATGGAAACATTTGAACATAGTGAGCACAAAGACTAATCACGTCGATCACCAACAAAGGAGTCGTACTTAGGATGCCGGTGGCTTGTGCTCGCTTGGTTTGCTGCCTACTGCGCATCATGCTGGTTCAAGAAGTTCCGCCCAAGTCAGTGACCATACATTTCAACAGAGACCTTGAGGCAAGCAAAACAGCAAAACTATTGACCGCATTTTAGCACAAACACAACCCCCCATGCCATTACCAGGCCGAACGCAGCACACCGCATGTCAAGAAAAAAAGTACAAGGGTGACATTGGCGATGCCAATGCCCACAGCATCAGTGCCTAAACAAATTTCACTTGCTACAGCATCAGGCGTCATGTAATTACCGCCATTGGCACAGCGTCTACGGCGAACGCGAACTCAGAGACAGCAGTAGACATTGTTTCATTTCGGTGGCAAGAGCATGTGGTGCTACTAAAGGTCGCCGCTCTATAGCCGCACGCTCGCAGCGAGGAGCAAAGGTCTGGGAAACATTTTCACGGCTGAAGCAGCAAATTCTTTGTGCAGGTGTGGATGAGAACATTGTAATGCTGTTTATATGAAAGGTTTCGGTTTTATCATTCATATTACGGTCAGTGATGTTTACTTTCAGCTTTATGACAAAAGTGAGTGATCCGCAATTCTACCACGAATAATCTGGTGGAGTACATTGTTTCGAGAGAGTACATCCCAGTAAGCCAAAAAATTATTTGCTCTACATTGAGCAACAGGGATAATATATTCTCTTTTTATCCTGCTCCAATCGCTCTTCTCATATTCAATAATTGTTTATCAATACAGTGTTGAGCATTTGCCCGTGATCAATACAATCAGTGGACTCCACTGAAATGCAGCATTGGAAAGGAAAGCGTCAACGTGCTTTACCGCTCAACACAAAAGTGTTGATTTGTTCCCTGTCAATCAATAAGAAATAATGAAAAGGTACGGTACGGTAAAAAGTACAGCACATTTTCGATCCTTACTGTTGAACTTTGCAGTGATTCACTGGGAATTACGAAATCGCCCAAAATTCTTTTCATATGAACTACAATGGCCTTTCACATTATACTCGTCACACTGCCTACAGCTGACTAGCACAGTCACTGCGTTGGACACAGCTTCTCCAGCATATGATAGCACGGTACACCATCCTTTTCCCCTATCACCATTCTCTCGCTACCTTCCAGCATTCTCGCGAAAGTGGGTGCAGTCATCCAAGACAACGTAATATTTTCCTGCTACTCCGTACCTTTGCCCACCACGGTTCACACCTTACACATCTCAAGTACACGATTCCCCATTTTACTGCCAAGTACCTCCCTCTATAACCACCGTAATTTCCAGCCTATGCGTCATTATTTATACTATTCCTAGAATCTTTCCAGCATCCATCATGGTAGTCGTTCCAATGGGGGGATTCAGGATATCATTCTACTTACTTGCATTTAATTTTGTTCCACGTAAAATATCAAGATGAATGTAAAGAGAATATATTCAATTTATTATGATTATGCAGAACGCTTTTTGCCATATGATAGTGGAAAGGCCCTTGGCACTTAATTTGTCATCTTAGTTGCTGTACTTCTGAAAATCAATATGAAGAGTTAGCCGCATGCCATGATTTTGTCTCTGTTTAAAAGAAATGTCCCAGTTTGCATCGTTCCAGGTAATTCATGTTGAATACATAGCTTGCAATGTTGACTTACAATAATATAGGAGCTTGCAATGTTGAATCCATCATAGACATGTGTACGATGGTTTTCTTGATTCGCTGTTAGCAAGAACGTATTGAGTTTCGTTTCAAAACGTTCCCTCAAAAATAGTGAACTTCTTGCTCCAATAACGACAACTTAAAAAACATGATCTTTATTTTTTTGTGTTTTTTTTAAAGCAACTCATGACTCACTTGTCAAGCTATAGAGAAATTTTCGCCCGAACGATTCCGGATAAGTGTTGCCTGTGTGCTCTATCTCGAATTATCTTGACCTGAATCCTGAAGTAGATTGCATGAAAAAACGACACACAGATCATAAATATACATCTTAAAACCATAGAATGTAACATCATACATACTTTACAGTAAGATATGAACAAGCATACGCACTAATTATTCGGCATTGTTTGCAGCAATGTAGATGTTTAGTTAAATAGTATTAAAGCGAAACCCCTATATGCGTCATCAAACGCACAATTTGACCGTCGGCGTCTCGCGCATGGCGGCGTCAGGAATAAGTGATGCAAAAGGTCGTTATCACGAGCTAACGTGACCATATGACACGATAAATTTCTAAAATTTGTGACGTCAAGCGTCACACTCATATAACAAATATCCAAAAATTAGTGATGTCACAAATATTCGGCACAAATAGTACAAAAAAGCCGGCAGATCCCACGCACTATGGGGATCGATGTAATGCAAAGTAGCCAGGAAAGGAGCAAATCATGCTTTACATAATTTGCAAGTCATGTTTTACATGTTAGGACCTGTCATCTATGTTCGTCATACAGTCAGGTCACGCAATACCAATTTTGGTGTATATCAAGCTAGCGAACTGGACGCAAGCGCACCATGAGAGTGGCATGTAAATGGCGTTGTAGATGACATGCACGCCAAGATTTTCATGTTAGCACCTGCCACTTATGTTCGTTATACAGTCATGTCACTCAATACCAAATTTGGTGTATATCAAGCTAACGAAACGGCCGCGAGCGCGCCATGAGTGTGGAATGCGTTATGTCGCCCATGACAACTCATGATTTTCATATTACCACGTGTCATTTATGTTCGTCATACAGTCATGTCACACAATACCAAATTTGGTGTATATAAAGCTAACGAAACGGCCGCGAGCACACCATGAGCGTGGAATGCAAATCATATCGCTCATGACATGTCATGATTTCCATATTACCACTTGTCATTTATGTTCGGCATACAGTCATGTCACTCAATACCAAATTTGGTGTATATCAAGCTAGCGAACTGGACGCAAGCGCACCATGAGAGTGGTATGTAAATGGCGTTGTAGATGACATGCACGCCAAGATTTTCTTGTTAGCACCTGCCACTTATGTTCGTTATACAGTCATGTCACTCAATACCAAATTTGGTGTATATCAAGCTAACGAAACGGCCGCGAGCGCGCCATGAGCGTGGAATGCGTCATGTCGCCCATGACAACTCATGATTTTCATATTACCACGTGTCATTTATGTTCGTCATACAGTCATGTCACACAATACCAAATTTGGTGTATATAAAGCTAACGAAACGGCCGCGAGCACACCATGAGCGTGGAATGCAAATCATATCGCTCATGACATGTCATGATTTCCATATTACCACTTGTCATTTATGTTCGGCATACAGTCATGTCACTCAATACCAAATTTGGTGTATATCAAGCTAGCGAACTGGACGCAAGCGCACCATGAGAGTGGTATGTAAATGGCGTTGTAGATGACATGCACGCCAAGATTTTCTTGTTAGCACCTGCCACTTATGTTCGTTATACAGTCATGTCACTCAATACCAAATTTGGTGTATATCAAGCTAACGAAACGGCCGCGAGCGCGCCATGAGCGTGGAATGCGTCATGTCGCCCATGACAACTCATGATTTTCATATTACCACGTGTCATTTATGTTCGTCATACAGTCATGTCACACAATACCAAATTTGGTGTATATCAAGCTAACGAAACGGCCGCGAGCGCGCCATGAGCGTGGAATGCAAGTCATATCGCTCGTGACATGTCATGATTTCCATATTACCACTTGTCATTTAGTTCGTCATACAGTCATGTCACTCAATACCAAATTTGTTGTATCTCAAGCTAACGGAGTGGCCCCGAGCGCGCCATGAGCGTGGCATGCAAGTCATGTCACTCGTGACACGTCATGATTTCCATATCACCACTTGTCATTTATGTTCGTCATACAGTCATGTCACTCAATACCAAATTTGTTGTATCTCAAGCGAACGAAGTGGCCCCGAGCGCGCCATGAGCGTGGCATGCAAGTCATGTCACTCATGACACGTCATGATTTCCATATCACCACTTGTCATTTATGTTCGTCATACAGTCATGTCACTCAATACCAAATTTGGTGCATCTCAACCTAACGAAACGGCCGCGAGCGCGCCATGAGCGTGGAATGCAAGTCATATCGCACATGACATCTCATGATTTTCATATTACCACGTGTCATTTATGTTCGTCATACAGTTATGTCACTCAATACCAAATTTGGTGTATATAAAGCTAACGAAACGGCCGCGAGCACGCCATGAGCGTGGAATGCAAGTCATATCGCTCATGAAATGCCATGATTTCCATATTAACACTTGTCATTTATGTTCGTCATACTGTCATGTCACTCAATACCAAATTTGGTGTATATAAAGCTAACGAAACGGCCGCGAGCACGCCATGAGGGAGGCATGTAAATCATACTTTTCATGACAAGTTAGTCATGATTTTCGTGATATGACCAGCCAAGCATGTTCGTCATACGGTCATGTTATGCCACACCAAATTTGGTGGAAATGCCAATAACGATACGGCCAGGAGAGCACAAAGTCCTAGGCGGCTAGATAGATAGATAGCTTGATAGATAGATAGATAGATAGATAGATAGATAGATAGATAGATAGATAGATAGATAGATAGATAGATAGATAGATAGATAGATAGATAGATAGATAGATAGATAGATAGATAGATAGATAGATAGATAGATAGATAGATAGATAGAAACGCTCGAAGTCGCCGAAGTTCGCTAAGAAATGCTCCGCATTTCAAATGCGCATTGAACCCCAGCGTTTTATGCCTTTCAATGTTTCAACAACCCCGAATCAAGTAAATACCTGAAGTGATGCAGGGATCGCGCTGTAGCAGAGAATGAGAAATGGGCATGACTGCGTTCGAGAATATCTTCAGTGATTCAAATGATCGTTGAATTCTTGTTAAAAAACCCACAATTTGACATGTATTTTTTTTCTTTTACACTCTCCGTGGGATAACACACATGCCGAATGTGTGCGTGTTTGCTTGTTTAATTTTTTGTACCGCGAATCGCAGCGAGACTAACCTTCCTCCGTTCGCATGCGTTCGTATTTTCTCGCACTTTGCGCATCGTACAAACGCCATCCGCGTTGCAGCGCTTAAATTGACGGACCATTTGTAAATTCCAAAGTGTGTTCCGCGAAGGCCTGTGTCCATTGAGACGGCGTCGGTCGGAAGGATTCCAAACGCTGGGCACAGCGACGCTACGCAAGCAAAGCGCGAGCGCTGTAGAGTCCGACGCGAACGGCGACTGTTTGCGCACCCCGGCGGCCACCTGGTTCCATGCCAGGGCTCGGACGGACGGACACGGACGGCCGGATAGACAGACGCACGGGCGGACGGACGGACGCCGGACGGACGCCGGACGGACAGACGGACGGACGGACGTGAGCATGAGACATTAAAGGCTTTCGCCTTAAAAGCTACGAAACTTCTACGAGAAGTCTTGAAGAAGCAGACGTGCACATTGGGTGTTGTGATGCAAATTCTTCTTTTGGATCGTAACGGCCATCTATGGCTGAGCCACTGAGAGTCTTATTGACAAAGCCGTTGGTTTAACAAACCTACACACGAGAGAGAGTGGAACTTTATTGAAGGGAAAAGGGAAAGGGGATCTTGGAGCTACTATGGTTGGGTCCTTACGTCCAGGGCTCCACTGGCCTTAGCAGCGCGCCGGACTTGATCCAGGAGCGCGCGCTGCACTCCCGGGTCCGAGCTGGCGAGTTGTGCCTCCCACTGCTCCATTCTAGGTATTAAAGGTTTGCCGAGAAAATTGGCTAAGTCGCTTGGCTTGCGATCGCACACCCACGAGATGTGGTAGAGAGTCGGCCTACCACCGCACCACGGACACACAGCCGGGTAAAGCGTTGGATGTATTGCGTGTAATTTCAATAGATGCGGAAATACGTCCGTCTGAATTTTTCGACGGTCGGCGGCGTCTGCCCCATTAAGCGATCTGTGAGGCGTTCCACATTTTTGTCGCGTGAAGCGCTGGTGAGCCAGAATCTCCCTAGGTAGAATTGGTACGGTCAACGAAAGAGAGGGATTCTCCGCTCGGTTACAAAATGCGCGATCTAGAGCATCCGCCCTTTCGTTGCCTTCGAGCCCTGCGTGTCCCGGGCACCAGATCAACCGGTGGTGGCGAGCGAGTTTGGGTCCTAACAGCCTCAGTGCCATTGCCGGAAGGCGGCCTGTTAAAATGAGCCGACAGGCCTCCTGGGAGTCGGATAGAATAACTGATGGTTCTCCTTTACGCTCCTGAAAATTTACAGCTAAGGCTGTGGCCGAGGTCGTGCGCACGGAGGCACTAGTCAGCAGTGTCATGTTGTTGTCGGCGACAGTAATTATGTGTCTCTGCCAATCGTAACTGGCCGCATCAACGTACGCGATGTTAGAAGCTGACCCGAACTGCTTTCGGAGCCAGTTTACTCTCGCACTACGTCGCTCGGCGTGAAATTCGTGATGCATATTTTTGGGCACCGGTGCGACCGAGATCTGTCTGGGGACCTCTTGAGCTACGTCGACCAGCTCCTCATCAATGTGCTGGGGGGTGGGGCGAGATCCCTATCCTAGTGACTATTGCCCTACCTGCTGAAGTTGCACTTAGACGATTTCTCTGAGATGATGAGGACCGCCGCACTGAGCTCAGCATAAGAGTTATGTATACCGAGAGCTAGGAGCCGCTCGGTGGGTGTGCTGATGGGTAGACCGAGTGCTTCCTTAAAAGCACTTCTAATGAGGGCATCCACCTGGCTCTCCTCGCTTCTGTCGAGCGAGTGGTACGGAAGGCCATACGTCACTCTGCTCAGGACCAAGGCCTGGAGAAGCCGGAGGGTATCCTTTTCTTTCATGCCTTTTAAATGCGAAGCATTTCTTTGCGTACTGCAAGCACTTTTGCGTTTCTATCTACGTATCTATCTACGTATCTATCTATCTATCTATCTAGCCGGCTACGTCTGGGTACTCTCGTGATGGCCTCCTTAACTTGGGGTAGACCAAAATTTGTATGGGAGGGTAAGAGGTATTGACGAATATTTCTGGCTGGTCATGACATGAATAACGTGAATATCCCGTCGCGTACTTCGTCAAACTCGTTTCTCCAGACAAGTGTGGCTCATACCCGTATACCACGGGCCGCGGAATGCGGGTATGCGCCGCCGGACTTAGACAATTAATATCTATCCAGGAACCGCGAGAACAGGCATTGGTAACTTAAATGCGAGAGCGTTAAAACTAACATCTGTGGCGTTGACACTGGTAATTTAAAGGCGACAGCATGAAGAAAACGGACATCGGTGGCGTTGACGCCAGGAATACAAATAATAGTAAACAGAGTCCCCGCAGGAATCGAACCCAAGCATTCTTCGTGGCAATCAAGGATTCTACCACAGAGCCACGTCAGGTCTCGAAACTGCTTTGGCAGAACACCTTATGCAGGCGTAATGATGGTGAAACGTATATTGTGGTTGCAGTGCTGTCTATCTAATTTTATAAACATTACATACGTACTATGACGAAGGAGTCATGTCGAATTAACGTCAGCTGTATAATTCAGCGCCATCCACTGTAGTTGGTTTACGTAGCGCTATCCACGGCTACTATCCTTGCAAGCACAAGTTCAAGATATCAGCTTACGGCTTCTGGTGTTGGCAATACTCATGTTTCTGTTGACATCGGTACACAACTGTAAACAACTGGTGATATGAAACATATGCGACTCTTCAACATGTCTGTGCGTGCAACATTTGTAAATATCTTTAGCGTCATTTCGTATCGTCTCGCTCAATTAAAAAATTACAACCCAGTCGCCTTACCTCCGGATGCTTCGCATAACATCGATTCCCATGGTACTTGGGATCTGCCTAACTTTTTTATGATAGGTGGTGCGACGGATCATTCTGGCAATCTGTTTAACCGTAGTCTTCAAGGTAGTTATCACACACGATATATTTAATCAAGAAAAACAGTGAAAACTATATATGTACACAAAATTACACTTAGTAAAAAGTCCACTGCACACGGTAAACCACTCCTAATTACAACCAAAACGTAAGTTCAATGATCTAAACTAGATAGTCCAGCTCTAACGCGGCTGAGCGGCCGAGTGGAGAAGAACCCGAGTTCAGTCTGACTAACACATGGATGCTTGACTGGTAGAGTTGTCTTTGGCTGGCTGGCGACGACGATAGAGTGGCGGCGGGTGGGCGAGACGTTGAGATGCCAGGGGCAGACGGGGACACGGACGGACGGAGGGACGGATGGGCACGGACGGACGGACGGACACGGGTGGATGGACGGACGGACGGACGCCGGATGGATGGATAGATGGACGGACGGACGGACGCCGGACGAACGTGAACATGAGAGATTATAGGCTTTCGCCTTACAAGCAGGCAGGCGTCGATAGCATGAACGCGAGTAGAGATCGCGAATACGGGAGCCTGCAAAATCAAACAATGCAGCCAAATTCAATGTTTTCAAGAAAGAAGATCGCCGCCTGCAGTTGGCCACGCCGAAAGAACGAGGAGAGGCGTCTAAATCATAAACGCGGATATAGCTTCACTGGTAATCCGTTGGGATATTAGTGTAGCTGCGCCACAAATTTGTTCTTTTCGCGGCTCATAAAGCGTATCTTGCATTGAACGTTTGCAAGGATGAGGTGCGAGAGACCAGGAGGAGCGTCCGTGCATATCGCTTCTTAGAAATTACGTTGTACTCATTGGCAAAGTATAAATTCAATAACTAGCTTGTGTAAACGATATTCCGTTTACACTAAGATGCTGGAGCTTCTTCGGTCATGAAAAAAAGAATGGAACATTTGATGACGCCCAAGAGAATAGAAGAGCTAAAGTGCATTTCATGAGACAACTGACAGGAGACTCGATATCGTGGAGTGAGGTTCATCGTACTTCATGCGGCGCACATTGAATGGACTGCTGGCGCCGCTGTTTCATTTGTTTTCCTAACACAAATACCATTTACACTACAAAACAGGATTGGTGGACATTGTTAAAGGTGAGCTATTGCGGATAAGATTTCTTGTTCTTGAAGTCCCAATAGTTTTGCAATCGTAAAACAACAAAAAATGGCGAAAATAAGCATGTAAGTAACGCCTTTAGTTTATGGCTTCTGCTTGTTCATGCATAACTTGAACACGAATTTATGAGGTAGCATTATGTCTTAAATGTGTTCCGGTGCTTTATGCAAGTAATAGCATAGTAGAATGAACCGAAAACATTTTCGAGGAATTGCAGAAAAGTTGTTATCAGAAAAGATGGGATCGTTCGTATAGACCCGCACAATCATCGGATGAAGTCGCTTTGCTTATTGTGTGCTAAAAACGAGAAGCGGTATTTTTTTCTTCGGGTTGTAAGAGTGGAGCTCTTTACGCTGTTTGTGGCGCTGGGTAGTGTGTACACCCTTTAGCATCGCCATGAGCCAATACAAGCTCGCCTCATTCTCTTCAACTTCTGCTTCACCCCCCACAACATGTGCGCTCATTGGTGGGGCGTGGATTACAAAAAATGTGTGCGAGTTCATTACGTGACCTAATTATCACGTAGCGTTACGTAACTAGTCATTGGACTAAAATCACATATTATCAAGTAATAACTAGTCACGTGACCAAAGATCACGTAGCATCAGGTAACTATCCATTGGACTTAAATTACGTATTACCAAGTCATAACTAGTCACGTGACCAAATATCACGTAACATCAGGTAACTAGTCATTGGACTAAAATTACATATTATCAAGTAATAACTAGTCACGTGACCAAATATCACCTAACATCACGTAACTAGTCATTGGACTAAAATCACATATTATCAAGTAATAACCAGTCACGCGACCTAAGATAACGTAACATGACGTAACTAGTTATTGGACTAAAATCACATATTACCACGTAATACCTAGTTACGCGACCAAAGATCACGTTACATCACGTAACTAGTCATTGGACTAAAATCACATATTACCGCGCATTAACTACTCACGTGAACAAAGATCACGTAACATCTCGTAACTGATCATTGAATTAAAACCACATTATCACGTAGTGAGTAGTCACGTGACTAAAAATCATGTTACATCACGTAACAACTAGTCACTCGTCTATAATCCCCTAACACTCACGTGACTACAATGACGCAACACCACGTAACTTTTCACGCGAGTAGAATAATGAACAACACTTTACTACTCGCGTCACTAGAATGATAGAATATGGCGTTATAGCTGGTCAAGTGAGTTGTTCTCGCCATAAACCATCGAACAGCTACTCACATGACTAAACTCAAAACATTAAATAACAGGTAGTCACGTGACATGTATAACCAAGTCTGGCCATACTATGTACTACTAGCAAAAACTTGGCATCTGCAGCAAAAGCTCGGCATTACTAGCAAAAAGCAGTTAGCTATAACAGTACTTCCGCTGATGGCTCCAGCCTTGCGCCATTAGTGCAAGCTGCACAGATTTTTTTTTATAAAGAAGTCCCGCTTTGATAAGAGTAAGACATGCTTGTTGAAATGGCATTTCAGCACAGCCAGAGAAAGGGCTGCTCATGAATGTAGCTTAGCTGTGTTATTCTCTGGCGAAATCGACCTCAGTAAAAAGGAACTAAGGCGTTAGTTAGGGATTTAAGGTTGTTTCTAACTGCTCCATCACTGAGAATTGCCCTCAGGCAGACAAACGCGTATTTTACGAAAAGGAACTTTCTCTGTGTTCTTATCTTTATTTAGGTTACTAGCCCCAAGTTTTCTTTCACTTATGCGTCTGTACGTATTAAAACGACGGCCTTCGAAAATGACCATCATAAATGCTGTCCCGCCAAGCACTTATAATCCGGTCACAGCGGTCGTATGAAACACAAGAAGCGCTGGCGAGGGAGAAGATTAGTGCGAGCTTTTACTTAGTCGTTAAGCGTTTTTTTTACTGCGCCGCTTCTGCCTTTGCATTGTTCGTCTTTCAACCTCCCTTGCTTAATTTCTTCAGCATTATTGTTAGATTTGCAACACAGGTAATCAAAAATCGTTTTTCGAAAACTCGATTAGTGAGTTAGGATTTGTTTCTTTGATTTAGTCAGCTTCTACTTCCTTATTTTATTATGATTCTACGTTTTTTTCTGAGAGCTTAATTATATATGCCCGATAATGGAGGTGCCTGCAAAATAAGGCAGGGAATACGTATTTATAAGCGAAATTGCGAACAAATGAGTCTAATGACAGTGGGTTTTGTATGGGGATTTGGATAGAAGCTGGCACAAATGAGGCAGCCTGGGGTACACTGCACATGCAGAAAAATACAGTATGCGCAAAAATACTTTGTATGTCCTTAAGGAAAAGAAATTATTCAACATATGTTCATAGTTGCTGCGAAAACGGAGAGCAAGACGGAAACATTCATTGGTCACGTGCCTTCTTATGGGGGAATCGGGCAAGTGTTGACAGTTACACAGTGTGTCGCAGGAACTACGACAAAGACAACGAAAGAAATTTGAGAGATAAATATTTGAGATGATGGGAACGAAGGTGATCTGTTGTCGAGCTCAAAAAATTTGCTGTAAAAAGCTGCCTTATAATTGAGTGCCCTGTTGAAAAAAAAAATGGATTACCCAAATAACTGATTATTTCTACATCTACAAAAAATTAGGCAGATCCCAAGTACCATGGGAATCGATGTTATGCGAAGCATACGGACGTCAAGTGACTGGGATGTAATTTTTTTATTGAGCGAAACGTTATGAAATGACACTAAAGATATGTACAAATGTTGCACGCACAGACATGTTCAACAGTCGCATATGTTTCATGTAACCAGTTGTCTTTAGTTGTGTAACGATGCTAACAGAAATATGGGTATTGGCAACACCAGAAGCCGGAAGCTGGTATGTAGAGCTTGTGCTTGCAAGCTGGTATGTAGAGCTTGTGCTTGCAGGGATGGTAGCCCTGGATAGTGCTCCGTAAACCAACTACAGTGGATGGCACTTAAGTATACACCTGACGTTAACCCGACGTGATTCCTTCGTCATAGGAGTATATATGTAATGTTTATAAATTTATATAGCCACCACTGCAACCACATTATACATTTCACCAATATTACGCCTGCATAGGGTGTTCTTCCAAAGCGATTTCGAGACCTCACGTGGCTCGGTGGTAGAATGCTTGATTGCAACAGAGAATGCTTGGGTTCGATTCCTGCTGGGACTCTGATTTCTATTCTTTGTATTCCTGGCGTCACCGCCACCGGTGTCCGTTTTTACTTAACGCTGTCGCCTTTAAATTACCAGTGTCAACGCCACCTATGCCAGTTTCTCTTAGCTCTCTCGCATTTAAATTTCCAATGCCTGTTCTCGCCGTTCCTGGGTAGATATAAATTGTCAAAGTCCTGTGGCGCATACCCGCATTCCGCGGCCCGCGGTATACGGGTATGAGCCACACGTGTCTGGAGAAATGAGTTTGACGACGTACGCGACGGGATTTTCACGTTATTCATGTCATGACCAGCCAGACTTATTCTTCAATACCTCTTACCCTCCCATACAAATTTTGGTCTACCCCAAGTTAAGGAGGCCATCACGAGAGCACCCAGACGTAGGCGGCTAGATAGATAGATAGATAGATAGATACGTAGATAGAAACG
The DNA here is from genome assembly GCA_030522465.1 of Rhipicephalus appendiculatus. Taxonomy (NCBI): domain Eukaryota; kingdom Metazoa; phylum Arthropoda; class Arachnida; order Ixodida; family Ixodidae; genus Rhipicephalus; species Rhipicephalus appendiculatus. The sequence goes on from JALIZH010012918.1 coordinate 23,431, forward strand.
CAAAAGTGCTTACAGTACGCAAAGAAATGCTTCGCATTTAAAAGCCGCACTTTTAAAATGCTGTCACTGGTAAATTATAGCACATCATTTCGATTGAGGTGAAATGTTACAGGCCATGTACTGTGTGATGTGAGCGCAGGTTAAGGAACACCAGGTGTTCGACATTTCTATAGCCCTCCGCTACGGCGTCCCTCATCAGGATTTTGTGCTTTTAGCGCGTGAAACCATATATATTATTATTAAATGCGAAGCATTTCTTAGCGAACTTCGGCGACATTGAGCATATCTATCTATCTATCTATCTATCTATCTATCTATCTATCTATCTATCTATCTATCTATCTATCTATCTATCTATCTATCTATCTATCTATCTATCTATCTATCTATCTATCTATCTATCTATCTATCTATCTATCTATCTATCTATCTATCTATCTAGCCGCCTACGACTTTGGGCTCTCCTGGCCGTATCGTTAAGTAAATTTATACCAAAATTAGGTATGGCATAAGATAACAGTATGACGAACATTAATAACTGGTCATATCATGAAAATCATGAACACCTTGTCACGGAAAGAATGATGAAAAGAATGGTTTACACGCCATGGCTGTAGTGTTCCTAAGGCCGTTTTCTTAACTTGATAAATGCGAAAATTGGTACGATGAGACATTTCTCCATGACCAATATAAATGACAGGTGGTAATATGAAAATCATGACGTGCATGCCATGTACAACATGATTTACATGCCACGCTCATGATGCGCTGACGGCCGTTTCGCTAGCTTGATATACACCAAATTTGGTATTGCGTGACGTGACTGTATGACGAACCTAAATGAAAAGTAGTAATATGTAAATCATGACATGTCATGTGCAACATGACTTGCATGCCACGCTCATTGCGCGCTTGCGTCCAGTTCGCTAGCTTGATATACACCCAAATTGGTATTGCGCGACGTGACTGTATGACGAACATAAATGACAAGTGGTAATATGGAAGTCATGGCATGCATATTCTGTACAGGATGATTTGCTCCTTGCTGGCTGCTTCGCATTACATCGATTCCCGCAGCGCATGGGGTCTGCTGTTTTTTATTATTATTATTATTATTATTATTATTATTATTATTATTATTATTATTATTATTATTATTATTATTATTATTAGTACATGTAGTAACACTGTTGTGGAAGTGTAAATCACCACGTGGTAACGCGATAGGTTCGAATAGTTAGTTATGCAAGATAAAGATGTGACAGAGAGACAAATACTAGCAGTGAGTTTTAGCTACAACGTAAGCGCGTTCACACCTTTTGAGATAGAAACATTTCGGGCAGGTTGAATCTGCGTGCCTATAACCGCCAATCAAGTACAAAATAGGGCCGTTTATTTCGTTGAAATGATGACGTTCCCTTTAACGTACAGGGAACTGGGTAAACGTTTTACAACGTTCACACATTGAAAGGGACGGTGTGTAACGTTGTTAAGATGTAGCTCTCGCATATCTTCATAGTGGCAGGATTCTGTTCCATTGGTCAACTATATACCTTTGTAGGCTCCATAAAGCGGCATGGTGTTACCGTTTAACTTACCACGCAGACTACTTGTGGCGCCCAACGAAATAATTCGATGGCATGCTGCACAGAACTCATCACAGGCGTTCTGTGGAGCCAGCACTTCTAGAATGCCTTGCACTCCCAACTCACTTGTGCAACCTACTTGTGCAAAGAACGACGCCGTTCTTCAGGATCTCAGCCCAACCAGTGAATGCTGTTAAAACGCTTGTCCTTGCTCTTTCGCGGTGATAGAGGACATAAACGCATGCGCAAGCACATTGTTGCTTGAAAGCACGCATATGCAAACGACTATGCGGGCTGTAGGCCTGTTCCGGGTGTCCTCGTTCGCCGACCGATTTCATATGCACTGCTTCGCAAGCACCTGACTCCCTGCGCCCATTCAATCCGCATCGTGACTGCACGTAGGTAGTGTTTTATCGCTGCAGTACCTGTTTAAAGCGGCCTATAGACAGACGTCTGATGTAGTGCCCGTTATATAGTGCCCTGTAGGGTTGCTTACGAAGCAGTCAGCAAGAAGCAGTCAGTACCGTTAATTCATAAAAATCGGGTTCGTATAACGTCATGTAAGCTAGTTGCTTAGTGTTTTGCCTTAACGTTATTAAGTGCAACCTACCCCACTTATTAAAGTCAGTGAACTAACAATTACGGTATACTATAATAAAGTAAGCTTGAAAATGACAACCACACATAGGATGCATATAAACCTTAAAATCGAAATTAGAGTTTTTAGGTTCACCTTGAGAGGCTTCATAACGAACTAGTGTAGATATAAAGGCACTCGCAACAATATTTCAGGGTTTAGTTTTTTTGGACACGGCGAGAAATTTCTCCTTCCTATGTGCCCATACTTCCAATGCTAATATCCACACGAACATACTCCTCTGCTGCCTTTGTGTAGTGCTTGAGTTGCTCGGCTGCGGACACTCAAGTCGAAAGCTGGATCCCGGCCACGTATGTCCCAGTTCAATGGAGCTAAAATTGTACAAGCCCTTGCATTTAGATTGAGGTGCACATTCAAAAACGCGAGATGGTTGAATGTCCTTTGATGACAGACAGACAGACAGACAGACAGACAGACAGACAGACAGACAGACAGACAGACAGACAGACAGGAACTTTATTAAGGTCCTGAGGAGCCAGCCAGTGCAGTCCTACAGAGGACCCCTGGCTTGCTGTCGGCTAATCCCTTTGATGACAGTTACACAAATTTTGATGACAGTTACACTGAGAAGTGAGAGAGACACTGATAGCTTGATCTCCTTGCAATTTTCGAAAGAAAAAGAATTGGTGGCTTTCATAATGGGACTGAAATTATTTGTTGAATATTCCGATTTTCACTTTCCCAACCGCGTTTGAAAATATCATTAGGGTGATACTTCGCAGTTTATAATAATGTAAAGGCAAAAGCCTACTTGAACCTTCTCCGTCAGCTGTCCAAATTTCTTCTGATGGGGTGAACATTATGATGAGCGGTATGCTTGGTGTGCTTTTGAAGTACTCGTATATGTATTATTTTTTAATGCGACATAGACTTGCTCGAAAAGCATACTATTTTGTGTCTGTGTGCGTATTAGATGTGCGCCGCTTGTGCCCGGTGTTGTGTATGAAGTGAACCATTTGTTATCATGTATCCAACGGTCATAACTGGTCGTGTCAACATTGTGCTGCTATCCTGTAGAAGTTTGAGTGGGTATTTTTTTTCCAAACTTTATGCTCAAGTTTGGTGAAACATTTTCGTTGGGCTTCCGAAGAACTTGCTATTGACGATCATATAGATATTGCACACATTTATGAAATTTTATGTTGATGTTGGTAGAAATTTGACGCATCATTTAGTTTACCTGGTGTGAAACTCGTGTGGAACTTATTCTGTACCACTATCACGTACATTAGGGTGTATATGGACGCCCTCATTTCAATTTTATCTTTATCATGTTGCAATATACTCAAACCATGTCAAGTGTAAAATTTTCCTCTGTAAAAACACTTTTGCTTATCATGTTGCAATATATTCAAACTATGTCAAGTGTAATATTTTCCTCTGTGAAAGCACTTTCGCTTTATCATGTTGCATTTTGGGCTCCGAGCACGCAGGTTGCGTTCTTTAAATTTATCTCTTATTCACACTCAACGACATCCAAACTTCCCAGTATACAGTTGAATCACCACAGCACATATATCTCACATACACGTCGAACGCCATTTCATTGGCTACTTAATCCACTGCACAATTATAAGCACAATCAACACCAAGTCTATGGAGGCGCTGGGTATCCAGACTCGCTTTCTTGCATTGCCCTTTGTCAGATGCCAAATCGTTACACACGCCTGTATTAGAAGCTGACGTTTATAATGAATTGGAGTACATAAGCTGAAAGCATAGCAGAAGATATGCAGAAGGTTCAAGTAGGCTCGTTGTGGTCTTCTGTGTTGGGATTGTGTCAGCATTGAAGTTAAAGCATCCACATCGGGGAAAAACAACATGGTTGATGCCTTTGTCATGGTAATCGGAATAACCCGAAAGTGAAATATGTCCCCGAGGAAATGGTTGAATGTTTAGTCTACATCGATATACGAGATCTTGCACAATGCCTATTGGCGTTTGGCAGATGTAGCACTGCTTAATGTGGCATGACGCACGTCGTGTCTCCCTTCTAGCCTGGCCGTGATTTCTCAGAGGGTGAGCGGGGAACGCAGTGTGACAGCCAGGCGAGCATCAGAGAGCTATTTTTAATGTGAACGAATAATATCACCGAGGCTTGGGCTAAAACCGCCTCCTCGTGGTGTGTTAAGACGTTGACAAAATTACACTTCCCGTTTTGCAGGAACGCACCAAGGGGCTAGACCGTTGCAACAACGCGTTGCCGGAGCTACTCGCAAAGGCCACGCTTTACCACTCTCTGCCGCTTCCAGGAGGCGACACCACCACGGCGAGCAAAGTGTAAGAGATAAAATGCGCGTTCCGGGATCCCCCTTGAAGTGTTCGATGCTAGCGCAGCCGGTTAAGCACTCACCAGCTGTCGTCACGGACCGAGAGGTCGTATGTTCGACTCGCGTCAACCAAAGCTTTTATTCAAACTTTATTGGCTTGCCATCTGATCGCATGCATTTCGCTAACGTATTTCCGTGATGGAAAGAAGTCAGCAAAATACATGGTTGCTGTGGTTGAAGGTATTTGCGAATGCACGAAATAGTCCGGAGAATTTTGACAGCGTCTTGGTGTTGATTAGACTGTGAAATAGCTGGACTGTCGATGCCGCACAATGAACTATAATGTTGTCGTATGTGTTGAAACCTTGGTGTTGTAGCCATTGCGCACATATTTTTCTTGGCACAGCTGTAATTGTCCTTTGGAAAAGGCAATGTTATCAATAAACTGATTAAAGCTCCTTTTTTTCATTTTCAAACATCTTTCTATTGCCTTGCCGGGTTTCCCAGAACTCAATTGCTGCATTAATCAATGTGAGTTGGGGTTCAAAGCCCCAAAACCACAATATGATTATGAGAAACGCCGTGGTGAACAGCTTGGGACATTTTGACCACCTATCGTTCATCAACGTGCACTTAGATCTAAGAATACGAGCTGGTCAAAATTTAACTGATGCACTTCCACTGTTGCAATTTACTTGATGCACTTCCACTGTTGCTCTTAAGAGGTCTTTAATTCACTTTCAATGACCATGATATTTGTATACAACATGCAGGCAGCCTACAACTGCAAGGATAGCGAGGTGAGGCAGTACTCGGGGTGAAATAATATCTAAACTTTTAAGGGACTGACATGCATTCTTGCTGAAACCTGAATGCTTTGGATACTGGTTTAGCAGGTTGCAATTTCGGAATTCAGGTTAGAAATCTGCAGCTTGCTGTTCACCGCAATAAGTCCTCCAGCGATTCACTGTAAGGATACCTTCTGCAATCTAGATGTGGCACTAAGGATAGTGGAAGAGATTTTTCGCACAACCTCATTGTCACCTTTTGTTATTCATAAGATAACGGTACCAGCTCTTTCGCTTGTTTGCCTTTTTTTTCCAGTTGAAATCCACGTTACACGTCTTTGGAATTACTTTCGCACTGTACGATGATAAGTATACGTGCTATCGATAATGCCGCTCGTGCTTCGAATATATTTGACCTTCACGTAACCTCGTAGTTGTCGCCTGTTTCTCGAAGTGTCCGTTTAAGTATGAATTCACGTAGTTCTTCCAGGAAGGATGCGTGATGATGCCTTATATATATAAAAAAATCTTGCACATCATGAGACTCACGCCTAGTGTTCTGCACAACCTATCCTTTGTGCAACCTACACTGTCGAGCCAATAACGAATAGCAACGAGCCTAACGCGCATGGCGTGGCTATGCAGTTGGGCAATGGACAATGCACACTCGCCAACAGACCGGTGTTAGTAATGGCTTTTTTGCTTGTTTGCTCGCCCTCGCTTCCAGTCTGATGGCCATTATACGTAATAGCCCAAGATTTCGCTACGCGCTTTTTTGTTGGGAAAGGTTCTTGTACCAAACCTCCTAAATGGCGTCCCTGCGAGAATGGGGCTGCCCAATGCGGTCCTCGCAATACGATACAAGGGGGAATCCGTAAATACTAAACACTAAGTACTGTTAAATCTGGCCATAAGTATACACTCAATAACTACAGCGTCATTAACTTTGACAGAAAAAGGGTCGTTACGAAGGTCAGACTGTTCGTTTGCCCGTTATACCCGTGCGAAATTATCCAGCGTAAGGGGCGCGTATTATAGAAATGCAGAAAGTGGAAATGGTGAAGTCGTCCAGACTATACATAAACTATTTCCTGTGTGGAACTTCTTTGCGAGTTTGCAAAGTAGGTTGAGCTCTCTGTTGTCTTCACGGATAACGCAGAAACAATCAACAACAGCGTTTGTTGTGGAATGCCTTCGTTCCTTAATTAAGAACGTGGGCGCTTGTTTAATGGACAGACCCTCCTTAAAGCTTGCCAACACTTCTCATTAAAATGTTCTGTCGAAATTTAGTGCTTTGATGAAGTTCCGGTGGCTGCGCATTTAGCCATTTATTACTATCCAACTGATAATGCGAATTTCAGTTATTAATAAAATGCTGCATTGTTTAACAAGCCATAGTAAGCTTGATATCATCCTTGGTTCCGTTTCCTGTTAGCGTTTGTTCATGATCCTGACATGTTGAAGGTATTGCGTCCAAATATGACGACCTATTATATGTTCTATTTAAAGGTTTCGCCTTTTGTTAGAAACCTGGAATGCTCTCACGGCAAAGCTTCTCGTTTGTGCTTCAGCGCTTTCTATAGGACCAATAGAAATACCACATGCAATGTCACCTGTTTAAGCAGCAAATATGTACCCTGCCTACCAGACATGTTGTTCCATAATATGGTGGTAAATACAAGTAT